>PKMM01030854.1:284012-343901 GCA_002933915.1 Eutrema heterophyllum | reverse complement strand
AGATAGATGTGATTCGGCCGTCTTAGTAATAAAGAAAGAAAAAAATGATGTTACTCATTTTGAAGTATAAATTACTAGTTCTATCATTCTGTGTTGTATTATTGAGGTGTTCTTTTTTTTTTTTTTTATAAAATATTGAAGTTTGCTTAAGGTTTTGGGATTAGTAACATGTTTTGATGCGGTCATCCGCGTTTATCCTTACGTTGCCAATAAACACTATTCTATGTATATCCACTTCATTGCTTGCTTAGTAATGCCTTGCTATGACATCCAAAAACATTAAACAAAAATAGTTGACTTTACATAGCCACGACTTAATCATTTACCGAATTGTTTGGCGAAATCGCGATTCGAAGAAAGATGTGACGTATAGTAGTGGATAATTTATAGATATTCTCAATCAAAGGATATATGATAAAATTACATGTTTCAGTTTGTTCGAACTCAAATTCAAATAAGACGATTTTATATATGCATGTGCATTTTATCAACGACTAATTTGACCGGAAATTATAATCCAAAGTCCAAACTTTCGGGAAAAAAGGAGAAGAATCCCATAGATATAATTTGTACAGAGAGATGGTCGAATGATGAAACACCAATGCCAACCATTATACAATCATCAAACATTATAAACTAAATATAAATCAATTAATATTTGTATGAGACTTTAGTAACATAACTATGAGACTTTGATCTCTTTATCAAAGAATGATGAGTCATAAAAATGAAAAAAGTAGTAATTATGTGAAATATAATAAAACAGTAAATAATAATAATTTTAAATAAGAGCGGTTCAACAAAATAAGAAAACAAATACTAATCTCATGACATGATATTATATTGGCGCTATTTTTCTAGCGTGGGAACAACGATGAGCCAATCCAGTAACATCCTGGGGCGAACCCACTCACAACGATGAAACCGTATTTTTTTGAAATTTTTTTATATTTTATTAGAGTTTATTATTATTGATACCCCAAAAAATTGGTGTTGAACCATAAGCTAAATTTTTTTTGCAATATGAACCCATAAACTAATTTTTTTTGCAATATGAACTCATATATTTTATATGAATATTTTTTTTTATATTTCTATTTTTCAAATTTAATTTGCATCTGGTAAAAAAAATTTCTGGATCCGCCACTGGTAACATCTCTGGGTCATTTAGATCCAAGATAACATTCTTCATGCTAGGACGGTTACCACATGTCTGATTCGCACATGCTAAAACAATGCCAACGGCTTTATTTAGTGAGCTTTTGTAGAATTCTCCGCGTAGTTGTGGGTCAACAATATCAGCAGTTTCGCTGTTTTGGACTTTTGCATTCGTGCATTCAAAGGCTCACCTATGTTTTGCTGAAACTGAGTGATCTTAATTCTGAGTGAAGCTGTTTTGGATTTGGTGTAAAAGTGATCCAGGAAGGCTGATCTGGTTGCTTTTCAAGAGGTCAACGAACCAGGAGCTAAGGACTTGAGCCACCTCAGTGCTCTATTGCTCAAAGACCAAGAGAAGAGCTTGCACTTCAAGTAGTCCGCATGGACTCCATTCGAGCTTGTCGTGCTGCAAATCTCTTCGAATGTCTCTATATGATCCATGGGATTCTCAGTAGCTTTTCCATAGAACAAATGTTGCTTGATAAGAGAGATGATTTGAGGCTTTATCTCTAAGTTATGCCTCAGAATAGGCGGTGGGCGAATAGCAGCAATGTCTTGATAGAACACATGAGGAGTGTCGACATCACCAATTGCTTGGCGTGGAGGGGGTAGTCGAACATTCCTCTAGAGTGGTGCATGCTGCTTTGCAGCATTTCGAGCTTGCACATGTCTCTGTTGAGTTGCAGCAGCTTGTCTCTGAAACATCATCTGGATCAACGACACCATCGCCAGCATGAAGATGAGGGTTTATGAGATTCCCTTCCTCATCATACTCGTTATGATCGTCGCCATCAACAGGTGGATCAGCTGGGAGTCTACGGTTCTCTGGGTGATTAGCCATTTCTCTCCATTTCCTGTTGTTTTCTCGGTCTACTCGTGCTAACTCTTTGTTGTTTAACTCAAGCAGATTTCCAGAACCTTGACTCTTGGTCATACACATGAAACACACGAGAGAGAGAGCAAAAATAAAACTAGTTAGTAATGAATGTTAGAGGTGAGTTTAGCACTCCCCGGTTTAGCCCGGTTAGAACCGAGACCGGTTCGATCAGTTTTGGTTTACGATGATTCGGACCCAAGGAAGAAAGGCCCATGATCGCAGAACCAAACTTCGGGCCCGAGATAAGCCCATCTCGTCATGGCGCTGACATCAAAAGCCCAAAGAAGGCCCAACTCGTCACGGCAGAGACCGACCTTCGAGATTCGCGGAACATTTCCTTATCTCGGAGGGATTTTAGGAAACTTTCCTTTTCCTGAAGGAACTAGGAAAATGAAGTTTTCCCATTCGAAACCGACTTTGAACTTTATAAATAAAGAGGCCATCACCTCATTATGGACAATCACAATCATCTGAGAGACAGAAGAAGTAGAGAACTCACAACTGCTGATCTTTATTTCTCTTGTTTCCTAAGTCATTTTTACCGATCTGAACATCTTTGTACGTAACGTCGCATAATTCAATCAATAAAACGAGATTTCGATATAAGTTTACTATTTGACCCCTTGTATGATTTTCATAATCAACAATTGGCGCCGTCTGTGGGGACATAAATTTAAAACAGAACTTACGGATCTCGGTTTATAAGCTCGGCGATGACTGACCTTACAGACACCCTGACCCTCGGTGGCAATGGTTCAATACTCGTCGACCAAAACGCCCAGAATAACGGGCTCGACAATCTCAACCCATAAAATCGCGACCCGATCAACGGACACGACGATACACCACCACCTGCCCTGATAAATACTGCGACAGCCGCAACATTTCAAATTGACCAGTCCGCCCTTCTACAGGCCATAGCTGCGCAACTAACATCACAACTGGCCGAGATAAACAATAAAAATAACGAGCTACTTGAAGGAATGAACAAAAAGAATAACGAACGACTCGATACATTGATAGCGGCTCAAATGGAATTCATGGATCAAATCGGCGAACTCCAACAGAACCAGACAGCACAACCTGACGATGAACCACCCGATCCTTTACGCCGAAATCTGTTTCCCGACCTACCTCCTAGACAGAGAACTATACTCTAACCTCCTCATTAGAGCTCGGTCGGGCATGGAACGACTAGATCGGTCACCGAACATGCTTCTTTAAACCAACAGATCGAGGGTGTAAAGGCACAAATTCGAGACATGAACTCTAAAATCCACCAGGTAACTAGATCGGCACCCGAGATCGACCGTGTCATTCAAGAAACACAGAAAACCCCATTCACACCACGGGTTATCAATACCCCGGTTCAGCGTTTGGAAATATAAAAATTACATCGTACGACGGCCATACTGACCCTCACCATTTCATGACCTCGTTCGAAATCATGATGAACCATTTCCGTTTCGACACCAAGGAAGAGATGGATGCTGCCAAATGCCAACTCTTCGTAGAGAACCTCTGTGGAACCGCGCTCGACTGGTTCTCATAACTAGATGCACACTCGGTCAACATCTATACCGAACTGGCAACCAAATTTCTCAAGCGTTTCAAAATGTTCATCAAACAGAAAACCCTGAACGGCGACTTGTGGGCCCTCGAACAAAAGAGCAACAAACCATTACGTGATTTCATGAACTGATTCAAAGCAATCGTATCCCACTGCACCATTGATGACGAGGTCCCGATCGAAAACGCATTTTGGCCTAGTAACAGATTCCGCTATAATGACAACAATGGAGGTTATCGTCGCGACAACAACGAAAGGCCGAACACAAGCGAACACCAATACTAATGCGGAACAGTCGAAACGAGATCGGGAAGACCAACCCAAAAATCAGAACATCTCGAAGGTTCATAAGCGCGTTAATATAATTATGGGGGAACTCGAATCCTGCAATTATTCATTTCGAGCAATCAAAGAACATAGCAGAGAAGTGATTGCGGCACGACGGCATAACCGAGTGGTAGCAGACGGGATACCGATAACCTTTTCCGAGGCCGATATGGAAAGGCTCCATATGCCGCACAACGATCCTTTAGTCGTCAACTTACTCATCAAAGATGTTTTTGTCCTAGTCGACACCGGCAGCTCAAGAAACGTGAGAACATACCATGATCGCTCATTGGTTTTACCTGAGAACATCGAACATCTCACTGGTTTCACAGGAGAACATACCATGACTGCTGGAACAGTCAAGATACCCATCTACGTCGGCGGACTTGTAAAAACGGTTAAATATTTGGTCATAGACAGTCCAACGATCTATAATGTCATACTCGGGACACCCTGAATATATGCAATGAAAGCCGTTGTCTCGACCTACCATCAGTGTTTAAAATTCCAAACATCATCCGGAGTCTTAACCCTCAAAGGCGATCAAATAATGTTCCGAACAGCTACATCAACGAATGCAAATTGAGGACGGCATCTCGAACATGTGTCATCAACACCAACAAAACTTCAACTGATCCACTTAGTAAAAAAATCGATCCCGACCTACCAAGACGCGAGACGATCATTCAAGTTAACATCGACGAGCTCAATCCAGGAAGATGCGTCGGCATAGGAGCCGAGCTGGACGAGGAAATCAAGAGTGATCTCATCTGCTTCCTCAAGAGGAACGTCTCGACTTTCGCCTGGTCCATTAAGGATATGCCTAGAATCAACCCGAAAATCAAGTGCCACGAGCTCAACATTCATCCGACCTTCAAACCAATTGATATATCATGGTTTTTACCCGTTTTTGACCATGATATAAGTCCTTTTTATTGAGTCTTTCTAGTGCTTTTGGAGTCTTTTAGAGTCTTTTCAGGTTTTAGGTACGTTTGAAGCATAGTTGGTGATATTGAAGTATTCTAGAGCTTTTTGGAGCAAAGCAGAGATCATGTAGCTGAGAAGGTCGATTTGGAGCCCGAGTATCGACCGATACCACTTATACCGACTGCAGAGAAACAAGAGTCGCGACTTTTCTGAAGTTTGAAGAAACTGCTCCTTGGTCCAGAAGACTTTAATAATTACAATAAGCCCGAAAACGTGTTTTATGATTATAATTATGTTTTTCAGCCACTTTTGTTGGCTACGCTTTATTCTATTCTGGTTTTTGTTGATAGAGCTTTTGAGGGAGACAAGTCTGAACTTTGTTCCTCAGAGAGAAGATTTTGAACCCTTGCTTTACTCTATTCTTATTTTATTTATTGAATTATTATTCAGTCATGTTGCTTTCTTTAATCTCCATGTCTGAGTAGTTTTCTTTTAGGTTTAGGGTTCTCATAAAGGATTTCTTGAATGTTAGATAGATCGATTTATTAGGATTCATAATCAATTAAGTTCTTCACCATAGGTTGTTCTCAGTGCTAATTCTAGCTTGATCACCTAGAACTTAGATCTTAGGTTAATCAATTAGATACGAAAGTGTGATTGGAAACCTGACAGAACCTAGGGTGAGCAAAATAACTATCTGCAAAGAAATTTGGTTTAGTTGTTTTGTGAACATATCAAACCTGAACTCTAAAGCTGGTTTAGATCTTTAGGATTTGCAAAGAAATTTGGAATTCTAGGATTTAGACCTAGATAGTTCTCGCAACGAAGATTATAACTTAGTTATTTGAGTTCAAGAACCGTGCTTAATATGAATCATGTTTTATTGTTTTGTCTGCATTCTCTGATTTCCCGAGAGATACCTTGAACCTAGTTTTTCCATTGAATTTACAACCCACTTGATATCTTAGTTGTTTTCTGTTTAATTGATTGACTTAGCTTAATTCGAATCTTGTAATCTATTGAGTGATATCTTGAGTCTTTGTGGTTCGACCCCTAATTTACTGCAACTACTGCTTTAGTACTTTTAGGGTATTATATTTGAGCATATCAAATCTTGGCGCCGTTGCCGGGGACTCTAATTTCACCATCAGATTTTAGCCGAGAATTTCGACTAAGCCCAACGGTATCGGTCGCTACTGCCTAGTATCGGTCGATACTCGCTGTTTTTAGTTTGTTTTATTTATTTATTTATTTATTTTCGATTTTTTTTTACTTACGTCTCTTGACTTTTGTGTTTCAGGTGTATGCGTAATCGCGAAACCAGGAGAAACAAGAGCACACAGTTGACTAATCTGTCTAATAAGGAGCTAGCTGACTTAGAACGCACGATCAGGAAGTAGAAGAAACAAGCAGAGATGCACAATCAAGTTGTGTTGAATCATGACGAGGCTGGAGCCTTGAGGGACTAGGATGGTAATTTGTGCAATGAGGCTGGACAGCGACTTGATGGAGAGGGAAACATCATAATCCCTCCAGTGACTGTCGATGAGATTGCCACGCAGGCTGCGCGCAACAACGAGGTGAATCATGAGAATGCTGTGGTTAATCGTGCTAGGACGCTTGGAGAATACAACATACCAGATCAGTTCTATGCCAATCGGTCTGCGATTCGTATTCCCACCTTTCAGAGGAATAACTTTGAGCTGAAGCCTGCATACTACACACTTGTGGGTCAGCACCCTTTTCATGGTCTTTCTCATGAGCATCCCATGGATCACATTGAGAGGTTCGAGGACTTGGTCACTAGCATCAAGTACAATGGAGTGCCCAATGAGTTCCTTTTCTGTAAGCTTTTCCCATACTCTCTTGGTGGGGATGCAGTTTACTGGCTGAAGCAGTTGCCTGCGGGATCGCTGACTACTTGGGCAGAGACGAAGAATGCGTTTCTGAATAACTTCTATGATGATGCGAGATCCGAGGAGCTGAGGAACAAGATCTCCCAATTTTCTCAGGGAGCGACAAAAGCTTTTAAATCCGCTTGGGCGAGGTTCAGATCATATCAGAGAGATTGCCCGCATCACAGGTTTACTCAGGTTCAGTTGTTGGGTATCTTATTCAGAGGAATCGATTGGAGGTATCAGATGGCTCTAGATGCTGCGAGCAATGGGAATTTCAACACGAGATATCCCGAAGATGCTTATGTGCTGATTGAGAACTTGGCGTCTAGCAATAGCACCAAGAATGCAGATTTTGATCGGAAGAGGCTGAATGAGAGCATTGATGGGTCACAGATTGCTGAGGTGCATGCGAAGCTGGATTCGGTGCATAATTTGTTGATGGGCAAGCAGCAGAAGGCTGTTCACTTTGCTGATGAGGTCGAGAATGTTGATGAGGAGGAAGCAGGGGATGTTAATTACATTGGAGGTGCTGGTTTTCAAAATCAGCGATATCAGTACAACAACAACCGAGGCTTCACCAACAATGCTCAGCGAGGAAGATTTAAGTCTGATTTCAAGCCCTCAGGTTTTGGAGCAAATACCTTTTCCCAGAAACCAATGCAGAGCAGCGATTACACGCGTGCCTATGGGAGTTCGTCCTATCAATCTCCACCGCCCAAGACTCATGAGAGCAGGACCGAGTCTATGCTCGAACAGCAGAAGATGACAGTGGATTTCAATAGGAAGATGGATGCTATGTACACAGACCTAAATGGAAAGATTGAAGCTCTTAGCATTCATCAGAAGAGGCTGGAAACTCAAGTCGCTCAGACCGCATATGCTGTGAAGAGACAAGAAGGTTTTCTTCCACGGAAAACAGTGAATCCAAGGGAACATGTTCATGCCATCACCTTGAGAAGTGGGAAAGAGGTCAGTACAGGAGTGAAGAAGACCTGTACTCCAGAGAATTTCATCATTCTTGTTGAAGATGACGACGATGAGGCTCCCGAAATCGCCCTAGTATCGATCGATACCAGCCAGCATCGGTCGATACCCGTCCAAGGATCTGCCAAAGACGTTTCGAAACAACAAGCATCGATCGACACCAGCCAGTGTCGATCGACACCAGTGCAGATACTTTCACGGGACATCTCAAGCCCTCGTGTGTCGATCAATACCAATCCTGTATCGATCGACACTAACCCTGAAGTCGAGAAACAGCCCGAGTTGAGTACATGGAGAGTCTATACGCCCAAGATACCTTTCCCTCGACTTCCTAGGAAGACCAAGAAGGAAGTGGAAGACTCCAGATGCAAGGCGATGCTAGATAAGTTAATTGCTGAGCTTCCTTTTGTCGATGCTATCAAGACTTCACCAGCCTTCAGGAGATATGTCAAGCGGATGGTATCGAGCAATGTGAACCTTGAAGATGGAGTGATGATGCTTACTCATGAGTGCAGTGCGATCATGCTTAACATGATTCCAGAGAAGCTACCAGATCCAGGGAGTTTTGTGTTGGATTGTACGATCTTCACCGAAAGATTTGAGCGTTCTCTATGTGATCTTGGCTCAAGTGTGAACCTCATGCCATACTCAGTTGCTCAACAGATGGGGATGGCAGATTTCAAGTCCACTAGGATCTCACTGATACTTTTTGATCACTCAGTGAGACTTCTTGAAGGATTGCTCGAAGATGTTCCGAGTAAGATTGGGAATTGCTTGATCTCAACTGACTTCATTGTCCTGGAGTATGATCCTCTTATTCTGGGAAGGCCATTCCTAGCAACAGCTGGTGCTTTGATTGATTGTAAGAATGGGAAGATAACTCTTAACATCGGTGATTTAGTCATAACTTTTAACAAGGAAAAGATGATGAAGAGACCAACCATCGATGGGCAGACTTTCTTTGTTGATACCTTCAGTGACATAGCTGAAGAGTATTTTCTGGAGAGGCCGTTGGTCTGTTCAGCTGATTCAGAGGTGTACTTGAGTGAAGTAGCTGCTGGATATGCCAAGATGCTCGACACAACTGGAGCAGTATCGACCGACACCACTGAGGGTATCGATCGACACCATCCGCGATCACCAGAGAAGTTGGCCGAAACTTCTGCGAAAACTGATGTGCTTGGTGATTGGAGTGAGGAGAAAGCTCATAAGGTCGAACTTAAACCACTCCCGGCTGAATGGAGGTATGTTTTTCTTGGTCCTAATTCCACATACCCTGTGATCGTTAATGCTTCCTTGAACAACGCATAGATTACCTTACTGCTGAGCAAGCTGCGCAAGTATCGCAAAACTCTCAACTATTCTCTTGATGACATTTCAGGTATCTCCCCAGATCTATGCATGCACATGATTCACCTTGAGGACGAGTCAAAGGCTTCAATTGAGCATCAGAGGAGGCTGAATCTGAACCTGAAAGAAGTGGTCAGAAAGGAGGTGATGAAGCTGTTGGAAGCAGGGATCATTTATGCCATCTCAGACAGTTCTTGGGTCAGCCCAGTTCACGTTGTGCCCAAGAAAGGAGGAATCACTGTGGTGAAGAACGAGAGGGATGAGCTGATTCCTACAAGGACAATCACTGGTCATCGGATGTGTATTGACTACAGAAAGTTGAATGCGGCCACAAGGAAAGATCACTTCCCATTGCCATTCATTGACCAGATGTTGGAGAGGTTAGCGAGTCACCCATACTACTGTTTCCTCGATGGGTACTCAAGTTTTTTCCAGATTCCTATACATCCAGAGGATCAGGGGAAGACGACCTTTACATGTCCTTATGTCACATTCGCCTACAGCAGAATGCCATTTGGATTGTGTAACGCTCCAGTGACATTTCAGAGGTGTATGATGTCTCTCTTCACAGACATGATTGAGGAGTTTATGGAGGTGTTGATGGATGATTTTTCAATTTATGGATCGTCAATCAAGAACTGTCTGGATAACTTGTACAAGAAACTACAGAGATGCGAGGAGAAACACTTGGTCCCTCATTGGGAAAAGTGTCACTTTATGGTTCATGAGGGCATCGTTCTTGGGCACAAGGTTTCTAAGGCTGGGATCGAGGTTGACAAAGCTAAGATTCAAGTCATGACAAGCCTACAACCACCGAAATCTGTGAAGGACATTCGAAGCTTCCTTGGTCAAGCTTGGTTTTATCGACGTTTCATCAAGGACTTCTCCAAGCTTGCCCGCCCACTCACCGCCCTGTTATGCAAATAAGTCACATTTGATTTCACTTCTGATTGCCTTGCAGCCTTTGAGGAGATTAAGAAAGCCTTGGTGAGTGCTCCTATTCTCCAACCTCCAGATTAGAATCTACCTTTTGAGGTTATGTGCGACGCGAGCGATTTTGCAGTTGGTTCAGTTCTGGGTCAGAGGAAAAACAAGAAACTTCATGTTATCTACTATGCCAGCAGGACGTTAGATGATGCTCAGAGGAACTACAGCACCACAGAGAAGGAGTTACTTGTAGTTGTTTTCTCTTTTGAGAAGTTTTGATCCTATTTGATTGGGAGTAAGGTGACCGTCCACACAGATCATGCAGCTCTCAAGTACTTGTTGCAGAACAAGGATCTCAAGCCTCGCCTATGTCGTTGGGTCCTTTTGCTCCAAGGTTTCAACATCGAAGTTAAGGACAAAAAGGGCATCGAGAACGGAGTTGCGGACCATCTCTCGAGGATGAGAATCGATGAAGACGTGCCTATTGATGATTTCCTACCTGAGGAGAACATTTACTTCATCAAGACTGGGTTTCACAGAGTTTCTGCCGAAAATCTGCAATTTTCACGAGCTGCAGGTTTTGGTGTCGATCGATACTCACCTAGTATCAGTCGATACCCGTCGCCAGCCAGACCATTTTTGCCTATGGATCACTTTGATGTTGAGGAATTTCTAGCTGTTGTAGCTACTCCTGCTTGACCTTGGTATGTTGATATCGCCAATTATCTTGCTGCAGCTGACGAGCCCAAGCACCTACAGAAGTATGACAGGAAGAAATTCATGCGTGACGTAAGGAGATTCTTCTGGCATGAACCTTACTTGTACAAGCACTGTTCTGATGGGATGTACAGGAGATGTATTGCAGAGTCTGAGGTACCAAAGGTGTTGTACCATTGTCATGGGTCTGAGTATGCTGGACACTTTGCTACTTTCAAGACGGTGTCCAAGGTTCTTCAAGTAGGCTTTTGGTGGCCTACGATGTTTAAGGATGCTCATGCCTTCATCTCGCAGTGTGATGTCTGTCAGAGGAGAGGGAAGATCAGTATGCGATATGAGATGCCACAGAACTTCATCCTTGAGGTGGAAGTTTTTGATTGCTGGGGCATTGATTTTATGGGTCATTTTCCTTTATCACGTAGGAACAGGTACATTCTTGTTGATGTGGACTTGTCCAAATGGGTGGAAGCGATTGCTAGTCCAACCAACGACTCTTCAGTGGTTCTTAAGCTGTTTAAGTCCATTATTTTCCCTCAATTTGGAGTACCTCGTATTGTTATTAGTAATGGTGGCACTCACTTTATTAACAAGGTTTTCGAGAAGCTGCTGAAGAAGCATGGTGTGAATCATCGTGTGGCCACTCCATATCATCCTCAGACTAGTGGGTAGGTCGAAGTTTCCAACAGACAGATCAAGGAGATTCTGGAAAAGACAGTGGGTACAACTCGGAAGGATTGGTCTGCCAAGCTGGATGATGCACTATGGGCCTACCGGACTGCTTTCAAGACACCGCTTGGGACTACACCGTTTCACTTGCTGTATGGGAAAGCATGTCACCTTCCAGTGGAGATCGAGCACAAGGCAGCATGGGCTACCAAGCTGATGAACTTTGACATCAAGTCTGCTGCAGCGAGGTGATTGGTTCAACTGAACGAGCTGGATGAGATTAGGCACCTTGCCTATGAAAATTTGAAGCTATACAAGGAGAGGACTAAGGCGTATCACGACAAGAAGATCCTCTCTCGACACTTTGAACCCAATCACCAGGTACTTTTGTATAACTCTCGTTTGCAATTGTTTCCGGGAAAATTGCGTTCTCGTTGGTCAGGTCCCTTCACCATCAAGGAAGTCCGACCACACGGTGCAGTTATGCTGATAAGTGCTGAAGGCAAGGAGTTCACTGTCAATGGACAGAGGGTGAAACACTATTGGGCGAATGCCGAGATTCCAGACGGACACATTGTGCCTCTGGCTGCTGCCCTCACTGCCTGAACGTCAGTAAAGTCAAGCTCGTGACGTTAAACAAGCGCTTAGTGGGAGGCAACCCACTGGTAAGTCTGTACATACGTTTTAGAAGATCTAGAAGATCAGTATCGATCGACACCCACCCGGTATCGATCGACACCATCCACACGACAAAGGAGCTGGGTATTTCTTAAGGGACCGTGAGTTACAGATCGATCGATGTCAAAATTGCATCGACTAATATCCCTTGTATCGATCGATACCAGCACGGTATCAGTCGATACCCGTCACCCATGTACGTCTCCTTCGATTTTCACCAATCCACTCAGCTCTTCTGTTTTTCTTTTACCAACTCTAGGCTAGATAACACTGGGGACAGTGTTGTTTAAGTTTGGGGGAGGTAGTTGCTGACAACGTTTTTGTTTTTCTTAGAGTCAGTCGTTTTTGTGTCAAATTTGTTTTATTGAGTCAAAATTTTGTTGGAGATTATGATCTTGTTCTTGAATCTACTGCTTTAACTTCGCTTCTGAGTGTCCATTGTTACAGAATCAGTTTTAGATCAAACTAATGAAAAATCCAAAGGCTGACCAGCTGACTAGGAACCCATGTGTTTTAAAGTAATAGTATACCTCTCCCTTAATCTAAGTTAATGAATTAAAGCACGAAAAGATGAGAGGATTTTCTTCTAAATGGAGGGTTAGGAAAATTTTCAGCGATCCCATTATTCTGCTTAGAGGGAATGATCACACAAAGTTTGGAAGCGAGGTTAGAAAATTTCCCGTGATACCACTATTCGCCTACGACTTTGATGCATAGAGAGGGGAGGAACCGGGGATTTGGTGGCAAACACCATCGATACTCGCATATCAAACCTTGATGTGTATGTGCAAATAAAAATAAAAAAATACAAAATAAAAAGAGAAGAGCATGAAATGAAATAAGTCTGGGGGAGAGGAAAGTGTGAAAATTGGGTGGTTCTTTTATCATGATATTGTATGGGAAAGAGTCTAGAAGGTTCTTGACATTGATTACAGCGATGAAACTGGCGATGATGGTTTTGAAGGATGAAGCTGTGAGATTATGTGTGGAGTCTGGAAAGCTGCGAATGTCTACGGAGAAGTACATGGTGGTTAGATCTGGGACTGGTAAAGTGATGAGAAGACATTAGGGAAAAGGGTCATTACAGTGGTTCAAGAACAGGTGAGTCTCCGTTGTTTTCAAACCTCTTTCTCTGGTTTGGTTTTCTATTTGCTTGAGGGCACGCAAAGGCTAAGTCTGGGGGAGTTGATATATCATGGTTTTTACCCGTTTTTGACAATGATATAAGTCCTTTTTATTGAGTATTTCTAGTGTTTTTGGAGTCTTTTAGAGTCTTTTCAGGTTTTAGGTACGTTTGAAACATAGTTCGAGATATTGAAGTATTCTAGAGCTTTTTGGAGCATAGCAGAGATCATGTAGCTGAGAAGGTCGATTTGAAGCCCGAGTATCGACCGATACCACTTATGGTATCGATCGATACCAACTGCAGAGAAACAAGAGTCGCGACTTTTCTGAAGTTTGAAGAAACTGCTCCTTGGTCCATAAGACTTTAATAATTACAATAAGCCCGAAAACGTGTTTTAGGATTATAATTAGGTTTTTCAGCCACTTTTGTTGGCTACGCTTTATTCTATTCTGGTTTTTGTTGAGAGAGCTTTTGAGGGAGACAAGTCTGAACTTTGTTCCTCAGAGAGAAGATTTCGAACCCTTGCTTTACTCTATTCTTATTTTATTTATTGAAATATTATTCAATCATGTTACTTTCTTTAATCTCCATGTCTTAGTAGTTTTCTTTTAGGTTTAGGGTTCTCATAAAGGATTTCTTGAATGTTAGATAGATCGATTTATTAGGATTCATAATCAATTAAGTTCTTCACCATAGGTTGTTCTCAGTGCTAATTCTAGCTTGATCACATAGAACTTAGATCTTAGGTTAATCGATTAGACACGAAAGTGTGATTGGAAACCTGACATAACCTAGGGTGAGCAAAATAACTATCTGCAAAGAAATTTGGTTTAGTTGTTTTATGAACATATCAAACCTGAACTCTAAAGCTGGTTTAGATCTTTAGGATTTGCAAAAAAATTTGGAATTATAGGATTTAAACCTAGATAATTCTCGCAACGAAAGTTGGTTGATTATAACTTAGTGATTTGAGTTCAAGAACCGTGCTTAATCTGAATCATGTTTTATTGTTTTGTCTGCATTCTCTGATTTCCTGAGAGATACCCTGAACCTAGTTTTTCCATTGAATTTACAACCCACTTGATATCTTAGTTGTTTTCTGTTTAATCGATTGACTTAGCTTAATTCGAATCTTGTAATCTATTGAGTGATATTTTGAGTCTTTGTGGTTCGACCCCTAATTTACTGCAACTACTGCTTTAGTACTTTTAGGGTATTATATTTGAGCATATCACCAATCAAGCAGATGAGACGTAAGCTCGGCCCAGAGAAGGCTCAGGCCGTCAATGACGAAGTTGAACGTTTGCTCGGAGCAGGCTCAATCACCGCAGTCAGATATCCAGACTGGTTAGCCAATCCGGTTGTTGTGAAAAAGAAGAACGGAAAATGGAGAATTTGTGTTGACTTCACCGATCTCAACAAAGCTTGCCCAAAACGAACTCATATCCTCTATATAGCTTCCCGCTTCCGCATATCAATCAACTGGTCAAAGCCACTGCCGGAAACGAACTCATATCCTTTATGGACGCCTTCTCATGGTACAATCAGATACTCATGCATCTTGACGACCGTGAGAAGACATCGTTCATCACAGATCGAGGCATCTATTGCTACATACTCATGCATGCCAGAGCAACTTACCAATGTCTCATAAATCGCATATTCGCCAGTCAGCTCGGCAAAACTATGGAAGTATACATCGACGACATGCTCGTCAAGTCTCTTATCGCCAAAGATCACATCGGCCATCTCAACATGTGTTTCGACATACTCAACGAGTATGGCATAAAGCTTAACCCCACTAAGTGCACATTCGGAGTGATGTCTGGAGAGTTCCTCGGCTATATCGTGACTCAGAGGGGAATCCAGGCCAATCCCAAGCAGATCTCGGCGATCCTCGACCTTCCATCCCCAACAACAAAACGAGAAGTCCAGCAACTAACTGGCCGTATCGCCGCACTTAACAGATTCATCTCACGATCGACCGACAAGTGTTTACCTTTCTACCAGTTACTCTAAGGTAACAAATACCTCGAATGGGACGATAAATGCAAAGAAGCATTCAAACAGCTCAAGGAGTACCTCGGCAGTCACCCGAAGACGGGGAAACTCTTTATCTATACATCGCATTCTCCACCTCGATAGTCAGCGGGGTCCTAGTTCGGGAAGACCGAGGCGAACAAAAGCCCATTTTCTACATCAGCAAGTCATTGGACGGGGCGAGACTCGATACCCCACGCTTGAGAAACTCGCCCTCGCTGTCGTTACCGCAACTCAGAAACTTCGTCCGTACTTCCAATCACATTCAATCACCGTCCTTACCGATCAACACATGCAAACGATCTTACATAGCCTAAGCCAATCTGGTAGACTCGCCAAATGGGCAATCGAACTAAGTGAATACGACATTGACTACAATAACCGGACGAGTATCAATTCCCAAGTACTAGCCGACTTCCTCATCGAACTAACGCAAGAGTTCATCAATACCGACATCCCGGCCAACGAGCACTGTATCCTTCACCTAGATGGCTCATCATCCTACCGCGGGTCGGGAATAACCTTCCCCCTTCAATCCCCAACTAGAGAAATCTTGGAACAATCATTCCAACTGGAGTTCAACGCATCAAACAATGAAGCCGAGTATGAAGTATTACTCGTTGGACTATGCTTGGCCAAAGCCATTGGAGCGACTCGCATACATGCATACTGCGACTCCCAGCTCGTCGCAAGCCAGTACAGCAGAGAGTATGATGCAAAGAATGAACGAATGGATGCATACCTAAAACTCGTCAAAGACCTCGCTGCCAAATTCGAATCTTTCAACCTTACCAAAATACCACGAGGAGAGAACGCTCCGGCCGACGCTCTCGCAGCCCTCGCATCGAGCTTGGAACCCATCTCAAGCGTACAATCCCGGTCGAAAGCATTCCAATCCTGAGTTACAGAAAACCAGAGACGTACAATGTGACTACGTGCATACATAATTACGAGGAGAAACCCGCTGTCAATACCGACGAACCAAGAACGAGAAAACGAAATCCAACTCGGGCACCCGAACTCAACGCTGACATCGAACTCAATATCGCGTAAAACCCCAACCTGCGGAATCAATCCGATGACGACAACGAAGGAGAATCTGAGAGGCTTCATGTTCCAAGGGACATTGAGGCCGAAGAAGAAGAAGAACTCGAAGATTGGACTATCGAAATCAACATGTACGTATACGAAGGACAAATCCCAACGGACAGATGGGCAGCCCGGCGACTTAAAATGAGAGCTGCCTCATACATTGTTCTCGACGGGGAGTTGTACCGATGGAGTGCCTCGAGAATCCTATTGAAATGCGTATCGGGCAAAGATATTCACGAGGTTATGAGGAAGGTACATGAAGGATCAGGGGGAAATCATTATGTAGGTCGTTCCTTGGCCCTAAAAATAAAGAATGCAAGTTACTATTGGCCGGCCATGCTGGCAGACTGTGAAAAGTTCGTAGCTAAATGTGAAAAATGTCAACGACATGGCCCGATGATCAATCTGCCAATCAAACTCTTAACGACGTCAACAGTACCTTACCCCTTTATACGATGGGCAATGGACATCATCGGCCCACTACGGCGTTCCACCACACAAAAGCAGTTCATTCTCGTCATGACTGACTACTTCACCAAATGGATCGAGGCCGAATCTTACGCCGAGATACATGCTCTTGATGTCCAGAAATTCGTTTGGAAATATATCTTCTACCAACATGGAGTACCATACAAGATCGTCACAGACAACGGACCGTAATTTTTTTCAACATTATTCGGCGATTTTTGTGCTAAGTGGAAAATTCGACTAAGTTTTTATACGCCGAGATACCCACAAGGCAACAATCAGGCTGAGGCGACCAACAAAACCATCATCGACGGACTCAAGAAGAGACTGGATACAAAGAAGAGACGATGGGCCGATGAACTCAACGGAGTCCTATGGTCCCACCGAACAACACCCCGACGATCTACCAGACAGTCACCATTTTTCTTAGCTTATGGAATGGAAGCATTATGCCCCGCCGAGCTCAATATCCCAACTATACGCCGAACGATGCTAACACAGAATCCCGGCCTTAATGACAAGATAATGCTTAACAACCTGGACATACTCGAAGAACAACACGGACATGCATTACTCCAAATCCAGAACTATCAACACTTAGCAGCACGCTATTACAACAAGAAAGTACAAGGTCGACCTTTTCTTACGAAAAGTTTTCCAAGGCATCGAAGAGAAGAATGCAGGCAAGCTCAACACTAATTGGGAAGGACCCTACCAGATTAGGCGGATCGTCAAGCTCGGCGTCTACGAACTAATGAAGATAGATGGAACCCCGAGTCCCCGACTTGGAATTCAGTGAATCTCAAGCGATATTACTATTAAGTCCAGTATCGAGCCGCAAAAAAGGATCACCGAGCTCCGTGTTTGCAAGCTCGCTCTCAACTTTGATGTAATATGAACTACGAATGTCTTGATCCTTCTTCCGAGGGTACTTAGGCAGCCCACCTCGGGTGCAACTATGACTTTAATAAAAAATTATTTTTCTAAGTATTTTTCAAAATTTGAACTCAAGCAGTTCGCCGAAATCGAATAGTTTGTATCTTCAAAAGCAGAACTCAAGCAGTTCGCCGAACTCGAATAGTTCGTATCTTCAAAAGCCGAGCTCAAGTAGTTTGCCGAACGTTTAAAAGTTTGTATTGTCAAAAACCAAGACCTAGGCAATTCTAAGAAAAGCCGAACTTACATAGTTTGCACCTAAAACAATCGCGGTTTCACACATCGACGTCCTGGCCAGACGATCGATACAAATATATAAGCCGAGCTTCGTCTCACATGCATCCTCATGGTGCTATGGATAACACATCTTCCATGTTAAGCCGGGACTAGTCCCGCACCAAATCCGCTCTTAGATCATCCGAGCTAAGTAAGTCGAGTCTGTCTCGCACTATCCGATTCGATCTGAGAAGACCTGGAGTATCTTAAGACGAGCTCCCTACGCACTCTTATGCTAAGCTCCATGGTAAAGCGAACGTTTTCTCTCGCAAAAACTAAGCCGATTTCTCAACAATCGCAAAACTAATAAGCCGATTTCTCAACAATCGCAAACCGATAAGCCGATTTCTCAACAATCGCAAACAAATAAGCCGATCTTCCAATGATCGCCGATCTGGAATAGGTCGAAGAATCGAGTTCATCCTCTGCACACAGGCTAAGACCGTATTTTGTACGGCCCCAAATTTGTGCACGGTGAACTTGAGAGGATCGTATCATTTTACGACCTCACAAAAGCCGAACTCGATATCAAAAACCAAAAAAACGACTAAGTATAAAAACCGAGTTCATAATCGCAAAATAAGAAAAAATTATGTCGAATTCATTAAAGGCTGAACCAGGCTATAAAAAGCCTCCTCAGGCAAAAAAGAGTTCACAAGAGAAGAGCCCATTCGAGCAAATTATTACATAAGAAGCCCCTTGGGCAGAAAAAGAGTTTACCAAACTAACAAAAGCGATATAAAAGGAGAAGGTACGATCAAGAGAACAATCAGATAGCCTGATCCCTTATAGCACTCGTCCGGTCACCTGAGATCGTGAGCTTATTCAAACCAAACATGTCAAGACCCTGCGGGACGTCCACCCCAATCGGTAGGGAAATCTTCGGCAGAACGGTCTCGGCAAACGGCGACACCGCGAGGTCCCCTTCAGTGAGTTCGTAAGTTGCGATCGCTTCATATTCGGATGACTTCTCAGCTTTTCAATACGGGCCGGCGGAATAACGATGTCGTCTTTCTTCTCGAGAACGTAACAAAAGCTGAGGATTCAATGGATCTGGTTGAGACCAAGGAACGGATTCTTCATCTGATCGGTAGCAGCAAGATGATCCTTCACCTTTTGGAGACGGAGATGAACCTGACACTTCTCGGTTATCTCCTTGCTTTTCATCATTTCATGCGTACGAGTCCCCCTCGGACGGGTCGTCTCCTTATTCAGAGTGCAAACAAGTGCATCTTTTTCCATGGCAAGCTAGACATTTGTAGCTTTCAAGACAGCTAACTCCTTTTTAAGCTCGGCAACGGCTAACTCACCGGCTTCCGACCTTGCCCGCTCAACAAGCAACTATTTCTGCAATTCCTTGGCAGCATCTCCAACTCCAAGAGCCTCATGACGCACTATGCCGATCTCGCAATCGTATGTTCCGACAAGCTCATTTTTCTGAGCCACCATCTAAAAAAGGAAACAACGCCAAGGCTGTCATTACAACTCAACCAAAATTAAGAAGAACAAGCGAATGGGAGTTTTTACGTACGTCGGCTGTGGTACGAGCTAGCTTTTTGTAAGATTCTGATCGGAAGAGCTCTTCGGTCGAAGGCAAATCCCTTTAACCAAATGTCAACTGCCGATACAGGTCAGCACACGCCCTCGCATCGTTAATGACGGGCTCATCCTTGTCATAATCAAACTTGACATAATGAGCCGAAGGTCCAAAAGTTCGCTGTCTTTTTGAAGCAGCAGACCGACCGGAGCGACTGTCTTCAACAACCTCAGTATGCACCATTAAAGTGTTTCTCACCAACTTCGTCCTCTCCGACCTCCTTTTTTTTTACGCCTTGACGACCTCCGTGTCAAACTCTTCCTTTTTCTTCTCTTTTGCCTTTCGGCCTCCAGCTCGGCTCCGGGGTTTACCTCCCCTTCAGCATGGACCTTCTCCTCTTCAACGACACGCTCTTCATCATCAGCTTGTTCGCCTTGATGGTTGGGTGAGACCTCGGCAAGATCCTTGTCGTCGTCCAGCTCGGAAGCAAAGTTGGGAATGTCATCGATCTTCATTTTCCTTCTTCGGCCGCTTGGGTTGGGTGAGTAAAAATGATCAAATGTCAGAAAGCTAATAACGTCAAACAGAATAAGAAAATTACCGAGACGAACCTTTGAGAGCTCGCTTTGCTTTCAGATCGAGTTTCTCCTGGTATGCTTCCGGCCAACAAACTTTTCCGGCTGCTCTCAACCTCTTCTCGTCCTCGGAAGAAAAGCACGGGATCGTCGTAAGAATGCTTGGAGTATGACGAACTGAAAAGACAATATGAAAAATAGTCTAATAAGAGAAGAAGACAAACGATAAGGAGTAGGCTGATATCTACCAATAGAAATTATCCATTGAGTCCGGTAATTTCCATCACGCCGCGACATGGAGAATTCGTGGATCCAAACATAGAAGTAGCGAGTACTCTAGCTATTGAACATGCTCGGTATGTTTCCCGTGACAAGATCATATTCCGGTTTCGCGTTGGCTGATATAAACCAAGGTTTCTGTTTCGTAATGTTTACACGGAACAATCTCTCAAATACCCTAGCGTCAATCGAAATGCCGCAGTCCTCCCCAAGGATTAGAAGCCCGACGATGTTGATAACCGTGGCAGGCTGAAGTTAAGAGATCGCAATACGTCGACGTTTGCAATAACTGTAAAGAAGCTTCGGAAGCGGAAATTCGAGACCGCAGCTTCTGAAGTAGTCCTCATACACACATATATAGCCTTCAGGCGCATCCCAAGGCCTCTGGTCATCATTCGGGATACGAAAGACGATCTATGCGGGAGCCCCGCATCGCTCCAAAGTACTTAGAATGGAATTCCTTTTTGACCGGGTCGGCCCAACGCAGGCCGGCGTAACAATTTTGCGAGCTACTAACGGAGCAGCCACTTTCACCGGACAAACTCTTTCTTCTTCGGCTTTGGCCAACTGGATGGCCAGTTCCCCGTCAAGACGAACTTGTTCACTCGCCTCGACAAATTGCCTATTTTCGAGAACGGCATCAAAACGAGCTTGATCATTCACCTCGGTGTTCCGCTTGTCTTCGAACTGAACCTGAGCGTTTGTCTCACGACTCTCTTTGTCCGCAAGATGCGGAACCTCGACAGCAGCTTAGGAACAACTAGGATCGGCAGGAGAAAAGCGCGAGTTACGCCTGATTAACTTCTGTCGGACCCCACTCAGACCGTCGTCAGATGGATCATCAGGATCCGACGAGCTGACGAACAACTCGGGAGCGATGTTCGGGACTTTGGGAGAAGGAGTTCGGTTATTAACAGAAGTTGAAGAAGATCTCGAACTCATCTCGATCAACGATAACAAAACCGGAACAATATGACGAAGAACAGTTTGAAGATGGATCAGAAAACTTGATGATCTTCGAAACAAATAGGAGAAATCACGGCGGTAACCGATCGGAAAACTTTAAAGCATAAAAAATATAATAATTTAGAGAGAAGGGAGAGCGCTAGAGAGAGAAAGAGAAGTTGTACCTTTTATAAGCGAAAGTGAAATGTAGAATCGGAGGAGTCGAAGGGTATTTATAGAGTAAAGAGTAGTTATGGCGACTTCTCGATTCCCGTAACGGTTAGAGAAACTGAAACGACGCATCTTTTCAAAGAAGATCCACCGAACTCAAAGACCTTCAAATTCGGGATTTTTCAAGTAAGATTTGTAAGGAACAAATATAGAAGACAGAATCAAACCTACCGATCTCAATCACAAATCAAGCTGAAGCTCGCCGATCTGAAGACTTTTGCACAATGTTAACGAGTTCCGAATATCAAGGAGAAGTGCCGATCTCAATTCCAACCGAGCTAAACAATTCTTCATGAACTTCGCCGAACTCGAAATATTCCTTCCCCGAACTAGGGGGGACTAATTGTTAGAGGTGAGTTTAGCACTCCCCAGTTAGAACCGAGGCCGGTTCGATCAATTCCGGTTTATACGGTTCGGACCCAGGGAAGAAAGGCCCATGATCGTAGAACCAAACTTTGGGCCAGAGATAAGCCCATCTCGTCATGGCACCGACATCCGAAGCCCAGAGAAGGCCCAACTCGTCACGGCAGAGACCGACCTCCGAGATTCGCGGAAAATTTCCTTATCTCGGAGGGATTTCGGGAAACATTAATTTTCCTAAAGGAACTAGGAAAATGAAGTTTTCCCATTCGAAACCGACGTCGAACCTTATAAATAAGGAGGCCATCACCTTATTATAAACGACATTCATAATCATATGAGAGACAGAAGAAGTAGAGAACTCACAACTGCTGATCTTTATTTCTCTTGTTTCCTAAGTCATTTTTACCGATCTGAACACCTTTGTAACGTCGCCAAGTTCAATCAATAAAACGAGATTCCGATCTAAGTTTATTGTTTTACCCCTTGTATGATTTTCATAATCAACAATGACAATAAGTAATTCTTAGTCTGAACTTTCGTTCAAGACTTGTATGCAACGTAATTGGTCCCTGGCAATAACGCCAAAACTTGAAATACTTCAAGTTTAACCCTATAGTTCTACTGCAAGAGCATATCTAATCGAAGTAGTAATGTAGGGATCAAATCCAGAATGACTAAGTGTAACACTGCAAGAATGCATAAAGAAAGTAAATCTAAGACGAATGACTAATGATTGTGGTTTTGTAACTTCTAAAACTAAGAATGTCAACTCGAGATGGTGTAAATTCAAATGAGAAAAAGTGCTAGGCCCATGGTCAATTCGCAAGAAACATGAATAACATATAAAATGTTCAGACAGACAATTGATTAAAAATCATTTTAGAACTCAAACCAATGATTATATTAACCTTTTCCCAAATTATTAACCCATATGCTTAGATCTATGAAGACTAACTCCCGTTGAATTCAAAAGATCTAAGCATGCATTCTAGTCTGATTTGATAAGTTCACAAAACACTTTAACATCAACTCCCATTGGCTAAGGATGTTTTGCCCATCTAGGTTCTTTCATGCATTTAAACAAACACTTTCGGTGCATTAAACATCCTAAGATCATGAACTAACTAATCAATCCAATTCAAGCACTAAGAACAACATAGATGAAGAATCCAATAGATATTTTGCTATCTAATCAACCATACCTATATATTTCGTGAAATCCTTTGAAACCCTTAACCTAACTAGGAGATTACTTAGACATAGAATCAGAGAAACCACAAAGAGATGAAGCAGAAATCATAATCTAATAGAATAATAAATTAGGGTTCAGAAATGTTCTCAAAAGCCTATAGAGCCAGAGATTCGTCTCCCTAAAGAAAGAGATGTAAAAGTATGTAGAAAAAATAAAGCGTAGCCTTAGAAAGTGGCTTAAAATAAAGTATAAATAGGTCTTGGGTCGGATTAGGTTGAGTTGGGATGATTCCAAGGCAAAATAGGAAGTCCAAAATTGCCTTTTTCGACAGGGAAGTAAATCGATCGATCCAGAGTCTGGTCGATCTGAAAAATGTCCGCAGAATCACCGGATCGATCGATCCATAGGTGGATCGGTCGATCTGCTTGCCCTTCCTGCACATGCTTCTTCTACTCATCAGACTGGAGTGTCTTTACGAAAATTGGCATAACTTTTTATCGCACCATTGGAATGGCCTTAAACCACTTCCAAATGAAAGCTAACTCACTTTGGAAAGTATTTCAACGAATGTCAAACTTCTAATGTCTCTGCATCTCCATATGTTCATTTTCACCCAAAACGACCTAAAATCTGAAAAAACTCGATAAAGGATTAAATGACTCTAAAACGACATTTTGACTCAACAAAATGTTAAAAACCGGTAAAAACACAATTTATCAGCCGTGTGGGTCATAACATCGACACTTACACATTTTAAACCTACTTCAGAGCATTTAGAGATTTACAAAACAAATACACCTTTTGGATCTATTAGCACTAAAAGAAATAAGATAGATAACATCACTTATAAAGTGTCAACAAAATAATTGATGCTAATTAGAATCACTTGCTAAAAATTGATATTAAATATGTAATTTTACATCAGTTAAAATAATTGATTTAATATTACCTTGATTAACATCAATTAAAATAAAACTGATACAAGTCAATATTAACTTATATCACTTTTGAAAAACTAACACAAATATATGAGTTTAATTACAGTTAACCGATATATTTGCTCATTTTTATTAGCATCAATTAAATTGGTATAAGATTAACATCAATAACAAATGATGCTGACATTTCTTTCAGTTAGAAAAACTTATGCATATTAAAATTTTAACGTTTATTGAATTAATTTGATGATATTTAAATTGAATTTGTGTTAATTAAATCTCTATCGATGTTATTCAAATATAATGGTAATAAAATCAGTAAAATTGACTATAAGAACAAGCAATTGGATGATATTATAACTCAAATAAATCAAACCAATTGGATGATATTATTATTATTTAATAATTATAGGAATATTATATACAATTAATTATATATATATATATATGTATATATATATATTATATAGAAGTTAGTAAAAAGAATTGAAATGGAGTAACGACCCAAAAAAGAGAGTGGAATAAAATAAATAAAAAAACAAAATGGGCTAGATGGCGTGGCTTGCTGTCGACCAAAGACATTTGCATATAAGAATTATAATTTTTGGTAAAGCAGAGGAGAAATTTCTCTCTTTTGTTACTCATTTTCTTCTTCCCCCATAAGCTGCCACTGAAGTGAGTTATCACCGTTCTTTCTTTCCGATTTGTCAAAAAATTCACAGATTTGTGCTTTGCTTTACACATTGCAGCTCTTTTCTGGTAGATTCCCAGATCTGGTTTTTTTTTATATATATTCCCTCGACATTCTTGTTCATACTGTGTTGTTTTTCTCTTTGATGAGTCTTGTTTGGATCAATGGCTCAAATGCCATTTTTAAGAAAAAAATGATCTAACACGTCATTAAATGATCTCATGTCACTCACAAAATGATATTCCCGTTTTAACTTTAACGAAATTTATTAATAAATTAATATTTTTTTTTTAGTCGAACAATTTTTAATAAAAAAAAAAAACAGATATAGTACAACTGGTATACATGATACAACTAAGAGATATAGGACAACTGGTACAAATGGTACAACTATTTTGTATTTGTATTTTTCGAAATTTCTGGGCGAGGTAGTTTCAATATAGCCGAGAGAATTTCATAACTTGTACTATAAAAACTCCTAAATGACCATTAAAACTCTAAAATCATGTGGACAACTAGAACATAATAAATTATATCACGGAACAATTACAAAAACCCTAAAATCGTGAAAGGGCAACTATTAAGAACATCGTACAACTGAACACGTAAGAACAACTATGTGTAACTACTTAATAAAAAAAATGGTAATAAAATTAAATTAAATATATAAAGAAAGCATATACTTAAGAAATGCAAACACATCTTAAACTATAAGGGACAGAATTTAAAATATGGATAACATGAATTTATTATTTTCCTTATTCATATTCTTGTTTTACATCAAACACACCTTATAATATAAGGAATACATTGGTAATGTTAACATGTTATAATGGAAAAGAAACAAAATATATGATTTTGCACAACTTGTACTATGAAAAGCTCCTAACTGACCATTAAAACTCAAAAATCATGTGGACAACTAGAACATAATAATTTATATCACGGGACAATTACAAAAACCTTAAAATCGTGAAAGAACAACTATTAGGAACTTCGTACAACTGGACATGTAGGGACAACTATGTACAAAATTAACGGCGCACGTGTTACTTTGAATGCTCATATGTCCCCTTTTGTCGGCGCACGTATCCCCCTTTTATTAATTTTTAATTGATTTTAATTGTAGTTTTAATTTATATGTCAGTTGTCCCTGATGTCCGAAATTCTACCATACAGTATCATTTAGTAGTTGCCCACTTGTCCGAAATTACTCCAGGTTGATCAATTAATATATAAGGGATACAAGTGTTGTGCAGAGATCTACGATCCATGTTTTAATAAATATATCAAGATTGGCATCAGTTTCTTTATTGTAAATAAGAAAAATAAATATGATGTATATAGAATTCATTAAAAAAAAAAGTTAATGTGTTATATATATAGAATTCATTGAAATCACACCAAAACGTTTCCAATTACTAAGATTTCAGAACATGAACACTACAGACAATGCAAGATTCATCCTTTTGTATTTAAACACTACATACAATTTCACAGATTTTAGAACATGAACACTACTCTACAATATAGATAATACAAGATTAATCTTTTTTATGCGAACAACAAACCGATTGTACATATATAACCTGTTATGTATGCGTTCTCTAAGATAATTCCACAAATTCATAGCACAATTACTTCGACGATGCCGTGATGGCGAGTCGCCGAGAACGATGGAGGAGTAGTTGGATCCTCGGATTCAGCAGATCCACGGAGAGCAGATCTTCTTTGGTTGCATCTTCTGTGGGTGCTTCTTATGTGGTATTGGGTGCTTCTTCACTGCGATTGGGTGCTTCTTTAGTGGGATTGGGATTGGGTGCTTCTTCTCTGAGATTGGGTGCTTTTTCTGCTCCGCATGGATCTTTGCGGGCTTCTGTGGACTCATACTCAACACTAGAATCTCTAACCCAAGCCATAAACGAAGAAGTTTTGAGACTACGGAGGAGGAAGGAAGACAAAACGACGGAGAGGAAAACGAGAAATTTGCGGAGAGGAAGGGAGACGAAGACGATTGCGAAGGAGAGGAGACAGAGAATATCATATTCTTCGCCGGAGAACAATCGGAGGAGGAGGTCGCTGATTTTGAGAGACTTGTCGTTTTTTCACGATCATTTTTTTCACTCAGAATTGTGAAAATTAGGTTTGCGAAACTCTGTAATTTGGTTAATAGGGTAAATCTAAATCGGGTTGGTCCACATGTCATCGGGTTAGATTATACGGGTGGGTATAGAGCGGTTGGGTTGTAATTTTAGAAACAAATGAGGACAATCATGATATTTCCAAGGTTTTCGGTATTAAAAAAAAATCAAAATGAAATTGATTTTTCGGCATATATGATCAGTTTTTTCTAAAACGTGGCATTTCAGCCTGTCGCCCCGTCTTGTTGTGCAGAGAGAGATAAGCAAATCATGGCAGGGGGTGGAGCTCCAGCACCCAAAGTAGACGAACCTCAACCACATCCTCCCAAAGATCAACTTCCCAACATTTCTTATTGCATCACCAGTCCTCCGTGGCGTGAGATTCTACTTTCACGCCTCTTTGCTTCTGTTTCTTCCAGATTCCACTTTTACCATGCTTGGGCTTACAATTCTTCAAGGTAATTAAGAATCAATGAATTTCGACTAAATTTTATGATTAATTGTTTCGTTCATGATTTTTTTTTCCAATTTAAGAAAATACGTAATTTGTCAAAAAGGAAAGTTTTTGATATACATAAATCTCTATTTACTCCCGGCAGAAAAAAATCATCTTGTTAGCGGGAATATAGTAAATTTTAGGAGTGGTTTATATAATTTTTTCACCCAAAATTATTTGGACTTAGGGTTTTTATAGAATTGGGGAACAGCAGAGAAACGTTCTGAAATCGACAACAAATAAGGTAACAACAATACTACTATCTTCTGGTTTTTCGTTTTCTTTGTACTGAGATTAAAGAATAGATGATTTTGAATTCGATTATAGATTTATATAATATTGATACCATGGCTTTGCTGATTGTATCGATGTATTCATTTATTTGAAATCTGATCATTTGTTTCGTGAATCTTTGATAAATTATCGATTCATCTCACAATTGACATTACATGTTCAATTTAGAGATGTATATGATATGGGTGATCCAAACCCATCCGATGAGCTACCTGATCAATTTGGCACCGACGCCTCTGCTGCTTCTCAGCAAGATGTCTAAAACGTCAGTTTATATTTAGTTTATGTAGCGTAATGAATTCATTCTATTGTTTTTGTTTTTTTATCATTTTATTCCCAAAAAAACTATTTTATCTGTAGATTTCAGCGTATATAAATTGCATGTCTTATTGGATTATGTCTTTTAATTGATTACTTACTTACTATTATGCATTCTATGTAGGATGATGGAGTTTACACAATCTGAGACACAAGCTTCTGATGATTTTCCGGATTTGGAGACGGGTTATAACTCCCCTCCCGCACTGCTCAAGAATGCAAAAGTTTCAAATGGAAAGTTCAATTGATTGGTAATGTGAAAATTTTAATTTTTTATATCCGGCCAATTGGTTTGACATGTGTCATATGAGTTGAATTTAATATCTTTCTGGTTAATCAATTTGTTTAATGGATTTTACTAGTGGATTGTACATGATCTTTATGTTCTAATTGTATTCTCAGGATGATCTTACAGTATTATTGACCCAAAATCCATCAACCCAAGTCTCAAGCAATGTCACAGCAAGTTTGGATGATGAATTTTCTCGAGTGTTTGGTCCAGAGCGTTTAGGGAGAGTGTGTTGTGTTAGTCGCGGACATACACCTTCAAAATTATCCAAACGTTGTGCTGCAACAAGATCTGAGCTTGAAAATGCTAAAGTTGTTCAGATGAAGAAGAATATGACAACATTGGAAAACCAAGTTCAAAGTCTAACTGGAATTATCCAACAACTTCTTGGCACTAGAACTAGCGATCCGGTAATATATACTATGCTAATACTTTTTCGTTTCAAACTATGTGACATTAATATATTGTGATATATCCTCAATATTTTAAACTCGTATTTTAGGCAACTACATTGGCCGCTTATGCAACAAATCTACTAAACCCGTTAACTTCTAAGGTAGATATCATCATCTGGATTTAAATTTAATAGTGAACTCAAGTTTATAGGTGATATATTGTTTTCTTCTTATTTTGATAGGGAAGAAAAGATGAAGTCAATGGCAACCAGAACCAGAACGATCACAATCATGATAGTTAGTTGATTATCATTATTATTAATCTATGATAGCATCATGTTTTTTTCTACTACTACTTAACTTTATCGTAGCAGTACTTTCATAATTTTTTTAGTTTTATTTATTTGAACATTGTATTATACAATGGATGATGTGTTTTAACTTTTATTATGATATAATGATTTGTGATTAATTTTTTTTATAGAATATTATTTTAATTAATATATATAATTTAATTAAAATTTAAAAAATAGACAAGACTTTTGATGTCATTACCAAATGCTTCAAAAACATCATCAGTAATAAAACTAAAATGATACAAAAACACATTAACATCATTTATAAAAACGACTCTTAAATTATTATCAATTACATGAATGATGCAAATATTATCATCGGTTATTGATAAATGATACAAGTCTTACCAACACTTATAAAAACTGATACTCATTTTAGCATCACTTATTTTTAATTGATATAATTATTACATCAATTAAAATAACTGATATAAATATTTGAAATCAATTATCATAAACGAAACAAATATTAACATCATTTATTTTGATCGAGGCAAATGTTAACATCATTTATTACAAACGATACAAATTAACATCAGTTACTATGAATGATGAAAATAGTTCACTACAAGAAAACAACAATTTTGTAACGATTTTTTGCGATGATTTTATTTCGTCGCAAATCAACATTGTTATTACGACGATTTTTTAATTCGTCGTAAAATCGTCACAAAATTGGGACGAAATATTTCGTCGTAAATTCGTTGTTAAGTTCGGTCCGATTAACGACGATTTTACAACGATTTTTGGAATCGTCGTTAAATCGTCGCCAATTTGCGACAATTTTACGACGATTCCAAAAATCGTCGTTAATAACCGACGAATTACCAAGGAAATGTATTCGTTGAACTTTGCAACGAATTACCGACGATATATGAGTTAGGTGAACATGTTTAAGTTAACGGGTATACGGTTAGGTAAACATATTGTAAAATCGTTGCAAAATTCGTTGCTAATTCGATGGTAACGAAAATAAAAATCTATATATAGCGGCCAACCTCATAAGAAAAATTTCATATTCAAACATATTTACTTCTCTCTGACCAACAAAAAATGTCAATATACGAAATTAGAAGATGGATGTATAATCGTTTTGATTCAGAGGGAGTTCAGTGATGGGGTGGAGGGATTCATGCATCAGGCGGGAACTTACTATGAGATACAAAAGCTGCTTTATAGTCTTGGGTTGCCTTCTGAGATGATAGATGTATGTGTTGACAATTGCATACTTTTTTGGAAAGATGATGATAAGTTGCTGGAATGTCGATTTTGTCATAAGCCAAGATATAAGCCGCAAGGTACTGGTCGGAGTAAGGTACCGTTCCAGCGGATGTGGTACCTTCCTATAACTGATAGGTTAAAAAGAATGTATCAGTCTGAGAGGACAGCTGCATCGATGAGATGGCATGCATATCATTTGCAGACAGATGGGGAGGTTACTCATCCTTCATATGCAAAAGCATGGAAACATTTTAAGACGGTACACCCAGACTTCGCTAGAGAGAAACGAAATGTGTATCTTGGTCTTTGCACAGATGGATTTAGTCTATTTGGTATGTCTGGTAGGCAATATTCTTTATGGCTAGTAATCCTAACGCCTTACAACCTTCCTCCAGATATGTGCATGCAAAGAGAATTTTTATTCTTGAGTATTTTAGTACCTGGTCCGAAGCATCTGAAGCATTCCCTTGATGTGTTTTTGCAGCCTCTGATAGAAGAATTGGGGCAGTTGTGGTATACCGGGGTTCGGACATATGATTTTGCGAGGAAAAAAAATTTTACAATGTGTGCGGTGCTTATGTGGACAATAAGCGACTTCCCTGCTTATGGGATGTTATCAGGTTGGACTACGCATGGGCGATTGGCTTGTCCATATTGTCTCAATAGGACAGATGCGTTTCAATTGAAACATGGTCGAAAAACAAGTTGGTTTGATTGTCACCGCCGTTTTCTACCGATTCACCATCCATATAGTAGAAACAAGCAACTGTTTAGAAAGAACAAAGTTGTTTGTGTTCCTCCTCCTGTTTATCTTTCTGGGGAAGATCTAGAAGCAGAAATTGATCATTATGGTGCACTCGAAACAGTCAATCATGGTGGAAATTGGCACACTCCAGCTAATATGGCGGATGGATATGGGGAGCATCACAATTGGCATAAGAAAAGCATATTCTGGAAGCTTCCGTATTGGAAGGATCATTTGCTTAGACACAATCTGGATGTCATACATATTGAGAAAAACTTTTTTGATAACATCATGCATACAGTGTTAAATGTGCGTGGAATGACTAAAGACAGCGGTAAGTCAAGAAAAGACAGCGGTAAGTCAAGACTAGACTTGCCTGATCTTTGTTGTCGGAATGAGTTACATAGTACAAGCAATGGAAAAGCACATGTTCCCATATTTCGATTGGGTGCGGAAGAAAAGTCTGCCTTGTTCAAATGGGCGACATCTGATGTGAAGTTCACGGATGGGTACGTATCTAATCTAGCTAAATGTGTTGAGAAAGGGCAAAAGTTTTCCGGGATGAAGAGTCATGACTGTCACGTCTTTATGCAACGGCTACTTCTTTTTGCGTTTGCTGAACTTCTACCAGGAAATGTACACGAAGCAATTGCATGTAACTTTAAATTAATCACATATGTAAACATTGATATAATATATATAAAATTAATGAAAAATTAACAAGTCTACCTTATATGTGGTAATTGTCATTGTAGGCATTGGAGCGTTTTTTCGGGATCTTTGTACCCGCACTTTGTCAGAAGATGTTATTACACAACTTGATGCTACTATTCCTATTTTATTGTGCAACTTGGAGAAAATATTCCCCCCAGCCTTCTTTGATGTTATGGAACATCTACCTATCCATCTCCCTCACGAAGCAGAACTTGGAGGACCTGTGCAGTATTGGTGGATGTACACATTCGAGCAATTCATGGGACATTTGAAGCGGAAGGCTAAAAATCTAGCCAAAGTTGAAGGCTCAATAGTAGCAGGAAGTTTAACAGAAGAAACTTCTCACTTCACGGGATACTATTTCAGCTCGAAGGTCCGCACACGGAAAAGAACAGCACGGCGATATGATGATGGAGGTGTAGGACGAACATATGCTAATGAAGGTGTCCCAGACATCTTTTCTTCAATCGGTCGATTATGTGGAAGCGTGAAGTCAGTTTGGTTTGTTCCATATCCGCGAGTTCGGACAACGCGTATCTCATGGTTATTTGTTATAAAAGCTTCTACGAGGGGTCGAATTGAGGGGCTTGAGGATCTCCCAATGCAGCAAGATCATTGCTCTGATATGCCAGAACTAAATGAGAGCACTGATGACATCCTTTTGATAGATCCTCAAAACAAGGAAGTTGAATATCTCCCAGACGATACAGAGGAAGAAGATGAGGAAGATGAGTTCGAAGAAAGTGATGAACCAGATGATCAAGAAACGGATGTGTCTTCGTCCGAAAATGAATCAGAGTGACCGCGCTAGCTAGTAATTATTAATTGTGAATTTAATGTATTAATTAATAATGTTTTAATTTTCGTTAGTGAGTAATTATTGTGAAATTTAAGTGATGTCCTAAACCCTAAACTCGATCCCATCTCCGACTATCTCCGCTCATTCCCGCCGTAGGTGGGGCAATTAATAAATTACGAGACATAGACGAAATTAGGTTCAAGAAAGGGTTTGATCTGTGTCACCCTTTGTTGACCCTAATTTCGTCTATGTGTCTCGTAATTTATTAATCGCCCCAACAACGGCGGGATATGAGCGGAGACGATCGGAGATGGGATCAAATTTGGGTTTAGGGCATTTCATAGAAATCGTCGCAAATTTGCGACGATTTAGCGACGAGTTCTATGAAATCTCATCTAAACCCTAAACCCTAAACTCTATGTCATATGCCTAAACTTTAACATCTTAGAATCTCATTGTATTTTGCAATGAGATGTCAAATCCCTAAAAATGGGATTACATAGAATCGTCGCAAAATCGTCGCAAATTTGCGACGATTTGCAACGAATCTTATGAAATCTCATCACCTTATTCCCTACACCTTATTCCCTATACAATAAAAATTATTGTATTTAAGGGTGAAGATTTTAAGGTTTAGGGTCTTGCTGCATAGGGTTTAGGGTTTAGATGGATTTCGTCATAATCATCGCTAAATCGTCGTAAATTACGACGATTTTACGAGGACTTTATACGATCCTCGCTAAATCGTCGTAATCTACAACGATTTAACGACGATTATGATGAAATCCATATAAACCCTAAACCTTATGTCCTAAACCCTAAACCCTATCTATCTCATTGTTTTTTTTAACTCTCATTGAAATCCAACTTGAGTTTATTGAATTAATCGGAAATAGAAACACGATCAATCACTGTTCTCTCCGCAAACTCATTGTCTTCCTTCATCTTAGCAAACGTACCATGTACGCTTACTCTATTTTTTAGTCTTTCTGCAATCTCGATGAAAATATATATGATATGAAGATTTAGGGTTGACAGTAAACATTTAGATGGATTTAGATGTGTTGCAATCGATGTAACAATCGTCTTACCTATGCCCTATACCATAAACCCTATATTTACAAAATTATGTCGCTAAATCGTCGCAAACTAGGAATTTAATTTGCCGCGTCCCGGAAAATGAAAAGGTTTGACTGTTCCCGCGTGTGGGAAAACCAAAAGGTTTAATTTACATTTTGTGACGATTTCACGAAGAATCGTCGCGACGATTTAGCAACGAACATGAATTCTATATAAGCACTTGCTCATATTTCATTTTTTCATTCTTCAACTTTTAATCTCTCTCTCTAGTCTCTCTCCTCTCGCGAAATCCTTGCAAAAATAAGGTAATAATTTTTTTTAATTTTAATTTGTATTTAATTAATTTAGGTTAGTATAGATAGGAATGGAACAAAATAGGTGGATAGAAACGGAATCAAATTGATAGATAGGAACAGCAAAAAAATAGAAAATATGACATTTCGAATTATAGATAGTAATTTTTCTTCATTTTTATGCATATGGTCCATGGTCGTGCCCACTACGCTCAGTTTTTTAGAGATATTGGTGGGACCTCGAGTAGCGCACAGCCGGAGTCTTCTGAGGCTATGCAGCCGGATCATCATTTCGTCCCCGCGACGCAAACACAGAGTGCTCCACCGCCTGGACCACCACCTCAGGTTCCGCAACCTGGAGGACGTGCGCCTGCCCCATATGCCCATATGACGGTGCATGATTTGCTTATGCAGCCAGGCTGGCATAGGATTAAGAGATTAGAATCGGACCATACCGACGGTGCAGAATGGTAAAATATATTTTTTTAAATTACATTTATTATTACATATTTATATTTAATTAATATTTTTTTTAATTATTAATTATTGTTTCAGGTTTGGTGTTGAATGCAAAGTTGGACGTACCGTTTCTGAAGTCATCGAGGCATACTTTTCCGAGCCTCATACCAATTGGAAACAGCTCCCGGGACACGTCAAGGAGACATGGTTCAAGATGTTTGCGGTACGTGTAAACAATAAATTTTTTTTCATTATTTTATATATATAATTAATTTAATTTTATAAAATAGTTAATTATTTTTGTCTCTCATGCAGCAAAAATATCATTGGGATCTTGCGATTCATGGCGTGGTTGAAACATTGTTCCTCGAGAAGGTCAAGTTTCGCCTCCAATGGGTAGTTGGTGAATGGAAGAAGGCATGGAAGAAGGCATGGAAGAAAGATGGCGATGAAGCAAAGCCCCCTTCGATGGATAAAGCAGTATGGGACGGCTTGGTGCGGTATTGGCTGGATCCAAACTCGATAAGAACTGCGGAGAAGTGTTCGGTTTCCCGCAACATCGTTGGTCCGGACGGCAAACCCGTGTTTGTGCCTCATATAGCCGGCCAAACGCCTTTTGCGGGTGTTCGTCTAAATATGGTAATTAACTTTATTTAAATTATTTAAATTATACCTTAATAACATTGTCTTTTTTTCTTAGGCCGCCGAAGACGGAGGTGTACTCCCTCCGATGACGAAGGTTTATGAGCGGACGCACCGGAAGAAGAATTGTGCCTTTGTTTCAGAGAAGGCTGAGCAGTTCTTCAACGAGGTGACTTCCAGGGTCACCGAACGAGAGACACAGCTCTCTCAGCGAGAGACACAGCTATCTCATGGCGGTTCGTCGGTCCAGTCTGGTGGGTTGACCACACCCGATATTGACCGGATCTTCGAGAAGGTAAATTCGATTAATATAGTACTTAAATATTTTTAGTCTTTATTTTTTAAAAAAAAATCTAATTAATTGTAATTTTAAATGTAGATCGCCCCTAAGAAAAATGGGAAGGTCGTCGGGATGGGATCTATTCGAGATGTCTCAGCTGCCTCATCATTCGCTCCGCGACGACGATTGCCAGAAGATAATCCAAACGTCTTACGAGCCACGATTACGAGTCTTCAGTAGATGGTTGAGACCGAGTCTACGGCATATCCAGCGAAGATTTCGAGTCTTCAGCAGAAGATGGATATGGAGGCTGCGTCAAATGACTCATCTTCGACATCATGGCGCTAGGGAACCCGCGAATGCAGGAGATGTTGCGGGAAAAGCGACGAAGACGAGCAGATGCAGCCGCGGCAGAGGCAGCAGCAGTAGAGGCAGCAGCAGTAGAGGCAGCGACGGCAGCGGCACAAGAAGAGGGGCCAAGCAATCGGCAACCGACGGCTCCAACAGGTCCGGCGGGAGATGGGGAGACACATCCCGAAGTCGTTTTGGGTATCGATGACTTCGAAATAACTTTGTAAATGTTAATATATAATTATCTTTTTTGTAAGAAAATTTTATTATATAATATTATTTTATTTTTAAATTTCAAATTATAATTTCGAAATTAATTAATTTATTATTATTTTATATAAAAATAAATAAATAATTAATATAATAATTAATGGTTTTAATTTAAACAAAAAACAATAAAAATCGTCGCAAAATCGTCGTAAATTGCGACGATTTTGCGACGATTCATTAACGTCGATTTTACGACGGTTCAAGTCTTACGATGAAATTTTTACGACTATTTTGCGACGATTATTTGTCAACATAATCATCCTTAATTCGTCGTTTTATTGTCGTAAATTGCCTTCGATTTTCCAGCGTTCTTACGACGTATTTTTATTTTTCTTAAATTCGAAGTAATATTTGCGACGATTTGACGACGATTTAACGATGATTTTTGTCCCTTCGTAAATTAGCGACGATTTTTAGTTTACGACGATCAGTTAACGACGATTTACGTTTCGTCGCAAATTCGATGGTACCCCTGTTTTGCAATGATTTTACAACGATATATGTCGTTGCAAAATGGGTGTTTTCTTGTAGTGGTTACATCAATCGTTAAAAATGATGCAAAACATTAGAATCACCATTTCCAGAATCAGTTTTATAAATGATGCAAATTCGTGTGCATCAATCAAAAAATGATATAAACAAATATAATAAATGATACACCTTATTTCTTGTAGTGTAGTATGTTAGTCTATATCATCAAAATATATTAAATGTTCAGGATTTGATAATGAAACAAATTTATCGTGTGTTGAGTTATTATAGACGATCATGGGATTAATCTTTGTGACAGTTGAAATCAAATTTAAAATCATAATGTAATGGGTTGTATACATATACATAGAATTTCAATTATAAATGATATAGTGTTTGTAAATGAATGCATGCATAGACTCTAAAACTCGTACAGGGATATTGGCTCTGATTGGTAGTATGAATTATTATTGAATTAGTTTAAATTATGCATACATTTGTGATTGTTTAGAACTTTATAAATTGTAAAGCTTAAAGTTTTATTGAACCTTTTCTTTAGAGAAATGAAAATAGACGCCGTCATATTCTATTTTTATTTTTTTTGTCTTTCGAACGTAATGAAATTTTGTTGTTGTTCTTGTATGGTTGTTAATAATAAAAACAAATATATCAGATATTTTTATTGCATAACGAATATATTTTAATTTTGAGTAACACGACAAAACATGAATATATAAACTTCAAACTTATGATATGCATATTTATTATGCACGCGATTTGACAAAAGTAACTAGAGGAACATTCTTAAGTAATCATCCATGCGCTTGTACATGACGTCCGGATAGAGACAAGAAGCTTCTTCTTCTTCTCCGACTTCGTGATCAGTGAGACATCCTTCGTAGAATATGTAATAAAAATGTCCTATCCCCGCTTGGTGTGGAATCTCCATTTCTACATTTATTATATGTATATGGAAAATCAAATAACGTTTGTGGGCTTTATGTATCAAATAGGCCCATTAAGCATCTATTGGGAATTATTATGTTACACTTACGTTCAATGTTGGCAAGGAAGTCTTTTGCAGTAATATTGGTTTTCTCCAATACATTTCCGGTTAGATTTTCCCATATCTGAACCAATTCAATATGCGTGAGAACGTTGTCAGGAGGTCTGATATACACAGTTTTGTTCAATGTTCGCGGATCGTTTAGCGTCTTTGCTGTGTATTTTGCGATATCGTCTTCATCCGCGAACACCACTACAAAGATAAAACTGTTAAAAACTGGTTTTGAAACTTATGAAGTTAATCTTTAAAATCCCTTAAAATAAATAACCACAGTGAAATGAGAAAAACTTATGAGGTTAATCTATAATTTTATTTACCTTGTACATTTCCATCTCCGTAAATATTAACTCTTCTTTTGGGAGGTAGTAAAGTTTTCATCTGGGACAAGTTTCCGGCGAAATAGGCGGCGAAGCAAGCGCCAACAACGTAAGTGTGAGGTATTCCGGCAGCTTCAATAGCCCGACGCACTTCCATTTTTTCGTCGAACGTTTCTCTTCCGGGTGGTAATGCATGTCCCATACGTGGTGAATCCATACCAAATTCAGATGGTAAAAATCGCTGAAATAATCAACTTTACAAATATTATCCTTTTAAATAATAGATAAGTCCATCCAAAGTAGTAAAAGAATATTTCTTTAGACTAAAACTCATTTGATTTTGTTTCAAATACTAGGTTAAGTTTCTATATATATGCATGATTGCATGTTATACGGGTCCTTTACCTTGATTTTTTTTTTTTCCTATAAAGGAAATGTGAATAGTAAAAACTTTTCAGCAGTCTTTTAATTTTCTCCCCATCGTGTGTTTCCTTTACTTTTTAATTTTCTCCCATAAGTTTCTAAACCCACCAATCTTTTTTACTTTTATACCTTGACATTACCAGCTTCTTTGATGGCTTCGACGAGCTTGAGCTAGACAAGGATGTTATGGCTACGGAAGTGAACCTCAGAAATGGCGGAGACAACAACGTCAACGAGTTTCACGGCGGAGACGAGGCTCTGGTGGTCGGAGAAAGAAGCTTGGACGACACGTACGCCTAGTTTCTTGAAAGAGAGAAGGAGTCGGACTTTCTCGATGTCAAGACCTATGCTCAGAATGTTATCACTTTTATCTATCAGATGTGAACAAAAGGCATTAATTGCATGATCGTAGGTTGTCAGAAACATGAGTGTAAGTTTGAACATAATTGTCGATTGGAGGGAAAATACAAATATTGAAATATTCCCGCCTAAACGATTTGCGTACCTGGCCTAAATCCCTTGATACCAGGGATCGGGTTGTCGAGGCTATCCGGTCTGGTGTGCTCCTTGCTCCCAATACTTGTGTGGATTACCCTTTTCCCGACTTCGACCTCTCCAGATTACTGATTTTCGGATGAGGCAAGGAAAGAGTAACCGCTCACTCCTCCTGGCCACTTAGTCCCCGGTCTCCATATGCCTGACAGCGCGGCCTACACTGTTAGATACTGGGAGCCTGGAGACAGGTGGCCTTAGCCGGGTCTCTTGATTCCGTACGTTCCAAGGCCCGGTGCAAAAGTATGTGGTGCTTTGGCCATAGGCCCAAGTTAATTAAGCTCAGTTTGACCCGGGAGGGGGGGGGGTCGTACCTACAAAAAAGCCATGAACGACATGTGGCAACACCTAATTCGACCACGTAGGAAGCACCATATTTATCCCAAACATCTATTTAACCCGTTTTGCAGTGGACTAAAATATTATTAAAACTACCCGTGAAAATCTATAATCTTGAAAACATAACTATAATATGCACCGTTTAATGACTCTGGTTTTTGTGGTCAGTCCACGAACTCTTAAAAAAAACAATTTTCTCGTGTCTAACTCTTTATAAAACTAGTAAAATATTTTTCAACTTTTGTTTTGATATATATTCATATAAAATATAATAAATTATAGTAAAAAATATTGCAAGATATCAAATTGATTTTTTCTTTGAATATTTATAGATTGATTATTATTTAAAATATATAATCTTTTTAATATCGTAATAATTAAAAAACTAAATAGTAAATACTATTTTTAGTGGAAAATAAAATACTTTGCATATTCTTTTCAATAATTTTAAAAGACAATTATATCATTTGATATTTCAATTATCTTTTCTTATTTATAATGACATAATATATAATAACTTATAAAATAAAATTCATTTTCTAAATAACTTATTAAATAATAATATAGAGATGATACTCTTGAAATTATGTGATGTGATAAAAGCCTATGATTATATCATAACCATTCGTTGTAATTCTATATCTCAGTGAGTTAGATAAGAGTATTAAAATTTCTTGACGTTCAAAACATATTCTACATTACATTTCTCCTGGTTTATTGTGTTTTAAGACAATATTAATTTTGGTAAAACGTGTTTAATAAAGTAAGTTTTATAATCTTTAGCCATATTTCAAATTTGTTTTGGAAAAAAATGATTGAAGTTTAGAAAATTATACATATACTATTCTAAATCAACACATCGATGTATCAGTCAATGATGCAGCTATGGACCGATATACCCTCCACCATACTTAATTGTTCTAACTCGAGACGTACGTGTAGATTCTAGTGGATTTTGTTTAGTTGAAAGTTGTTTTTGAAAAATTAGTTTTGACCAATATTTTTGTGGTTTTTCCGATCAACTCAATTGTTGGATGACAGGATCTTGGAATCGTTGGATTTTTCGCCGTGAACACTATAACATAGTAGATTCATATGTCAAAAATGGAATTCGTTTGAATGAGAATGGATATTCAAAGTGGGTTATTTGATAAGTATAAGATTAAACAAATGTAATTTGTTTTACATTGGAGGTGAAATTCTTGTATATATAGTAGAAAATTCCTAACAAAGCTCAAAACCTTAGGATATTTGTAGAAAGAGAAGAATAAATTCATGCTAAACCACATGCGCGCATCGAAATGAGTCGGGACAGACTTAGTGACATAGCTCTCCCTAGATCGCACTCCAAGGCTGGTAAACTGAAAGATAATCCTTGCAAGCAGGCTTCTCCAAGGCGTGTGGGGGTGAGTGGTGTCGCACAGAGATGGTGATGAGTCTCTGATATACCGTGTGAACTACTTAGGATATTACACACCTAACTAGAACACCAGCTTAGATGTTACACACTAAGCAGAATCAAAGAGATGAAGAACTATGAGGAACTCGTCTCTATGAAACAAGAAGAAGGTTGCGCCTCTGAATTGTATTAAAAAGTAGGGTATCCGTTTCCCACGGCATTACATGAGTTTATAAAGGGAAAAACGTGCCTTAGTCTTAAATAATTGCAAAAATAACCTAAAAGAAAAGAAATTAAAAGAAGGCACAAATCAGAAGGTTTTTGTGCAAATAAGAGAAAAAAAAGGAAAGATAGAGATAGTTGAAGCTATGTTTGTCGAAATTGTGCATCTTCAGCTTCAGGTGTGGCTAGGGAACTAGGTGTGGTGATCTATCCTTGCCTCATTAAAAACCTATCTTTGAAAAATCCATTGGGATAAAAACAAAGACAGGGAAAAAGAGTGCAAAGGATAGATCACAGCTCACTAGCCATCTTGTACTTCGATCAGGTTGAGTGTTGGAGTTGTGTTGTTGTTTTCTTGATTCAAATAGCTTGGTTGCTTCTGGATATGGTTAAGAATGCCAGCAACAGCTTCCTTGAGCTCCTTAGTCCTTGCTCGTGTCATTGGACCAGTTGGAATAGACTTAGACTCCTCAGCTACAAGCTCCTCAGCTACAAGCTCTTCTTGTGCTGGTTCACACTCCTCAGCTACAAGCTCGTCTTGTGTTTGTTCCATGCTGTCCATGATCATATCACTTAGACTCGGGTTTGGGTTTGGGTTTGGGTTTGAGTTTGGGTGTGGGTTTAGGTAGATGAGCCTTGGTCAAATAACCTATTTTTTTGTGTTCAGTTTTATTATGTATATGATCAATACAAAAAATTAACATAATAATTTTATTTTTTATTTTTAAGAATATAATTAAGTTTTTACTAAAAAAAATGGGTGTAAATATTATAATTATTAAAATGGATCAACATGAAAAAAAAACGTTGGATAGTTACAATTATTAAAAATGGAAAAAAAAAAAAAAATCTAACTCCAACTCTAATTAATCACATTTTCTTTGATATTGGGTTAACTTTGGAGTTAACAATTTTACAAAGGTTATAAGACTCATAACTCAAAATAATAAATAAATTATAACTCAGTGTAAGTTTTAAGTATTATGTTGTCGATAAAAAAAAACTGAGTGTAAGTCTAATTCAATTTTAAAATTTAAGTTTAATTCATGATTATTAAGATTTTTTGAATTATCAATGAGTTAGACCTTAACTCAAACTAATTCAATAATAATCCATACTACCAATCAGAGCCAATATCTCTATACGAGTTAGAGTTTATGCATGCATTCATTAACAAACATTACATCATTTGTAATTGAAATTCTATGTATATGTATTCAACCCATTACATCATGATTTTAAATTTGATTTCAACTGTCACAAAGATTAATCCCCTGATCTTATATATTAATTGTACACAACTACACACGATAACTTTGTTTCATTATCAAAAACATTTAATATATTTTGATGCTATAGATTAAATAATAATAGATCCAAATGGTGTATTAGTTTTGTAAATCTCTAAATGCTCTGAAGTAAGTTTAAAATGCGTTGAAGTGTCGATGTTATGACCCACACGGCGCACTCTTTCGAGTCCTATTCAGCCTCTTTGTGACTTACAATTGTCATCCAATTTTTTTGTTTTTTCAGTTTTATCCTTTTTTACACAATTTCTTCGGATTCAACCTTTTAACTACTGGTTTTGTATTATCCTTGGCAAGAAAATAATAGGTGATTATTCACCTATTCTCAACATTCATCATATGAAACAGGAAATTTTTTTATCTTATCTAACTTATGTTTACTTATTCATCATAGGGTTTATGATGCAACCCCCCCCCCCCAACTAAAGATGAATCGGGTAAAAAACCATCAACTATAAATGTAACGTAAAAATTCCTCAAGTAATTGTCCGTTAATGAATTAACCCATCCGTCTACTGTACCGTTAAAACGTAACGGACACTGTTAAATCAAAACGCATCGTTTTGATTTTGTCAAAAAATGACGGGTTTTTAGTACCAAAACCCCTCAAGGAAAGATGGATCGAGTGTAAACCCCTCAAGTAAGGATGGATCGAACTTAAACCCCTCTGTCTACAGTAACGTTTTAACGTAGGGTTACCGATAACAAAAGATAATTGAAATATATAGGAAATTATATAAATATCTTTAAAAATTATTGAAAAAAATATGGACACTAAATTATTGAACGAAATAAACTACAGTAGCGTTCGATTCGGTTCGGTTTCGGGTACCCGAAAAATCATAAAAATAAAATGAAAGTTTGTTAAAGTTGAATAAAAGTGGTTTAAATAAAATTTGGTCAAAACTTAACAAATATAACTAAAATATTCGTATATTATTTTGGATCTCTCAATCATTTTGGTATAAAAATAACTCATATCTTTGGATTTATAATTGTAATTTTGGGTTATCAAGTTTAAATATAATTAATATATTGGGTATATAATTGTATTCGGATACCCATTCGGTTCTTGGTTCGGTTTCGGTTCTTCGAAAATAAATAGTTTCCATATTTTTTTCAATAATTTTTAAAGATATTTATATAATTTCCTATATATTTCAATTATCTTTTGTTATCTGTAACCCATACGTTTAAACGTTACTGTAGACGGAGGGGTTTATCCATTAACGGACAATTACTTGAGGGGTTTAAGCTCGATCCATCTTTACTTGAGGGGTTTTGGTACTAAAAACCCGTCATTTTTTGACAAAATCAAAACGATGCGTTTTGATTTAACAGTGTCCGTTACGTTTTAACGGTACAGTAGACGGAGGGGTTAATTCATTAACGGACAATTACTTGAGGGGTTTTTACGTTACATTTATAGTTAAGGGGTTTGTACCCGATTCATCTTTAGTTGGGAATTTTTGCATCATAAACCCTTCGTCATATTGATCTACTAAGATTTGCATGATGTTCCAATAATAAGTGATTTAAGCCTGGTCTCTCATTTTTAACAACTTTCTCCATACCCAAGATCCCTTTGTCTCATCTCTTGCATCCCAAAATGAACCATTATGCATTCAATCGGTGAGTCTTAGGCAAATGCAATTTCAGTGGATGAGCTGAAAAAGGAGTCCTGATCTAGTTTTCTTTTGTGCAAAAAAAAAGAGAGAAAATGAGTCTTCGTCACACGTTCCCACTATGAGTCTCTGACTTACCGACCCTTTTTTTCAATTAGAGAAATAGTGACGAAAAATCTCTTCCTTATTTTTTTGCAACTTTTAAAAAAATATATAACAATACGAAAACCATTTAATTCTCGGTTAAATGTGTTCTTCCATCGGTTCAAGGGCTCAAACCGGGTAGAGTAATTAAAATTGTGTATTAGAAATTATTTCCGTCCGATATTTATAGGGTTTTCTGCAAAAAAAAACTCGTCACCTAGTTCCGATTTGCAATAAAACTCACCACCACAAAAAAGTGCAGGTCAACCCCTCACCCGACAGTCAAACCGAAATATAACCCTCGGTTGTGTATAGATTTTTAAAACCGTATAAGACTGTATATTGATTACCAAAACTATGTCGTTTTGGGTAAATTAATTGGGAAAAATTATGTAAAATGGTGGTTCAAATCCTGCACCTCACGGATTAATAACATGCACCCTACCAACTGTGTCAACGAAGTTAATTGCAAAACTTCAAACCAATATATATATAAATACCCGAAAACCGAAAAACCCGAAAAACCCGAAAACCCCGAAAATCTCGAAAAACCCGAAAACCCAAAAAAACCCGACCATGAAGTTATTAAACAGAAGCAAAATTCCTGAACCGAACCAAACCCGAACCGAAAAACCCAAAAACCCCGAAAATCCTGAAAACCCGAAAAACCCTGACCACGAAGTTATTAAACCGAAGCAAAATTCCCGAACCGAGCCGAACCCAAACCGAAAAACCTAAAAACCCTGAAAACCCCGAAAATCCGAAAACCCCAAACATGAAGTTATTAAACCGAAGCAAAATTCTCGAACCTAAGCAAAATTACCAAACCGAACCAAACCCGAACCAAAAAGCCCAAAAACCGCGAAGTTAATTGCAAAACTTCAAACATATATATTTATAAATACCCGAAATCCGAAAACCCCAAAAAGCGAAAAACCCGAACCCAAAACTTCAGTTCGGGAATTTTGCTTCGGCTTAATAACTTCGTGGTCGGGGTTTTTTGGGTTTTTCTGGTTTTTGGATTTCCGGGATTTTCAGGGTTTTTGGGGTTTTCGGGTTTTTCAGTTCGGCTTCGGTTCGGTTTGGGAATTTTGCTTCGGTTTAATAACTTCGTGGTCGGGGTTTTCGTTGGGAATTTTGCTTCGGTTAATAACTTCGTGGTCGGGGTTTTCGGGGTTTTTGGGGTTTTCGGGTTTTTCAGTTCGGTTCGGTTCGGGAATTTTGCTTCGGTTCAGGAATTTTGCCTCGGTTTAATAACTATGTGGTCGGGGTTTTCGGGGTTTTTGGGGTTTTCGGGTTTTTCAGTTCGAGTTTGGTTCGGGAATTTTGTTTTGGTTCGGGAATGTTGCTTCGGTTTAATAACTTTGTGGTTGGGGTTTTCAGGTTTTTCGGGATTTTCGGGGTTTTCATGTTTTTCAGTCCGGGTTCGGTTCGGTTTGGGAATTTTGCTTCGGTTCGGGAATTTTGCTTCGGTTTAATAACTTTGTGGTCTGGATTTTCGGGTTTTTTGGTTTTTCAAGATTTTTGGAGTTTTCCGATTTTTCGGTTTTTGGGGTTTTTCGGGTATTTATATTTATATTTGTTTGAAAATTTGCAATTAACTTTGTTGGCACAGTTGGCAGGGTGCATGTGATTAATCCATGAGATGCAGGGTTCAAACCACCATTTTACATAATTTTTTACCTACATTTTTCTGTGGTGATGGGTTTTTTTGCAAATCGGAATCAGATGAAAGGTTTGTTTTGCAAAAACCCATATTTATATGATTATAGCCGCAAACTTCTTTGTTCCTTTTTTTTTTTTTTAAGTTTTGTATAGCCGTGCATAGCAAAAGTGCCAAAAGACAAATATTTAGTATCATCTTTACTGTTCAATCTCTTCTATTCTATTCCTAGTCTGATCAAATTATCATTAATGAGTTAATTAAATGGGGAGGAGTTTTAGACGAGAAAGTCTTGTTGGATTCGGGTGTACGTTTAAAGGCCAAAGAGACACCCAAAATAGAGTGGGTGGAAGAGGAGAAGACTCACGAAAAGCCTATATTTGGCAAATAATCGGTAATCTCCTCTTTCTTTTACCTTTCTCTCTATCTAGGGGAGCCAAACTCACACTTTCATACATGGAGCCAGCAGGGAGAGCCCTTTTTCGCAATACATGGAACCAACATGATAGCTCTTTTTCGATTTCAGAATAAGAAAGCTTGCTTATAATATTCATGCTCTAATGCTCTAATGAGAATGAGGAATAGTAACACTTTGCACAACCGTGCATTTGTGATTGTTTAGAACTTTTGTGATTGTTTAGAACTTTATAAATTGTAAAACTTAAGGCTTTCTTAAATCATCTCTCTTTAGAGAAGTGAAAATAGATGCCATCATATTTTATCTTTATCTTTTAGTCGTTTGAGCGTAATGAATTTTTGTTGTTGTCCTTGTATAAAGCAAATATATCAAATATTTTTATTGCATCACGAATATATTTTAATTTGAGTAACAAACTATAAAACTTCAAACTTATGATATGCATATTTATGATGGACACGATTTGACAAAAGTAACTAGAGGAACATTCTTAAGTAATCATCCATGCGCTTGTACATGACGTCCGGATAGAGACAAGAACCTTCTTCGTCTTCTCCGACTTCGTGATCAGTGAGACATCCTTCGTAGAATATGTGATAAAAATGTCCTATCCCCGCTTGGTGTGGAATCTCCATTTCTACATTTATTATACATGGAAAAATCAAATAACGTTTGTGGGCTTTATGTATTAAATAGGCCTAAAGTCTGGCCCATTACGTATCTATTGCTGAAAATGAATTTGTACTATATGTTACACTTTTGTTGGACTTACGTTCAATGTTGGCAAGGAAGTCTTTTGCAGTTATATTGGTTTTCTCCAATTCATTTCCAGTTAGCTTTTCCCATATATGAACCAATTCAATATGCGTGAGAACATTGTCGGGAGGTCTGACATACACAGTTTTGTTCAATGTTCGCGGATCGTGTAGCGTCTTTGCTGTGTATTTTGCGATATCGTCTTCATCCGCGAACACCACTACAAAGATAAAACCGTTAAAATTGATTGGTTTTGAAATTTATTAGGTTAAACTGTAAAATCTATTTAAGTAAAGAACCACAATGAGAGGAGGAAAGAATAGAAAGATTGTCCGAGAGATTTTTTTGTCAACAACATAAATATTTAGTGTCCGAGAGGTTCTGTAATTTTATGAGAGCTTTGTAAAAAATAGCACTTATTTGTAGTTTTATTAGTTTTTTAGTATTTTTCAAAAGTGTTATTAGAAAGTAACCCTTTGTGACTGTTCATGATAGTTCTACCTCTCAAAAATACGGTGTGTACGGCAGTAGACATTACACAATTAATGTGACAATAAGGAAGTATAATGGTCATTTACTCGTTAGAAGACAAAAAAAAAATGACAAAAAACTAAGAGAAGTAGAAATAAGTGATTTCGGGTGCAAATAAGTCTAATTTTATTTACCTTTTACGTTTCCATCTCCATAAATATTAACTCTTTTTTTTGGAGGGAGTAAAGTTTCCATCTGAGATAAGTTTCCGGCGAAATAGGCGGCAAAGCAAGCGCCAACAACGTAAGTATAAGGTATTCCGGCAGCTTCAATAGCCTGACGCACTTCCATTTTTTGGTCGAACGTTTCTCTTCCGGGTGGTAATGCATGTCTCATACGTGGTGGATCCATACCAAATTCAGATGGTAAGAATCGCTGAAACAATTAATTTTATGGAATATTATAATCACTTTTAAATAATAGATAACCTTCCCAAAGTACTTAAAACAAAAAAAATTATTGATTAAAACCCCTTTGTTTTGTTTCAAATATTTGATTAAGTTTTGATATATCCATGTTATACGACGGGTCCTTTACTCCTTTACCTTGACCTTTTTTTGTGTAAAAAGTAATTACTTTTCTCCCCATCGTGTGTTTCCTTTTCTTTTAAGGTTTTACAGATTGACCCCACAAGTTTCTAAACGCACAAATCTTAACCTTTACTTCATTACCTTGACGTTACCAGCTTCTTTGATGGCTTCAACAAGCTTGAGCTGGACAAGGATGTTATGGCTACGGAAGTGAACGCCGGACATGGCGGAGACAACGACGTCGACGAGTTTCACGGCGGAAACGAGACTCCGGTGGTCCGAGAAAGAAGCTTCGACGACACGTGCACCGAGTTTCTTGAAGGAGAGAAGGAGTTGGACTTTCTCGATGTCGAGACCAATCTCCGGCCGTTGCAAAACGTAAGTCTCGTGACCTTCAGCCAAACACGCCCTTACGATCCTCTTCCCTATGTAACCCGTCGCTCCCACCACCAAAACGCGCGTTTTCTCGCCGCTTTTGATCTCTCCCATTTTTTTTTCCTCTTGATCTATATATGTGTTTGGTAGAAGTGTCTCGCTTGCTTGTGTATATATATGAGTCGAAACATGTACATATGCATACATAAATATATATATATATATATGTATATGTGTATGTACAGCTAATGGATTATTGTATGCATTGTAAGTAAAGCTATTGAGAGTTGATTTGATGCCTATAGAAGAAAATACGTATATAATTAATCAATACTTTTTTCAGCTGATTTTTGGAAATGAATTATTAGGTAAACAAAACATATCCTTTTGCTGATGTATTAATGACTTATGTAATCCACATTAGTAAACAATATTTTATTATTAAATTTAAGTTAAGAACTTTTCTTAAGAAACTTATGAAAATATCATCTCCAAAAAGAAATTTTTTTTTTTTTTTTATAAAACATAATTGATATTAAAATTTTAAACATACATTTGGTTTCACATACAAATTTATTCTTATATCCTCAATTGTTATCTTGATCACGTCCAAATTTTTGCCATATATGCTCAACCAAATCAGCTTTCAATTGTTGATGCAGTTATTTATCCCGAATTCTAATTCGAACACCCAACATATTGGCGAGATTTGTAGGCATATCTGTAAAATACGTGAGATCCACATATGAACTTATGTTACCTTTTCCTTGTTGGAATTCTAAAACATCAAATTGAGTGTATCCATCTTGTTCGTCTTCTACTATCATATTGTGGAGTATGATACATGTTCTCATAAACTTTCCTATTTTTGCTTTATCCCAAGAAAGAGCCGGGTTTTTAACAATGGCAAATCGAGCTTGCAAGACTCCAAAAGCACGCTCGACATCTTTTCGGGTAGCTTCTTGGTGTAGAGCAAATAATGATGCTTTGGGCCCTGTGGAATTGGAATAGATTGGATAAACGTAGCCCATTTCGGATAAATACCATCTGTGAGATAGTAAGCCAACTGATACTCCCTTCCGTTGACAGAGAAATTCACTTGCGGAGCTTGACCTTTTATTATATCATCAAAAACAGGTGAGCGATCAAGAACATTAATATCGTTTAAGGTACCTGGAGGTCCAAAAAACGCATGCCATATCCATAGATCATATGAAGCTACCGCCTCTAAACGATAGTGGGTTTTCCAGAACCACGTGAATATTGCCCTTTCCAAGCGGTCGGGCAATTCTTCCACTCCCAATGCATACAATCGATGCTTCCTACCATCCCGGGAAATCCTCGTTGCTCTCCAACATCAAGTAGTCGTTGAAGATCCTCCGGTGTGGGTCTTCTTAGGTACTCATCGCCAAAGAGAATAATTATTCTTTCGACAAAATTTTCCAAACATAAACGAGCAGTAGTTGCACCGAGCCGGAGGTATTCGTCAACTGTATCAAGTGCAGTGCCATATGCCAAGAGACGAATTGCGGTTGTACACTTCTGAAGTGCAGAGAGACCGGGCCTTCCGAGAGCATCTTTCTTCTGTTGAAAATAAGGAACTTCATTGGAAAGCCGATCAACAATATGCAAGAACAATGACTTGTTCATTCTAAAACGACGTCGGAATAGATTAGCCGGGTATGTTGCATCTTCACTGAAATAATCGTTCCATAAACGTATGTGGCCTTCTTCGCGATCTCTTTCGATAAAAACTCATTTTTTCCTTGACTTGCTTGGCTCTTGATGATCACCATAATCAATGAACAGATTCTCGAATGTTTGATCGAATACTTGATCAAAATGTTGATCAAAATTTTCATATATTGATCCATCAAAATTATTATTGGAAGAAGAAGCCATATTTGGTTTTTTTTTTGGTAGTGGATTTGCTCAAGAAAATAAGAAGGAGAATGAGAGAATATGATTGTTGTGGTGTCAAAGGAGAATGAGAAAAGAAGAAACCACATGTGGTCTTGGTAAAGAATCGAATTCTCTCTAAACCAAATGAGAGAATATGATTGTTGTGAAAATTTGTAAACTCATTGGTTACATATATATAAAGAATCGAAGATGATTGTTGTGGTGTCAAAAAAAGGTAACAACATGTGGTCTTGGTAAAGTCTTGTGATCTTGGTAACAACATGTGGTCTTGGTAAATTCTTGTGATCTTGTAACAACAAAAGGTAACAAAAGAACAAAACCAAAAGCATAGTCCCATTAAAAAAAAGACAAACACATAGGGCCACATAGGTACAAAGACTTGTGATCTTGGTAAAGTCTTGTGACTTCTCTTGTTTTTTTGTGCCAAGAACCATTTCCAAAGCTGAAACACAAACAAACAAACACAATTAAAAGTCAGGTTCATTGGTTCATATTGAGCTGAAACACAAACAAACAAACACAATCAGTCGATGAGTTCAATAATTAGCTGAAGACAATCCCAATCAAAGACAACCATCTTCTTCCTCAGTTGCTCGGTTATCAAACAAATACCAAAGACAAATAAAAACAGAACATAATGAGATCACTGGATTAGATAGAAGAATGCGAATAAAACCAGTCCAAAAAGAAACCATCTCCTTTCATTAAAGACAAACATTTAACATGAAACAAAAAGAAACCGATAACACCAACATTTAAAATAAAACATACAACAACTAAAGCTTGTTCTTAACCTGAAACACAAACTAGACACCAATAACACAACTTCAAAGATTCAAATAAAATATGAGATAACTAATTAGCCAACATGTATGTAATAAGTTTCTTCTTTAGAGCTTCTTCATAGTCAGATAATGGTTCTTTTTTTGCAATGAGATTGTCAAGTAAACCCATCTTTGACAGACTTTCTTTCCTCTCCAAATCCTTCTCTTTTATGGCCCACATGCTCTGAAACTCCGACAGAACATTGCCCTCTACCGTACTCTTCTTCACTCTGCCTTTTGCTGCTTTAACACCAGGAGGACGGTTGGTGGTTTGAACTTCTTCACCAGTCTTTCTTTCCTCTGCATGAGAGCTTGATGATTGTGCACCATCATCACACCTTCTCCTTTTACAGCTTCCATCAGTTTTAGTAGTAGATAGTTCACACCATTTCTGGTCATTGCGCAGCTCCTTCCAAGCATGGTCAAGGGTGAACTTCTTCTTGTGATCATTGTAGAAGATCTCGTGAGCCAGTTTGAGAACATCATTTTCATTCTGACCACTAGCTTTCTCTCTTGTTGCAGCCTCATAGGATCCACAGAACTTGCAAACAAGGTCATTGATCTTCTGCCACCGCTGCTTACACTGAGTAGGCTCTCAGATTTCACGTCCTGCAGCCTTCGGACTTGCAGCAAAATAGGCTGCGATGCGTGTCCAGAACGCCTCTGACTTCTGTTCGTTGCCTACAACAGGATCCTTGCTCGTGTTGAGCCAGGAGCTGATGAGCAATACATCATCAGTCGGGGTCCATTTCCTTCTTTCTCTTCTCTCTGCAGGCGTGTCTTCACCGAAGCTTGAATCTTCAGTACAAGCTTGAGTACTAAAGACAGGGGCTTGTGATGATCCAAGTGCGACACAAGGAAATGGATCAGGAAATGTGGGGACACTATCTTGTTGATTGTTCAACTGTTCAACAAAATTAGATGTCTGACTATATGGATACGTAGAAGACATATCCACAAATGACAAAGAAGAGAGAAAGATAAGAAGAAAAGTGTTTAAGAGATAAAAACAAAAAGAAGAAGGAATGTGATCAAAGATGAAAAGAAAGAGAAGCCAAGCATAAACGTTTAATAGAGGATAACAAAGGAAGAGAAGAAGCAAAGAAAGAGAAAGCATTCATCACAAGTTCACAACCACATCGACTTGACAAGCATTCATCACAACCAGGCCTTCTATCTAACCAGAAACCATTTACTACCTAACACAACTATAATCTAACACTAATGCATTTATTACCATATAATAGGTTTAGCTCAGGACAAACAGCTTGCAACGCGATACAAAGCAACACAGTTCCAAGATTATATGCATTTATAACCATCTATCACTAACACTAACCTGAACAGCTTGCAAAGCGCATGATAGTGCTTTGAGCTCTTTCTACATCACGATCCGTCCCATTGTAAGAGGAAAACATCAGAACCTGCAACCATAGCATGAAACAAACATCAAAACATCATAAATTCAAGCAAACAATTCATATCAGACAAGCATCGAAACATAGAATGAAACAAACATTTCAACCCAAATCCAAATCATCTCTAACATATCATTTTATCCTAAACGCAAGAGCAAACTATTCACATCACAAATATGATATGCGGAATGAAACAGATCCAACTGGAATCAAACCCAAATCAGATTCTGGTTTTACAAATTCGTCGGGGAAAAAAATAAGAGGCACAACCCTAGCTAACTTTTCTCGGTCTGAAAATTCACTCCCACCTAAATACGAGAACGGAGAAAAGTAATTCGAGAAGGAGAGAAGGAGACAAAATACATGTTACAGAGAGAGATTCACGCGAGAGACGAGAAAGAGGGAGACGAAAGGTTCGGAAGGAGATTGGAAGACGAGAGGAGATTGGAAGAAAGGTTCCAATGGAGAAGAAGATAGGCGGCGGTGAAGAGAAGGACGTCACCACCATCTCGAATAAGTGTTTGATCGGAGAAGGGTTTGTTGACGGAGAGTTTGGTGACGGAGAGAATGAGGAGAGTCGGAGAAGGAGAAATGTTTGATCGATCGAGGAAAGATATTGGACTCCACATGTTTTTTTCCCCACAACCCTCGACCCAATCAACGATTGCCACGTCTCCCCTAAAAACCGATCTTTAAATTTCTTAATTAAGGATCGGTTCTTAACTGATTCTCTATTTTTGATTTATTTCAGGCCCAATTATTGCTAAGAAACCCACATAAGAGCCCCCAATAAACATGGTCTAAGTGGCTAAGTCTCTAATAATCTGACGTAATCAATGCATGATATGCAGCTATGGATTTAACTCCACCAGACCCTTCTCACAAAGATTATTGTTCTAAGTCGAGATGTATTTTGGTGGATTTTTTTTTTTCAAAAAAATACCATAGATGTAAGAACTGGTTCAAACAAGATGAATTAAAAGACAAAAGGTATCGGGAAATCTCGTATTATTAGCTAATCTCGGCAAGTACAAGGATTTTGAGTAAACAAAAGATAGATCTAAGAAACTAGGTCGACGTGAGCTCGGAAGTTTTTTAGGTCTTTTGCGGGAAAGTGTGCGTGCCTATGAATGAGATGACGTTCGATATTTATAGGGATCTGAGGCGGTCTGATTTTCTTATTTTGTCGGAGGTCGGGATAAAGAAATCTTCTTTTATCCTCGGAGTTGATAAAGGGAAATCTTCCTTTATTCCCGGAGTTGATAACAGGAAATCTTCCTTTTATCTTTGCGAGCTGAATAAAGAAAATCTTTCTTTATTCTCGCGAGATCGGCGCCGACTTAGGTTAGTCGGGCTTAAGGGACCCGGAGGCTGAGTAGAGGGCCGAGGTGGACCTAATGGGCCGATATGATGTGGGCGAAATCAGATAGATCCTATTCGAATCAATGCGAGTCAACGCGCGGAATTAACCGGTTTAGAGTCGGTTTAAGACGGGTTTAAGGGAAGTCATAAGCTCACCTCCAACAATAGACAACTCACTAGGGATTATTTCTTGGCTAACACTTCAATACTAGATTAATTGGCAGTTATAGGATACTTTTTGTAAAAATCTAGTCTTATTCATTTACAAATTCTCATCATATGTATTCAACCCATTACATCATGATTTGATTGATTTCTAAAGTTAATTTCAACGGTCGCAAAGAATCCCCTGATCGTCTGTATTCACTGTACACACGTTTCATTATCAAATACTGAAACATTTGATGTTTTGTATAATATAGATAAAAACCATACAATGTGTATAAGTTTTGTAAATCTCTTAAGTAAAGCAACTTTCGATGTCTAAAATGGGTTGAAGGGTCGATGTTATGACCCACACGGTCGATGTTATAACCCACACGGTCGATGTTATGACCCACACGGGGCACTCTTTCGAGTCATTCAGCCTTAGTGTGACTTCCAAGTGTCATCCAATTTTTGTTCAGTATCATCTTTTTTATACAATTTCTTCAGATTCAACCTTTTAACTACTGGTTTTGTATTATCCTTGACAAGAAATAATAGTTAATAGTTCACTTATTCTCAAAATTCATCATATGAAACAGGGAAAACCTTTTTTATACTACAAGAAAAAGTTTTATTTCTCACGGCCGTTTATCAGAGATACATATATCAATCCGTCGGCGTCGGAAATCGATCAAAAATTTTTTTGAATTCATTGAACACCAATCAGAACTTCCGGATAGATTTTTCGCATCAGAAATTTCTTGCCTATTTTTAACGAATTTCAAATTTCGTCAAAAAATAGGTCAAAAATTTTCCGATAAATCTTTTGTAGACATGTTTTTTTTGTAGTGTTATCTTAATTAAATTTACCTTTCATTTTGATCTTAACTAAGATTTTCATGATATTTTAATAATAGATTATCTAAGGGTAAATTATTTTGAATGCAATTTCTAACGTTTATGATAAAAAAAAAATATATAGTTTTAAAATTTACATTTTTAATATATTACACATTCAATTGTTTGTATATTTTTTCTGTAAAATGTAAATTCAAACGCCAAATACAAGCTGAGTTTTTCTTCTTTCAATTATAATATTTTCTTAGTAAACCACTAAAGATATGATTGTGAATTCATTTGAAGAAAAACATTTTCTACAACAATCCCTATGGACGGTCTTCCATCGTCGTAAAGTAAACTACTTGCATACTACTAAACTACACAAATCGATACGAACATATTTACGAATTTTATTTAACAAGAAATAATATTACGAATTTTAGATCAAATCTATAATAATGGGTAAGCTTAATTGTTTGGAACCAAATGAAAATGTGAATGAGGAAAAAAAAAGGGTTTACGTGCCTTTTTCTCGAAGCGGCGTTGTGGACTACAAGTTACTCTATCCCATCGGTCGAAAATTGAATCTAAATTATAAATATAGTTTTGCACCCAAAAAAAAAAATCATTAATATATAATTAAATATGATAAGGAATCATGAGGAAAAAGGTAGAAAAAGAAGAAATTATGACAATACATAGGGGATGGGGTTTGGTTGTCAACAAAAATAGAAGAATGGGGTTGGTGAAAGCACCGTCATTGGTTGAGTTAGGTGCCACGTGTGAAGGTTTTGTGTCCTGACCTTATAAAAAAATCATTCTTGTAATCAAAATTAAAAAGCATTTGAAATTTGAGTAATATGGTGATAGGCAAATAACAATGATTTGGATGTTTCGCGCAATATTCAAGATACCGCTATGGATTAGCTGGATGTTTGATACTAGTAAATAAGTGATTTGCTTTTTAAGAAAAAAATCTTATTAGAAAGTTCTATTATATCTTTTTGACCTTGACATTTTCTATAACTAATGAAAGAAGTTTAAAAGTATATCTATTGTCCATGTCTCCACCAGATTAGTCAGTTGATTTTGTTGAACCGGATGTTTTAGCTGATTATTCTTGCAGTGTCTTTTTTTATTTATTGTTATAAGAATATTATTGCGTCTTGGTTTTTAAACAAATCGTTTATTCCAAAATTTTTATATTTTCACGTAATTTTCTTTTGATAAATCCTTTAGATTTTCAATAAAGATGTATTTCATATACATGTATTTGTATAGGTGGTGACTGGATATGCAGAAAAATTACTCTTTGATCCGAATATAGAGACAAAGACCAAGAACGTTAGTAATGCATTTGTTTAAAATGAACCGCTTTAAGTTTATGTATAATTTTGTGTTTTGTTCAAAAGGGTTAGACCATTGACTAAGTCAGTGGTAGATAAATAAAAGAAAAGTTTTTGATCTTCTCGAACGTCGAAAGCTTGTCTGAACTTATTAACAATGTAAACTCAAATGTCAAATGCCACTTTTTAACTTTATACAAATAAATATTAATAAATTTATGATTAAGGTCAACAAAAGTGTTGAAAGAAAGCAAAAGAACAAAATTCAACAAAAGTAGTTGGAGCTTGGAAGTTAAATAAGGTATGAATGGAGATGTGGTTTAAGGACGGATCGAATGTACAGCGGGCGGAAGAACCGTATGTAATTTGCCATTCATACATGTTAAAAGAATTAAGTGATTTTTAAAAAAAATATTAATAAAATTTTAATTTGATACGGGTGAGATTTGTGAAGCGGGTGAGATTTGTGAAGGAAGTGAAGTGATCCACTTTATACAGTAGAACCACTAGACATTTGCCGTGTGTTAACTGTTTTTTATACTTTTATAGGTCTGTAACATTTTATAATATTTCTCATTATTATGGTTTTTTTAAAAATAATTCAGAACATTTTTACAAAATAGTATAGGTTCATTTATCAATTTTTTTTTGACAGATTTACCAATGTATATATTGCATTCAAAAATAAAAATTTGATCACTCAAAATATTAGAAAAGTAATAAAAACTAATGATTATCCAAAATTACAATTATAAATACCAAAATATCTGAAATACCTGAAAGATCTAATAATCCTTAGTTATATTTGTCAAAGTTAAATATTAATTTTCCAAAATTTAACCAAATTTCATTAAAATTAAATCATTTTTTAGTTGTTTCAGGTAGTTTGTGTGAAAATAACCGGACCGAACCGAATATATGAATATCTATGCCTGCTACGTACCATTTATTAACCGTTTTTCCATTCAACTATATATTTGAATCCGTAATTTGGGCCGTTTGCTCGTACCAAAAAGTATACAAAATACTCGAAAAATCCGTATAAAACACGAAAATATATCCGTAATATCAAAAATATAAATGAAATACCCAAAATAACCAAAAAGTAACTAATATCTTCAGTTTATAATTGTAATTTGGGTTATATTAATTCTAAATATAATTACTATTTTGGGTATATAATTATATGTCATATATTTCGAGTACCCATTCGGTTCTCGGTTCGGTTTCCGTCTTCGGATACATGAGTTTAGGATCCATTTGGGTATTTTGCCGGTTTCAGTTTGGTTCGGTTCTTCGGTTCCAGGTATTTTGTTAAGGCCTAGGTTAAACACACTAGAATAATGGAGTATTCCATCCACTACTACACTTCAAAAAACAATTATTGGCTAAAAAAAATTTCTAATTTTTTTTATTAGTTCTTGAAATTAATTAATTATTACTTATATTCTCCCTTACTTTATAATTCTCATTTTATTTTTTATACCACATATAGAAAGTTTATATCCTCCCATTTGACATAATTTATAATTTTAAAGTAAATATTTTTTATTTGTTATTTCTAAAATTAGAAACAATTTTGTTTACATTATTTAGATAATTATATTCTAATTATAATAGCAGCTTTCAATTTAATTTAAATTATTATAAATATTTACAATATTTGGACCACTTGTTCTCTGCTTTTACCATTCAACATTATATTTTTGAACCGCTTGATCTGCAATTGTTCCGTCTGATCTGCTTGATCTGCACTTGTTCACCCTGATCCGCTTGAACCGCTTAATCCATACCGTCTGATCCATTTAATTCGCACCGCCTGATCCGCTTTCTCCATTCGGAACTAAAAGAAACATCCCGCACGTTGGAACCATATACTTACAAAAAAACTCAAATAAATCGGCTGGAATTGTGAATTAAATTGAGGATGTTTAATCTAATTAATAAATGGTAAGGAAAGAAGAGTTTTGTGAAATCTGGAGTGACAAGATGTTGGTGTAAGGCTTATGATCTGCATCTTTTAGATGTTTGTCACTTGGCGCTACCAAACAGTCAAGACAATGATCCACCAACCAGAAGTGTGAAGAATATAATATAGTTCGACTTTTAATATTTAATAGGCTATTGGTGGGCTTTCTTACTGTATACCAAGCCCATCATAAAACCTTGAGCCCAAAATCCAGATAATGTTTTAGATTCAAAATTGACCAAGTACGACAATCTATCTAATATTTCCTTGGTTTTTATTTCACATTATTTCATTTTTTACTTCACTATCTTTTTACAATATTTTTTTCTTTTTCTTTTAAGCATACTAGTTGGAAATTAAAACACATGTATCATCCGCTTTTTCATATTCTAATGTCACTTAGACCTTGATTGATATAGATGATATATAGTATAACAGTAGAAGTAAGCACTATGCTAAAAAAGATGTAAACTGCATTTGATTATAATAAAATTATGTGATTAGTAAACATGTGAGCAATGAGATACAAAATAGACATATTTGTAATTTTCCATCTGATTTTAGTTTAAGTTGAAATTTCTGAAAATATTACTGACAGATTGAAGTTTTTTTCTCCAAAACAAATATATTAGGTCACGTAAATAATCTCTAGCGCGGGATAATTTTTTTTTAAAAAATTATTTTGAAATTAAAAAAAAAAATTTATCTCAATTTTCTAATATGTCTAACTAATGATTATATATATAGAACTGTCAACCCGGACTAACATGTCTACTTAGTCCGTTTTGCAATGAACTAAAATATTATTTGGGCTAACCCACAAAAACCTATAATCTTGAAAACATAACTCTAAAATGCACCGTTTAATGACTATGGTTTTTGTGGTCAGTCCACAAACTCTTATAAAATCATTTTTCTCGTGTCTAACTCTTTATAAAATTAGTAAAATATTTTTCAAACTTTTGTTTTAATATATATTCAAATATAATATAATAATCATAGTAAAAAATATTGTAAAATCTCGAATATAATTTTTGTAAATATATATGGATTGATTATTATTTAATAATATCACAATAATTAAGAAACTAAATAGTAAATAACATCTTTAATGGGAAATAAATATTTTCTATATTCTTATCAATAATTTTAAAAGATAATTATATAATTTCCTATTTCAATTATCTTTTCTTATTTGTAATGACATAATATGTAATAACTTACAAAATAAATTTCATTTAACTAAATGACTTCTTAAATAATAATATAGAGATTAATTTATGGTAAATTTATGGGTATAATTGAAGTTTAATAGAAATTATTTTGATGTCATCGCAAAAAAAACAAAAAAAAAAAAATTTGGATATATTAAGGGTATTCATGTATTTTGCAATTTATAGAGATAATGCTCGAGTAAAAGCTTCATCAAGGAACAATATATCAACGACCAGTTAGAGGCTTCTAATGCTTTTCTTAATGCTCTCATTACAGTACGTGATTGGATTCCATAAAGCTTTAAACCCTTTTAAATGTTTACCAATCAAGGCCTTAACTGCAAAAGTGAAAAGAAGTGTCACTTAACTACATAACTTTTTTTTTGGAATGTCCGAGGCCTAAATGACCCGGATAAGCATAAACCTTTTGCTCATTGGCTCAGTGTAAACCAGCCTCTTTTTGGTGCTATTTTGGAAACTCATGTAACAAATCTCAATTTGAACCAGTTAATTAACAAGACTTGTCAAGGTTGGAACTTTACCTCCAATCACCTTTCGGATGATAATGGGCGCATCATCATTATTTGGAAGGCTCCTGCAACCATCAGAGTAATGCATCAGTCTCGCCAATCTCTTACGTGTGAAGTCAACCTGCATAATTCCATTTAGTTTGTCTTCACTGCTATTTATGCTTCTAATCTGGGTGACGATAGAACTGACCTTTGGGTGGAGCTTTTGAATCTGCAGCAAACGTTTTCTCTGCATAACTGTCCGTGGGTTTTGGGTGGTGATTTCAA
>PKMM01030854.1:233992-283976 GCA_002933915.1 Eutrema heterophyllum | reverse complement strand
TAGGCAATTGACAAAAAAAAAAGGTTTAAAATTATATAATAGAAATGTGACATATATATATATATATATATACAATTTTACAATATTTTTCTAGACTTTTAATACTAATAAAAACAGTTGAAAACCTGTTTCTAGCTAGGTTAAAAGTTTGAACTAATCCAAATGCCCAAAACCAAAATATATAGTGATCTCTATCGTTCACCTATAAATCAATATCAGTAGAACATAATTTAATTTCCAAAAAGAAAATCTTAATCAACAATTATTTATAACGCCGAACAGGTAGAAAGAGTACACTTTAAGGCAAAGTCTTAAGCTTATTGAAATGATGAGAGATTTGCTACCTCAAGTGGACCAACACACAAGTGATTTGTGGTGTGTCGTACGCAAAAAAAAAAAACAAAAAAAAAAAAAGACACAGATTTCATCATTATCACATCTTTCGTTTTAAAACTACTTGGCTACCAATTTTCGGATTAAATTCCCTTGAGAATCTTTCGCATTTTGAGCAAATGTAGAATAATTTATTGGAGAATAACTGGAGACGAACCCTTATTGTTTTTACAGAATAATTGGAGAATACAACAACGTAGCTCTCTCTCTCTCAGGCAACAGGTTTGAGAACATACAACTTACACGCATGAGAATCCACTGTTGCTGTCAAGTTCCCTACAAACTTTTGCTTCAATGTCTTGTGCTGTTTTCATATCACAACAAAACACACATTAATTCATCAGAAGACAAAATATCTTAGTTTTTCTGTGGTCATTGGTTTATGTATCAATGTATGTGTACCTCCCATAGATCTCTGGCTTCAGCGATGCTATTTGCAGGGATCTCAATATCATCCCAAAGAGCAGTAATCGAAGATCTTGATGGTCCACGGTTCAAAAGAAGCAAAGCTACTCTGTAACCTGACAATGGTCCTGCCCAAACCTGATTCCATTTCCCATTTTTATCACCAAAACATCCTTTTCGTTTAGATGAAAGAACATACATGTCTATAGACATAATAATAAATGTCGCTGTTTTAGATGTAATCTGACCTGGATATCACCTTCCATTCTAACTTTCTTGGCCTGAACTCCGTGTGGATCTACAAGAAACGTTTATTTGTTTGTAATATATATGTACTCAAGCATGGTGTTTAGAGTCTTTATGATGGCTATTAAGTACCTTGATTAATAGCAATGACCTCCTTGTTTGCGACGATCTCCATTGTTTCTTTGGTCATGTTTCTTATGTCACAACCAAGTAGAAGAGGAGCCTGTGATATATATACAGCATTGGTATCAGGTTTGATAGATTCTGATTAAAAGATGGTTTCCCTGTTTTAGGTATTTACTTACCTTTGAGATTGCCCATATACTGAAATGGACTATGTACTCGTCTTTCGTCATCCCTCCATTTCCCACTTCAAGCATATCCGGGTCTGCAACCAACAACAAAGTCACCCACTCGTCATAAATTTTCTCCAAAACCATCACAAAATCTGCAAACACACAAAATCTGGTACCGTTCCAGCCACCAGGCCTTGCATGCTCAGCGTAGATTTCGTTCATGTCTGCAATTGAGATCATACTGTACAAGGCGAAAACATTGTAAAGATGAGAAATTCTTCAGGAAACATTTTACCATCTTTTTCTTTTATTCTTACCTAAGCCAACTATCATTGATGTCATTAGTGGTTCTCCAAGAGTTGCCTACTGGAGATCCCCAGAGAGCTGGATGCATATCCCCCCTGATAAGGAATCAATTTAAAAGGGAACATGATTCTTCCACAGACGAATCGAATTTGGCACAATAAAAGGGTACATGATTTCTACCATTCACACAAGGAGTGAAAGATGGGGCGGCCAGATTTCATCAGAGCTCGGGTCATAATTGGATACCTGCAATGAATCATCATCCATTATTGGCAGTGAATGTGAATCCCATATTTTTCTAACTTCGTTGGCTGAAACTCGAAAACTCAATTGGCATCATCAAAATATACCTGACAGTCGGTTTCGAGCCATCGTTGTTGCAGTTGTCATACTTCAAGTAATCAATCCCCTGAAATTTGAGCCAAGCATTGTTACTACTTACTGTCCGAAAATCAGGCCAGGGACCAGTTTATGAGATGAAGAGAATGTCAGAAAACAAGAATGTCTACCCATTCTGCAAATGTCTTGGCATCATGCTCCTCGTGGCCTAGAGAGCCCGGCATGGTTTTGCTGCAGGTTAAATACCTGTAAACCAAACAATCGTGAGGCCAATGTGCATTCTTGTTCGGATTCGCGATAAAAAGTGTAAGAGAAATGGAAAAACCATTCCTCTAAGGCTCTAACTGCTGAAATGATGATCTAGAAACAAAAGAGCAATCTTAATTTACCCGGCATCTGAGTAAATCCCGAGCTTAAGGCCCTTGCTGTGAACATAATCCGCAAGCGCTTTAATACCAGAAGGGAAAGTTGACTTCTTTGGCACCAGATTTCCCTGGAAAACAGATTTGAACACGATAAAATCTATTAAAGCGTAGAAACAAGAAGTGAAACCAGCAAAACAAAGAAGTGATAATACCTTGTCGTCACGAGCAATTTCAGCCCAGCAATCATCTGAGATACAAACCAAGATTTCAATTGGGTTTTCACAATACTGTCAAGAACAATATCTCCAGAGAAGTTTTACTCGCAAAAATTAATCAACTTTCGATCTATAAACTGCATTAGAGCCATTACCGATATTAACATAGTTGTAACCGAGCTTAGAGAGGCCAGTGGTAACCAAAGCAGCAGCTGTTACAAGTATCAGATTGACGATTAGTTAAGAAGACAGAAGACAACAGATGCAAGATTAGTCAAGGATTGTAAAAAAAAAAAACAATAATTCACCAGTTTCTTTGATGACTGTCTCATTTATGTTGCAACTGAAATGATTCCAACTATTCCACCTGCAAACCATTTACATCGAACTTCATTCAGACATCATCAAGAACACAAAAGAGAGAGAGAGAGAGAGAGAGAGAGAGAGAGAGAGAGAGAGAGAGAGAGAGAGAGAGAGAGAGAGAGAGAGAGAGAGAGAGAGAGAGAGAGAAAGAGAGAGAGAGAGTCATTCCACAACATAGAAAAATCAATTGATTATTAATTTAGCATAATCACATAATTTCAGAACATGGAAATCAAATTCCAGCTATATTTGCTCTAATATTTGGCGAATTCGGTCAAAGGCTAGTCACATCATTCACATTCACAAGCCCTCACATACCAAACCGAACCAGAAACCCACAATTTTAGGAATCAATCGTAAAATCCACCTGACCATTAAAAGGGGTAAACTAGCTCAAACCAAAAGGAAAAAGAAAAAAAAAAAACACAGAACAAGAGAGATATAGAGTTGTACGGACCCCATGGGAGGAGTGACGCCGAGGCCATTAGCGAGCAAATGTCTCCGTAAGATATCGGAGTCGTCGCGGTCAGTGTCACCGGCTCTTTGGACTGATCTCGAAGACTCGACCATGGTCGTCACCATTGATGACATCATCACAACAAGAATTGACAGCTTCACCATCTCACTTTTCTCTATTCTCGCCATCTCTGCAAAATCTCTCTAGTCGACGAGAACAGAGTGCGAAGATTGTTGACGAACACTGCTTTAGAGTAGAAGCTTGAGAGTGTTCTATAAATTCGGTTTATTCCCATTTTGCCCCTCGGACTCTTATTTACACATTACATCCTTTTTTAACTTTTTCAAATAAGTCTAACGTCCACAAAAGCCAAGTCATTCTAATTTTAGTTTTCTTGCAGAATTTGATAATTGGATTTTTTTTTTTTTTTGACGTCAATTGGATTCTTTTTTAAAGATGGAAAAAGATTAAGAACATTAAACATGAGAGGTTAATATGATTTTACGGATAGAGTTTTTTTTGTTGTTGTTGAATTTACGGGAAGTCTGAGGATCAGAATCATTACATCAAAGTTAACGTTGTAAAGGTTCAAAAAAAAAAAGGTTAACGTTGCAAATTTTAAGAGTTTTTAATTAAAAAAAATATATAGAGAGAGAGAAGAAGCTCACGTTTCATTCCACTGTTAGCTCTGAGATAAAATAATAAAATAATACTTTTAGTGGAAGCAAAATCGAAATAAAACACTTGGGTTTTTCTTTTTTAATTGGGAATATTCTCAAACTACGAAAATCGAAACCATATTTTTTTTGTCCGCATACGCATATATCATTTTCTTTTCATTAAAAGGTTTTCAGAAGGCAGAAAAAGGATTTTCAAACTTATTAATTAATCAGTCTATGTCTGACAAAAAAACAAATAATCAGTTTGTCCTGTTCTTGAATTCCCATTCTATATTATCTTCTTTGTTTTTATTGTTTACGTAAGGGTTGGGTACTAATAAAAAATCAACTTAAAGGCCAATAATGAAAAAAAAGGAAAAACAATTATCCTAAAAAAATTAGTTTGTATATAACAAAAATTTATGTTGGAGCACATAAACTAGATTATTAGTTTACTCGGACTTATAGCATAAATAACAGATTAAACTAGTGTGGCTACCGTGTTATAAATCCAAATTCAAACCAAAAAATGGGTGTGTGTAAGTTATAGATGATAAAATTATAACAGATTATGTCGAGTAATTCCAGCTTGATTTCATAAGTTGAGACAAACGGAGAGAGATTTCTATGGTTTTATAATAGTTGTTATTGTTGGATTGAGTGTATTTATAATAAGATAGCTAAGTCTTTTTTTCTCTGGGTCAAAATATATAGCTAGTCTTATTAAACATTATCCACGTCCGATCTATTATTAATACAATTAATTTCGACTTATAATTTCGTATTTTTTTTTTTGTAATGTTTGGAAAATATGAATAGTTTTGTGTGTGAGAGAGAACTACATTTTTTTGTAGCGAGAATAAATAGATGTTAGAAATATATATGTTTGAAGTGCCTATACACGTTTGACCTCATTGCATGCCAAACCCTAGGTTGTTCATATATACGTCCACAATGACCACAACCACACATGCATGTGTATATATACATTATACAGTTAACACATACACGTATGATACTTCCATAAAAAAAATAGAAATACACAGATAAAAAAAGCTATAATGCATGTTTTATATGTATATTTTAGGACTTTATTTTTGTTGTTGTTGTTTACTTCATTTCAGCATATATTTCCCGTAACCAAATTCACTGCAAAGTATTCTTGCAAGGTTTTATGACGGTTAAAATATTTTTTATCCCAAAAAATTATATATAGTTGTCAATGATTTGTTGTGGTATCTAACCGGTTGGATTAATCTATTGAGACTTGTTGGGATTGAAGAATGAAAATAATGAGAAGAAGATGAGGCAGTTTGGCAGCAACTGAATCTGCAGTCAAGCACTGATCCCCTATTTATCTTCTTTTAAGTATTGCTCTTTTTCCTTTTCTCTTTTGTCTCCTCTTTTCATTTTCCATTCTCTCTCTCTCTTTCTCTCTACCATGGTAAATTTGAAAATACAACTAGGCTAAATATAGGGGATGTAATGTAACGCCAAAATTTTTTAGGAGTCAAGTTCATGATCTCATAAGAAATTAACAATTTCAAAAACAAATGCGAATACAAGTTGTAAGACTTACTGGATGATATTAATGATCGATGTCGATAATTTTTGACCAAAACAAATTACAATGTGCTCTGATCAGTGATGATCTATAGCAACTCGTATTAACATTACTAGAAGAATCAGCAAACATCAAACTTATAAACTTGATTAAGTTATGTTTTTGACATATCAATTATGAATAAGCAATATGGTGAAACAAATTTGATTTTGCTTAAATGATAATCACTATGTATGAAACAATCTATAATTTTCTGGTAAAATTTTATGTATACAGTATCACAAACAAAATGCATTACATATTTATATAAAACTAAATGCATTACATATTTATATAAAAATGGTAACATCGTCACTGGAGATGATGCGCAAATGATGCACAGACACAAGTATACTTATTCTTCTATAGTTTCAGTCATTTCTATTCATTATGCAAACGATAGTTGTGTTTGTTTGACCCATTAAGTGATAACGTTTTCAGAAGCACCAATAACAGTGGCTTACCAAATTTAAAACAAGTAAATCACAAGGTGTTGGATCTCTTTGGCTTCACCTGGGCATTCAAGAAGAAAGCTCATACCGAGCCAATGATACGTGACCCACTTTTCTTCTTGGCTTTATGGTCGAAAAGTACATGGTGGATCACTTCTCGAAACTCGGGAGATGAATGGAAACAATTCCTAGATGATGAGCTTCTCCTTGAATGCCCATGTGAAGCCAAAAAGATCCAACACCTTGTACTTGATCCCGCAGATACTTTCTGCCTTTGAGATCGAATTTTTACTCAATTTCGTAGCTCCGGCTTTAATTCTTAGCTGCTTTTAAAGCAACATTAACGTCGAGGGTCTCGATCTCAGTGGTTATTCTTCTACCTCTATCGGCTTCCGTTGTTGTTTGAGAAACATTACTGTGTGAAATTTAGTGAATGAGTTTAAAAAAATAAAACATCAAATACAATAAGAAAATCCAGTAGAGGGAGAGAGCTCACACAACAGCAATAGTGAAGACAACAATAGAATTCAGTAGTCGAAACTCAACAAGGGAAAGAAGCTTTCGATCTCGATCTCTACAGCCTCAACAAAAAATGTTTTGTAGTAGTCCACTGCTGCTAAAGGAGTGTTTTACCTTCTCCACCATGACGGCATCAATCCACCGACCATTAAAAGGGTAAACTAGCTCAAACCAAAAAAAAAAATACATAACAAGAGAGATATAGAGTTGTACGGACCCCATGGGAGGAGTGACGCCGAGGCCATTAGAGACATCATCTATGTCTGATAAAAAAAAAAAATCAGTTTGTCATGTTCTTGAATTCCCATTCTATATTATCTTCTTTGTTTTTAGTTTGTATATAAAAGGAAAAACAATTATCCGAAAAATTAGTTTGTATATAAACAAATATTTATGTTGGAGCACATAAACTAGATTATTAGTTTACTCGGACTTATATCATAAATAACAGATTATACTAGTGTGGTTACCGTGTTATAAACCCAAATTCAAACTAAAAAATGGGTGTGTGTAAGTTATAGATGGAATTTTCTTTTTTAATAAAATAACTAAGTTTGTGAAGGCTTACAAAACATGTCACGAAAAAAAGAAAATAAATATTATATATAATATTAATGTAATAAAAAATACATTAGATCGGATCCGAACATAAAAAAATTAGTACGGTATCCATATCAACAACTATATATCCATCAATATCCAAATCGAACCAAAAACTTTAAATGTATATAGTATTAAAACAAAAACATTTTTTTGTAACCAAACAAGTTTCATTAAGGATAATTCTAGAATTTATATATACTATTAAATATGTTGTTGAACACCAATTATTTTGTAGACAATAAAAAAAAAATCAGAAAAAAAAATTCTCAGATAAATATTAAATCATACTAGATTGCATTCATTTTAATTGTACTCTAAAATTCTAAACCAATAAAAACGGGTAAAGATTCATGTATTTTAGATACTTTGTACATCAACTCTAGCTAACGTATTTCACTTTTCACCTTAGGTGCTTAGATTGGTCAGAGAACATTACAATTCCCCCAAAAAAAATCAAAACCTGATTCACAAGAAACCCCCCCCACAAAAAAAGAGAGAATCCACTGTGACTTCATGAATAAACTCTCCGACCCACCTTCTTCACATTCCTCCACCCTCTCTCTCTCTCCCAGATCCTTTACTATAAAATCACTCCCTCGTTTCTCTACGATCGTATTAACTCGTCTAAGCAAGCATTATCATCATCAACAATCAAACAGAGAGAAAAGAGAAAAAATGTCGGATTGGGGACCCGTGCTAGTGACGGTGATACTCTTCGTGATGCTCACGCCAGGACTTCTGTTTCAGTTGCCGGGACGACAAAGATACGTTGAGTTCGGTAATTTTCAGACAAGTGCTGTCTCCGTTATCGTCCATTCTCTTCTCTACTTCTCCCTTGTCTGCGTCTTCCTCCTCGCACTCAAGATTCACATCTACATCGGCTAATTTCAACCCCTTTTGTTTTCCATCTGTTCCAATGTACTTTCATGGTCCGATCCTTTACATCGGACCCTTTTGCTTTATGTGTGTTTACCTTTTTTCTTCTTGTAAACGCAAATGTTTGTATTTTTGCTTAGAATAATCATGTCATTGGACATCTGTTACCTTTATAATTAATGTATGTGGGTTTAATTCCACAAGATGGGTAAGTTTGCCGGTAAACGTGGACATTCGATTGCATTCTTTTTTTTAACACTAATACATGTTATGAAAACTACTAAAAGAACACAGTTCTACAACGGAAAACGTCTACAAGTACAGTTCTACAACCATGATGAACGGTTCCATTTGTACTACGCTGAAAATTTCTTTATAAGTTTGCCTCCATTAATCTACAGAAATTGCATCATCTGGGAATTGAACACCGGACCTCTTGGTGTATAAGTATTAATGAACCATTTGGTCAACCAAATGACCAAATGGGCTTCCACGATTGCATTCATTTCAGTTATTCATTTTTTTTTTATATTATCGCTTATTTTCTATTTTGAGGGAATATATACAATCGAATTGTATTTTGGTTCGATTAGGGGAAAAGTTCAGTTTGGTTTTTAGTTGAGGTTCAGTTGTAGATAAAATCTATCTTAAAAATAAATAATCATACTAATTAATAGCATAATTCAATCTTTTCTAACATATAAAGGATTATTTGTTTGGCATAAATAACCTTAACAATAATTTTGGTTTGGATTCGGTTCGGTTTATATGCTCTATCCCCCGAGATATCACTAATATATTGGTTGGATTATATTGTATATGCACAATAATGCAATGCAAATTATTCAAATGCTCCAAGCCATGAACTAATAGTCTATATGTGTTGAAGTGGTAAGCATCTTCTATGTGCACTTCCAATGAATCAATCACCCAAACATGTTAACTTGGTTATTCTGAATGCAAGAAACCCTGATTCTTTGCTTGCTAAAGAGTAAAGACCCAAAAAAAAACTTCACATAGATCCTATCAAATGCACATAAGTGCGAAAGAGATTGGGATAGGTAATAAGACAAACAAGAATTCTAAAGCCAACACCTTTCATTTGAACACTGAATATAAGAAAAACTTAAGCTTCATTAATAAAACTGAACAATGCATTAACCAAACCCATTAACTACAAGAACTCAACCCTTCATATCTAATTTCACCAAATTTAGACAACAAATATTCAGATTTACAACTTCTCACAATACTAAGAACTTAAGTCGATTACGACTAAAAGTAGAACCTAAGGAAGATCATAATGTTTCTAACAGTCTTTTTTTTTGGTAAAGGGTTTCTAAAATCTCTTCATCCTCTTCTTTACCTTCACCTTCTTTGCTATCGTTATCTTTATTGTCAACTTCTTTCTCCTCAGTTTCGACAAGTTTCCTTCTCTGCAGCACTCTCCTAAAACAAAAACCAAACAAGACAAGAGCTAACTTATAAGACATGATTCTTCTTCACTTTCAGGATCATTGTTTTCCATTGACTTGAGATATTCTGCCTTGAGTTCAGCAGAGCCTTATCAAATAAAGCTTCTTAGCCTCAAGATAATGAAACGGAACTCGGTTTCAAATTATGGCGCTAAAATGTCGCGCACCTTCTTTTCGGTTTATTGACTTTAATTGTTGACGTGGAGGTTTATCCACCGTTCATTTTGAGTCCGATTGTTAGGAAATTGTACCGGAGCAAAATTGTAAATGTACCAAATTTAATTTAAAATCCTAAACCGATTATGAAACCAAATTAAACCGTTATCGCTCTCTCTAAACGACAATCACCTATATTAATTGCACTAAAGCACCGACAAGAATTTCAAATCCTGTTAACTAATTATATACTGTAAGTTTCTGTAAATATCAACCGAATCAAATATGACAAACACAAATATTAAAATATTTAAATTCCCAAAACTATAATAATCAGTATCAGACAGAAATATCACTTTGAGATACAGTAACTGTGGATGTCAAAAAAAAAAAAATACTGTGACATTTCAAAAAGAGAAATTACCATATTTGAGATCACTTTATGATATTATACTTAAAAAGCAATACTATGGCCTAATGTGTGATATTGTGGCAGTAAATCAAATGCAGAAAGTTGAGTAAATCGATTTGTAAATTTAAAAATGTTTCGTTGCGAAAAATGAGAAATTTGAAAAAAAAATGATTTTGGAATTTGAACAGAGAAGAGGTAAGTAAAATAATAATAAAGCAGCTTCCTTTCTGTCTCCTTCGTATCGTAGTGTCTGTGTGTCATTCACACCTCTCTCTTCTTCTACTCTTTCACCTCGCCATTAGAGAAAGAAAAACACTTTGAAATATCTATAACTCATCCAACAACTCCCTTTAAGCCATTTTTTTTTCTTCTTCTTAAAGGGAACAACGGCGTTTATACTGTTCTTCAACCTGCATTCTTTTCCAATCAATCTCAACCCCAAAATTGGTTTCGGAGTTGAGATTGGCGTTCTGGATTTTGTTGGAGAAGAAGCGTAGAGTTTACCGTATGCTATCTTTTTCTTCACCCCTATAGATTGTTTCCTCAATTTTTTTTGGTTCTGATCTATTCGAGATTTCAGATTTCGATTACGGTGGGTCAGCCGTTGAGAAACGGAGATCTTAAGGTGCTTTGAAGTTCCTGGATTTTTGGGATTTTTTCTGTTCGAGAGTGGAATTTTGAATGCTCGCCGATGCAAGGGTTTCGTTTCCGCCATGACCACCAAGCGCGCCTACAAGCTACGTATCCTTCTTTTTGTTTATACCAATTTTCTCTGATTTCATGTTTCTTGAGGATTCTCGTTAGAAAGTTCTTTGCGAGAATCATTGATTAGCTCGAGTGCCGTGCTTGATCTGCTGCTTTTAGCTCTGGTTCACGAGATCTGTATGCACTTGTTGGCTTTGTGTTTTTGCGTTTTTTCTGTGAAGTAATTATGACTTTTCGGTAGCTGCGTGCCTCTAAACTTAAAGACTGTTGTTAGTCAATTTCTTCTTTGAGTACGAGTCTCATCTGAGGGTATTGCTTAGCCTTGACTTGTGTGATACATTTGGAATTCAAAAGAGGAATTTGTGGCACATTCTGCTGCTGTAAATTGTCTTAAGATCGGGAGGAAGTCCTCGAGGAAACTCGTAACAGGCGGGGAAGATCATACGGTTAATCTATGGGCTATTGGTAAGCCCAATGCCAATTTGGTCAGTTCTCACTTCTCCCTCCACACTGCTTTTATTAAGGAATGCCTCTCGGTAGATTATGAGTTAAGTTTTAGAGGAACTGCGACACACTTAGAAATAGTGTAGTAGAGCGGTTTGGAAGATTTTCTGTCTGAGTGTATACCTGTGGGTGTTTGTGGTCAGAGCTTGTATGGGCACACGAGCGGGATTGATTCAGTAACGTTTGATGCTTCGGAAGGTTTAGTAGCAGCAGGAGCTGCTAGTGGTACCATCAAACTTTGGGATCTGGAGGAGGCAAAGAGTAAGTCTAAAACACTCTTCTCATTTTATGTTAGTCAGCCACACCCCGGCTCTTATATTTACTGAAAATGTTATTTTGGTTGCACCTATATGAGTAGTTGTCAGGACTCTCACTGGTCACAGGTCGAATTGCATATCAGTGAATTTTCACCCGTTTGGTGAGTTTTTTGCTTCTGGTTCTCTCGACACAAATCTTAAGATATGGGATATAAGAAAGAAGGGCTGCATCCATACTTACAAAGGTCACACTCGAGGTGTCAATGTACTCAGATTCACCCCAGATGGTCGTTGGGTTGTATCTGGAGGAGAAGACAATGTTGTCAAGGTTTGTAGCTGCCTTCCTTCCATTGGTTGTTTGTCCTTTCTTAGTATGTATTGGGGTGGACATCAGCTGCGGAGTCAATTTGATAGATTTCAGATATTTTTAAGAAAAATACCACATTTTGCTAAATAGACATAAACTGGTGCTGAGAGATGCTAGTCTTTTATGAAAGGAACAGATATTTGTTTTAATCTGCTTTGCTTATTTAAGGTTGTGTGGCTGAGAACATTTGATTATTTAAGGTTGCCTCTCTGCGGCTGACCTTTTTACCCTAGGGGAAAATATTTGCTTAGTGCTAAAATACTACCTGATCAACTTGGATACTTAGATTATCTGGCTTTCCTATCTCTCTTAAGATTATCGCTTTGTTTCATGTCACAGTTTGTACTACTTACTGTACTTGTTATATTGAATAGAAAGATAATGTTGGATCTGATATGTGGGTTGCCTTCACCAGGTGTGGGATTTGACAGCTGGAAAATTGTTGCATGAGTTTAAGAGTCATGAAGGGAAAATTCAGAGTCTAGATTTTCATCCCCATGAATTTCTGCTGGCAACAGGTCTGTATTACACTTTCTAAGGAAACTTTGTAACATTGGAGCTCTCAGATTTTTGGGTGACATAGATTTATCACAATGATATGAACGCAAATTAATTTTCAAAGCTAAGAGTGATATGAGCACAATTACATGGTGTGACCTACCTCGACATCGTTAGATCACTGTTCGTTTTTGTTTCCCCTGGCTCTCTCTCTTTTGGCGAAAAGGACTTCAGTACTGGCTATCTCTTTTTACGGCATCATTTTTTCGTAATATTCATATGAATTCTGTTTTTTTATTGCATGTGGTAATAGGTTCAGCTGATAAGACTGTAAAATTCTGGGACCTCGAAACATTCGAGCTTATTGGTTCTGGTGGAACTGAGGTATCATATGTTGTCTATACTACTTCTAGTTATGCGCTGATTCGAATTGCTGGGATTAAATCTTTCATTCAACTTTCTAATATTCTCATTTCTTAGACTACTGGGGTTCGTTGCCTGACCTTCAATCCAGACGGAAAGAGTGTGCTTTGTGGATTGCATGAAAGTCTCAAGGTAAGTTCTTCTGGATGTCTCAATTAGAAATATATCAACTTAACAAATCCTTCTTTGGAGGATTAACACTTATATTTACTCCTTTGCAATCTTAATATACATGCTTGCTGTCCTGTCTTCACTAACTTCCATGCAAATTGCAGATTTTCTCTTGGGAGCCAATAAGATGTCATGATGGAGTGGATGTTGGATGGTCAAACTTGTCGGATATGAATGTTCACGAGGGAAAGCTTCTCGGTTGCTCACACAATCAAAATTGTGTAGGCGTGTGGGTTGTAGACCTCTCGGTACATCTCTCTTTCTCCCTACATGCTTTGTTATAGTTTGGCCTGTTCCGTAGTTGTTATCTCTGAGCCCTCCATTCAATTTTCTAATGATATTCTCAGCGCACTGAGCCTATGAGTAGAGGAGCCACTCAGTCAAATTTTCATCCAGAAAAAACATCGGGCTCAAACAGGGATCCAGAAGTTCTAAACGATAACAGCTCAAAGGTTATTCTCGGAAAGTTGCCTGGTTCAGTGGATCCTTTATTGAAAGAAACAAAGTCTCTTGGAAGATTATCAGTTTCTCAAAACTCGGATCCTTTGCCAAAGGAAACAAAGTCTACTGGAAGGTCATCAGTATCTCAAAGTTCAGATGCTTTGGTAAAAGAACCAAAGCCTCTCGGAAGGTTGTCAGTTACTCATAGCTCAGATGCAGTTAAAGAGTCAAGAACCTTGTCATGTATGTTTTACTCTGTTCCTTTTTTTCTCTCTCTTTGCACTTTTTGCTATAGTGTAGCTGCTTATTAAATGATATCGCATTTCTTGGTTTGTCTGCTGCTTGCTGAAGCCACAGGAATTATATCAGACTCTCCTCATAAGGTCACTTTAACCAGTGCTCCAAAAGTTGCTTCAGCTGTTACGGTTGTCCCCACTGCTACAGCCTCAAAGAGGAATTCTACAAAAGCTAACACAAAGGCGAATCCTCCAGTAGTCAATAAAGGGGAGCTTTTTCCAGTAATTGTCCCCAGAACGGACCCAATAATTGAGCAGGCAGCTGAATCCAGAGCAGAACTTGACATTATTGGAAGAACTATGCCATATTCACTGCAGTCAAAAGCGGCTGATTCTCGAAGGCTGTCGAGCAGCAGAAATGAGCCAGATCTACGAACTGGTTCGCTTTTTGAAAGGTCTCAGTCTCAGCCTACAGAACCAAGCAATTTACAATATGGAAATACATTTCCTAGTGACGAAGGTGGCACATGGGACACAGCTGAGAGAAAAAATAAAGATAGCAGATACAGGGGATTTGGAAGGTTTAATTCAAGATCTCTGGTGAGATCACCTCCAAGAAATCACGACGAAAATTGTATGTTTAAGCGCCTTTCCAGTCTTCTTTTGTTTTAGTGAAAATATGGATTGCATTTGATATTGTTTAACTATCTTGGCATCTTAAATGTGGAGAGCAGTTTTCTGAATTTCTGAAGGACTTGGGTATATATTTATGAGATCCTAGGAATCGTGTTTTGGTAACCCAACTTTTTGTTTAGTTTTCTGGATGCTGTTCTCAGTTCCAAGCTAACTAACTCTTTATTCCAGCTGACTTGAATAGCTATAATGCAAATAGAGATCCAAGTCCTACTGAAAGTCGAAGAGGAGGTAACTCTTTCCTGACATCCTGTTATTTTTGGTTATTTCACTTTTCATGCGCGTATGACTAGATTCTCATTATCTGCCCTGACATACTAGGAAGACTGCATTCCCTCGTTCTAAATAGGGAAAGAAGAGGAAGATTTTCCAACTTTGAGGGTCCTGTTTCGAGTTTTTCTGGTGGAAATATGACTGCACCAAACATTCGCCCTTCCATTATGGTAATGGTCTCAATTTTTTTTGTTATCAAATTGGGATCTCGGGGCAATAAAACATACTGTAGAAAATAAAGAATGAGGGAGGAAAAAATCAAGAGCGACAAGTAAACAGTCAGAATTTTTTTTTTTTTTTTTAAAACTCATTTTCAACTGTTCCTGCATCTTCAGCGTGTTGGTGGAGATAAAATTCCCAATTACTAGTCTCCAACACCTCATCTAGTCATACTTCCGCTTGTGTTCCTAGAGAGATAATAATGACATATTATTTCCTTTCATACAGCTCAAGCAGAGAGGAAACCATGTGCCAGTTGATCAAGGAACCACCTCTGCTAGTGAAGAAGATATAGTTGGAGACATAATGGGGCAGCACGATCAATTTGTCAGCTCTATGCAGTCTCGCTTGGCTAAGTTACAGGTAACACGAAGAAAGTACAAATTATGATCATGCTTTTGGTTCTGTCCTATTTAGAATACTAGCTGTAATAATACTTCATAGTTTTCCATAAACATTGTTAATCTTCTAAATAGTTCCACCGAATTTGCAGGTAGTCCGAAGATATTGGGAAAGAAACGATATTAAAAACTCGATAAGTTCAATAGAGAAGATGGCTGATAATGCTGTAAGCAACTTCTGGTTGTTTCGAATCTAATTAATGCATATAAACAGCACCTAAATTATATCAAAAATATTTTCCACTAACGCAAACTCATTAATTTGGTACAGGTCGTTGCGGATGTACTGGTTATAGTATCCGAGAGAACTGAGATATTGACACTGGATACTTGTACCTCTCTTCTTCCACTGTTGACAGCTCTACTAGGTAGCGACATTGACAGGTAAGCAATTCATCTTAAACAAAATCATGACATGGGTCACCTATTAAACTATGATTCCGTGAATTTTTGTTTTCTCTAAACGACGTTTCCTGTCTCTAGACATTTGAGTGTCTGCCTGGATCTGCTGCTTAAGCTGGTAAGAATGTATGGATCACAAATTTACTCATCACTGTCCGCTCCATCATCTGTTGGTGTAGATATTGAGGCTGAGCTAAGGTTGGTTCAGGGTTTCAATCTTATCTGCATACTTAAAAACCCATATCGCAATGTAATTTTAGACTGCAATTTACTCTCTTTTGAAACTCAAATATGTTTATTGCTAATCAGGATGGAGCGGTACAGTCGTTGCTTTGTTGAACTTGAGAAAATCAAGGCTTGCCTTCCCTCTTTAGCACGGTGAGTTTTTTTCTTCATCTACTAGGAAATGAAGAGCTCAATGGTTTCTAAAATTCTCTCTTTAAGTCGATCATCTTATATCTTACATATATATATATATATATAATTCTCTTTATGACTATGTAGACGAGGAGGATTGGTGGCGAAGACTATCCATGAGCTCAACTTAACATTCCAAGAAGTTTCATCGTGATGACTCTGTACTTTTTGGATGTGGATTGGGTCCCGATTTGGAGTTTAACAAAACAAAAGCTAATTCTACCAAGTTAACCAAAAGAGTCTATGGAGGACTAACTAACCCTCGAGCATTGCGTCTGGCCACTGCTCGGGTCGCTAACCGTTTGCTTGCGGAGGTAAATCTCTGCAGAACTGTCTCGGTTTCAAGCTAGCTCGGTGTGTAAAGAGCCATTTCGGCTGTTGTATTGATTTAGCTTATTTTTTCTTTAACACTGTTTAGCTACATGTTCTTAAGAGCACAAAAGAGAAGCCTATTTATAACAAAACTGTTTTCAGAAGATTCAGATCTTGAAGTACTTATAACCAAAATCAGGATTTGTCATTCCCTCTTCCCAATCACCCATTCGTCTACCACCAAATACTACTTGTTGAATGCCCAAGTACCTGAAATTTCATATTAACAAAAGTTAAAGTTTTCTGCAACATAGAAGGAATCAATCAAAGAGGATAAAAGGAAACAACAAGTTCTCTTGTGTTACTTACTCTGAACTCATAACTGTCAAACAGTTGAGAAGCACATCAATGGCGAAGATATCAGAAGTACCAAGATCAACCCTGCAACAAACAGTGCAAGTAAAATTCATACTAATTAGTAATTACACAGTTTTAATTAGGAGATGGGACGAGTAGGGTATGTTGGAACAAATTTTTACCACACACGGCCCCAATTGTCCTGAAATTCGACGTCGCTGATATCATGGAAGGATGAGGGCATCACTTTGAAGCCCTTCTCTGCGTCGTAGATAGGATCATATTCCATAGATGAGTTTGCTAGCTGCAATAATAGTTTAGATTATATCATTAAGACTACAATGGAGATGACCATGGAAAGGGGAAGAAAAACATGACTAGCCACTGACATGTATGGTGTGATAAGGAGAAGTAACAGAAAAGACAGAGCGGATGATGAACAAACCTGTAAGTTAGATGTATTGAAAGCGCCCAGTCGCCCCATAACATACCATGCCTGTATAACCTGTTAAAAAAACTCGAGTTTTATTATGGCCAAAAGAAAGAAATGAAAGAAGCATTGAGTCATCACAATAAGACTCAGACGTTTTGCAATAGCAAGAAGAAGATCAATTTCTTACACTTCCAATAAGATCAACATCACGATCTGAAGGTGATCCATAGAGCTCAAACCATATGAAGGAGTCAACAGGATTGAAACTGCAGATATCAATATAAGTATGTTGGTCACGTATTCTGAAGTAGTCTTATGTTATGTTGCGGAATGCAGACACCAAAGTGAAGCAATGGAAAAAAAAAAACAGGTTTCTCACTCTCTGAAGTTAACTTTGAAAGAAAGCACAGAACCAGTCTTCTGCTTCTGAAAATCTTTTCCCTTCTTCCTTACCCTTTCTTCAACCTGAATAAATAGTAAACAAACATGTCCTCACAACTGCTAGAAACAAACACATAAATATCTGAACATATGCCAAATCATCATTAACAAAGATTCGTTGTAGCCAAGTTCCACGACAAATATCTAAAGAAGAGACCTTCTTTCTCATGAGCTCAGGGTTTCCTATGCTATCGCCAAGAACAGCTCGAAGCTCTTCATCATCTTTACACGCACTCTCCAGTACCCTGCAATTTTAAGATTTTCACCAGTTACTGTTTCAGAAAAGTGGACAATTCAGCAAAAGGTAAACGCATTCTCGCGACATAGGCAAAAACACAAACACTTGGAGGGCAAAAGAGAGTGGGAGTACTTGGCCCAAGATGGGTAATCGTGAAGACGATCGTATTCGCGTTTTCTCTTCTCTTCTCTAACTTTAAGTAATCTCCTTCCTCTCGCCGTCGTCCCCGACCCTTTCTTTCCGACGTCATTTTCACCGGCGAGGTTGTCGGAATTAGCAGAAACAGCGACCAGAGAGGGAAGATTACGCTTGTGGGGAGAAGAAAATGGTCGTCTCTGAGAGACAAGGAAGGGCGAGAAAGCAAAATTGAGATTAATGGTGCATGATGAATTCGATAAGAGATGAGTTTTGTACATTTTCGTTTCCTTCTTTGATATTTAAGTTTCTGTAGTGTAAACCCAACGAACAAGGAAAAGCTCAAGTTGAGTTTCCTGCCCTTAGAAAAGTTTTGCTCTTTCACTTTCTCCTACATTTCACTAAACTCATAATTTATCACAACAACGTTAATTAATCCTTCGATCCGGTTAAGCGGAACTTATCCAATCGAAATCTAACGAAAGAACAATCCGAAAACCGAGACCGGAAAGAAAAATTAAACCCAAATTAAATACGAGTAGACAAATTTGACTTGAAAATCCCTAAGATAAAAAAACCAAACTGGAAATCAGAACCGTATCGAACAACTTGGTTATGCAAATTGTAAACCAAAAAGAACCGAACTAAAGATTTGGTTTTCAACAGAAGAGAGAAGTTCGGTTTTTTTGTTTTGTTTGCTCCAAATCTTTGGTGTAGCCTCATGATGACTCAAATCAAAACCGTATCAAACAATTTGGCTACACCAAAGCAAAATAACCTCAAAACACTCACAGAATAAGCATTACAAGGACTCAGCTGACCAATTTCTCTCCTACAAAAAATAAATAAAAAGAGAGCAATTGACCATCAAATGTTCCCTCAACCTACTGTTGATTGTCTGCGAAAGGGAGAAGGAAAGGCACCTAGAACATTTGAATTCATTACTCTTAGTTCAGCTTATGTAGTCGCAAACTACAACAAAGATGTGCAGCATTAAGAGCCATCTGAACAAACCTTAAACGCTCACAGAGTTACAGGAACCAATTCGTTTAACACTCTCACACCCACTACAATCCACTCTCTAGTATGCTACAATCTACTTCACAATCCCACAATGGTTGATATATTTTGAGGATAAGATAATATTGATTTGAAGTGAACCCATCACCATCAGATGCAAAAAAATCAGTATAGTAGATTCCCAAGCTTGAATTGCCCTTTTGATTCATGATCAAGACACAGCTTTTAGTTTCTCCAACAAAGAGGAAACTATACTCTTATCTTACTGTGGGAAATCAAATCAGAAGCAATGGAGGAGTCAAGAACCGGTGAAATGTATATGTATATAATATGCTAAATGTATACACAAGTACATACAAACCATTCACAACGAATTCAATTCGCAGATTTTCTCAGTAAAGAGAAGAAAAGATTGCCTTTATCACGGATCAAGAAACTCAAACTCGTCTTCCTTGAGATGCGTGAAGAATTTGACAGGACCACGACCTTCGATCTCTTTCACGAACTGTACCTTATACGGCAGATTAGCTGAAATTCGCTTTCCTTTCCAGAGGACGACGTAGTCTTTGATAAAACCTTCCATTCCCATCAATTCAACCTCCGGCACGCGAACGACATGGTAAACCTTCAACGGCACTGTAACCCTAACCCTAGCCCCAACCTTCGCCTTCGCCTTCTCATCCTCCTCCGTCTCCAATGAAAGATCAGCGTCCGCGTCCACAGAAGCCGCCGATTTCACAGCAATATCGCAGCGAATCGTCGATCTTGGATTCTTTCGCGAGATGGAGAAGGCGCATTTGCTTCGACCATAACAAGTAGATAATGAGATAGGCACGACGATTGAAGAACAAGAAGCGTAGATCGCTTTGGCTCCATTAACAGAAGAAGCAGAGAAACAGTCTTGTGATGCCGGAGGGCGAACGGCGGCAACAATCGCCGGTGACAGCGCGAAACCGCTAGTCATCTGCTCAGGTCCGAGCCGGGGAAAAAAAAAAGTATCTGAAGACGGAAAGTGAGAGCAAACAACAACAAAAACAAAATCTGAAGCTCACCCTGTATTTATACAAGATAATTAAGTTAATTAGGTGATTAGCAATTTTGTTAATTATTTGGTTTAAAGAAAAGTCAGGATAAAAGAAAGGCGACGCGTGTCACCCGTTGAGACTTAAAAGACAATGGAAGGCTTCAAGGGATGAGGAACTTGTGGTTTCAGAGAGAGAATGCTACACAGTAAATATCTTGAGACGAATCTCCAGATATTATTATTGACAGGATTTTATAAACACACAAAAACGAAATTAATTTTTATATATATCCACAGTGGTTATTGGATAAATTACCAAAATAAAAGACATGAAAAAGAATTATAGGAGAAAGGCTTTGTGGTGACTGAGTCTCAGCTTTCATTTTTGGCATTATAATAGCCAATTGTTGCTATTAAGACAGAGATTTAGCGTAGCTTTCTTTCACCATTGTCTTAACAAAAAGCTCTCCTGCTCTGTATGAAGATCTCACCTGCAAAAAAATAATATATATATATCCAAATCAATCAAGCACATTTCTGGTTACTCAATGTTAAGAAATTTGCAGATCTCAGATATTTTGACATAAAGAGATCGAAACTAAGAGCTAGTTCGTGTGGCTTTACCAGTGGACCACTTGCAACATAGCGAAATCCAATTGATTCTCCGTAGGTTTTCCAGAAATCAAATTTCTCAGGTGTGACATACTCTTTCACAGTCAAATGCAATGGAGTTGGCTGCATTGTGGAACAAAAGAAAAGAGTTTTATAATCGTCCATGTTCTTGGGAATTTGGGATCTTTCTGTGTTGGAAATAGGAATCTTGCGAATGATGTCTGAAACGCTAAGTAAGTATTTTACCTGTAAATACTGGCCAAGTGTTAGAATGTCAACATCGATAGCTCTTAAATCAGCCATTGCTTCCTTCAACTCTTCGTCTGTTTCTCCAAGACCAAGCATTATGGAAGTCTTTGTGATCATTCCAGGTTTGCTGATCTTTGCGTGTTTCAAAATCGACATGCTCTGCTCATATCTGCATTCTCGACATTATACTACAATTAGAGATGCAGAAAACTATGTACGTCTCATTTTAACTGATTGAGGAAGTAATTGACTGTGTAATAAGAGACAAGTTGACTTCCCTTAACAGAGGATGATTGCATGCCATATCCAATTTTGCAAAACAAATAAAAAAAGAACAAGAAAACAACGCTCACCCAGCCCTAGGGTCCCTCACAAGTCGCTGGAGCCGTTTCACAGTCTCGATATTGTGAGCAAAAACATCCAATCCCGAGTGTCCAAGAGAGTCAACAGCTTCCAAGTCTCCACGGAAATCAGAAGTTAAGCACTCTATCATTATATCCGGCTTAAGTCTCTACAAAGATGGGAACAAAAATTCACTTTGTGCACAAATCTTTTTATTTCATAAACACTCTTGAAACCAGAACTCGAGAAATGGACAAAACAGTATCCTTACGAGATCATGGGACAGAGCTCTCACCCTATAACCTAACCTTTGAATGAAAAAGTGAGCATTATTTGATTCTTCCACTACTACTAATCTCCTCAATATATGCATAAGCAATTAGACTGACCTTCATAGCTTTAACAGTCTGCGCAAAATGCCCACTTCCACCATCAGGTAGATCATCACGGTCAACGCTGGTTATAACTATGTAGTCTACACTGCAACAAAGGAAAAGCCAAGAGACCATATCATATTACACTGACCACAAATTCACAAAGACGTATCAGGTTCCAATAACCTAATCATATATGCATAAATGACTATTGAGACTGCAATGACTCCACTTTCTAGATTTTCAACCCATCTTCATTTATTCTATCCAATTAAAAGACAATACAAGCACATTACTCAGATCGGGAATCAGATAAAAGCCACTCACCCCCAACTGGTTATGGCCTTGGCAGTGTTCTCTGGTTCCATTGGATCAGGAGGAGCAGGATTTCTACTGGTTTTAACTGCACAAAATCTACAGCCACGAGTACAAGTATCACCAAGGACCATGATGGTTGCAGTTGCTATACCATCACCACCTCCATTCCAACACTGCACATCAAAAACTAATTTCATTATCTTAAAGAAAAAACGCTTTCTTTTCTATTGAACACCAATATTCGAGATCAGAGGATTCATAAACGCGGAATTGAAAATGCTAACCTCGCCGATATTAGGACACTGAGCTTCTTCGCAAACAGTGTTGAGATTGAGACGAGATAGCGACTCCTTCACCTCCTGAAACTTGTCGCCCTGTGGTGCCTTTTGTCTCAACCAAAGAGGTTTCTTCACATTCGGATCTCTCCCTGTGAAAGGACCCATCTTCGGCATTCCTCCTGGGTAAGGCTCGCTCTTTTGCCCTTCTGACTCCATCAGATTCTTCTTCAGGGACGATTCCTCCATCTCCGACGACAAGGACAACGCATTGGTCCGCATCGACGACGACGAGACATCCCCGGATTCGCATCGGATTCTGAAACCCAAATTGAAGAAGCTAGTTGAATGATGATGCTTGTGGGTCGAGATCGAAACTGAGAAAGTGGGTTTCGTGATGGAGCAATGATGAATCATTTTGTTTGAGAGATTTTTGCGTGTGTGGGCAAAATGGGGAAGAAGGTTTTAGGCGATTTGAACAGAGTGTATAGACTCTAGTTCGGTTAGCAACTTCGGGATATCCGCCAACTGCCCATTACTGCGCCAAAAGAAGAAGAAAAACGCTGAGACCATCTCCGCTACGAAGGTAAATTCTCATCATATATTCATTCCACGTCATTTTATTCTTTCTACATCATGTCAATTTTATAATTTACAACCAATTCCACGATAGAAAGGCAAATCATTTTCTCTTTACTGAACGAAGACAGGCCATTTAGGATATATTCCATCGACAAAATAGTATACCCGATTGTATTGTCGACCATTTACGATGAAATTCACCTCCGGGGCTTCACCGGAAATGATGTCGTCAAACACCGGTGACCTATCGAGTACATTAATGTCATTCAATGTACCAGGCAACCCAAACAAAGCATGCCATATCCACAAATCATATGACGCCACAGCCTCAAGAGTAACTATTGCCGAGCCTTTGTGTCCACTAGTGAACTGTCCATGCCAAGCCTTGGGACAATTCTTCCAGTTCCAGTGCATGCAATCAATACTACCAATCATTCCGGGGAAACCACGNACCTATCGAGTACATTAATGTCATTCAATGTACCAGGAAACCCAAACAAAACATGTCATATCCACAAATCATATGACGCCACAGCCTCAAGAGTAACTATTGCCGAGCCTTTGTGTCCACTAGTGAACTGTCCATGCCAAGCCTTGGGACAATTCTTCCAGTTCCAGTGCATGCAATCAATACTACCAATCATTCCGGGGAAACCACGATTCTGACCAACTTGGAGTAACCTCTCCAAATCTGTCACATTTGGTATTCGTAAATATTCATCTTGAAACAAGGTAATTATCTCTTCACAAATTTTTTTAGTACACTCGAGCGCCGTGCTTTCTCCAATCTTCACATACTCGTCACAAACATCAGCTGGGCAGCCATATGCGAGCATGCGGAGGGCAGCTGTGCACTTCTGGACAGGGGAAAAACCAGGCTTCTCGGAATTATTTCGTCTTTGAGTGAAGTAGACGTCGTAATTTGATAAAGATTCTACAATTCGTAGAAATAATGGCCTTTTCATTCGATATCTTCTTCGGAACTGCATGTCGGTGTAAGTGCATGACTCGTCAAAGTAGTCGGCCATGAGCCTTTGATGGGCAGCTACATGATCTCTATAGATAATTTTTTTGGAATGAGATCTTTCGTTTCTTCTTTGCAGTTCCTCAAGAAGTTCTTGTTGCCTTTGGATCAGAGATTCTTCCAACTTCCACTGTTGTTCGAACTCTTCGAAGTTAAACAAATATGGTGGTACATCCATTGAATGATAAGAAGAATAAAGTATGAATGTTTGGAATGAGTTATGTTGATATGATGTGAACTACCATTTTTATAATAAATGAGCTCTAGACTCCAACCATTTTACTTAACTAAATTGAATATGTAGATAAGTCTTGGGGGTATGATGAATTATTATCCTCGTGGGTCTCATCAGTTATTCAATATTTGAATTAATATTTGCAGTGAATAGTCATATCTTGTCGGAAGTAGTGGGTCTGATCAGTTATTCAAAATTTGCATTGAGTAGAGTCACATCTTGTCGGAAGTAGTGGGTATGATTAATTATTCAAAATTTGCATTGAGTAGAGTCACATCTTGTCGGGAGTAGTGGGTCTGATCAATTATTCAAAATTTGCATTGAGTAGAGTCACATCTTGTCAGAAGTAGTGGGTATGATCAATTATTCAAACACAACACTTTTATTAAAGCATAAATATTGAAGGTACAAACACTCTTATCAACCACAAATTATTCTGACAAACACACAATTATAAATTTAAAACATAACATATTAAAACTAACAGCCACAAATTATTTTAACAAACACACAATTATAAATTTAGAACAACATATTAAAACTAACGGTCAAACAACGCATTTGTCAACATCATGTAGGCTTCTTGTTCTGCATCATCACGAGATTTGTTAGGCAGTTGGATCCACAACTCCATGTTCTTAGAACGTGCAACTTCCTTCTGGCTAGCAGACAACTCTAAGATAGATGAAAGAGTATTTGTCCTGTTTTGTTGAAGGTTTTCATGAATAGAGGCTAAATTGGACAACTCTTCTTCAATGGCATGTTTAGATTTTCTGGTAGTAGATGATTTACTGGAAGAAGCCCTAGCTTTCTTCTTCGTTGCCTCCCTACCTGCTGGACGAACAAAGGACTGAAATGGTGATTCAACATCATCACTACCACTTTTTCGCTTAGAGCCACTGCTACCAGATTCATTTGATCCCAACATATATTTGGGCTGATGGCGACCCAATTTCCATTCATCCACATAAGCAAACTCACAACCTTCTTTTGCTTCATACAAACCAAGAGCATTGGTTATGTAGTCATCATCGGACAAACCACTACGCCTCTCCCTGGTTGCAGTACTGTAACAACCAACAAATGTGCAAATTTTCTTGTTTATGTTACGAAAGTGACTTTGACATTTTGTTGCGGTGAATATTTTTCTGTTGTCGGTGCTCTCGTTCACGTACTTAGCAATTTCCCCCCATAAAGTATCACCTTTTTGATTATTGAAGTGGAAATAACCCTTTAGTAGCGCTTTGTTGTCTTTAGAACTCCAACTAGTGTAACTTGCCTTCTTCTTTGCTGATTGTTGGGTTGGTTGAAGAATAAAAGTATCCCCGCCAGCATCTCCCAAAGAGATTTGGGTGCAAAATTGTGGAGTATCAGTCGATCCACTACTAAAACCGGTTGGCTCGTTAATGGGTTGACTGTTAGGGTAGTTCATATTAGGTGAAACATTGGTGTTTCCCGGAACTAGTGGGTAGCCATATGGCATATATGGATGATTGTATGGGTATTGCATGCCAAAATTTGGTGGCATCATATATGGTATTTGAAAATTTGGATGCATTCCCGAATTTATAGGATTTTCTGGAAGTTGTGTATTTGGATTTGGTGATTGTATGTTTGGATTTTGAGGGTTCGGAAAACCATAATTTGGTAGGAAATTGTGATTACGAGATGGATCCATAAAGATGTTGAAAATTGAAAGAAAAAAACACCAAAGAGAATGACAATATAGGAGAAGAAATGAAAAGAGAGGGTTAAAACTTTAGATTTTTTTTTGGTGTCCAAACGATATAAACCTAGTCTCTATTTATAGATGTTAATAAATAAAAAATAATTGTGTAAATTTTTATTTTTATTTTTGATCAATTATTGGGCAAAAATAGCATTTAAAAAGAATGGAAAAAAACAGAGAACCAATCACAAGCCGCCACATCATTCTAATGTGGGACATACAAAAATTTGACGGAAGGCAAAATTTGCCTTTGTCCATGGAGTTTGCATTTTGCCTTTTGTTATTGCCTTCTTATTGGATGAAATAACACCTCATTTGTCTTCCTATTGCATTTGGTCGGTTAAAAATACCCTAAAATAGAAAAATTAATTTTGTTTCAAACTTAGCAAATTAATCTAAAATTAAAATTTCAAACATAACACAAATGATAACATACTTGTTTATCCTAAATAAATATTATAAAAGGATTTTGAGTCATTTTAATATTAGATTTGTGTTATTATTGAAAATTTAAATTAAATGTGCTATAAAACAAAAATTTAAAATTATGCCATTTAAAAAAATTATCATATACATACTGATGAACTCGTTCTATAATTCTCTTAGCTCGAAGAATTAAGCCATCAAATGATACAATACAAACCATTTACACGTCGGACACTGATAAAACCATTGCATGGTATTTCAGTTTCGATTCAATCACTCCGGTTTAATTTGGACCGGTTTGTTTAACTGTTTATGTTTTTCCTTAACTTTCACTCCTCTTATTTTTTCAACCGATTAATTTATTTTGCTCGAAGGACTTAAGGAGGCGGTAAACCCTAATATAAAGCAAGCTTCGCCGCCGTCTCTTACTAACTGATGTCGTCAATGGCGGAGATGGAGGAGCTTCAGCACGATGAGCAGAAGCTGGAAAACAAGGTGAAGCAGAAAGGTAAACACAACAAGCCGAAGCCATGGGACGATGACCCAAACATCGACCGTTGGACAATCGAGAAGTTCGATCCGGCATGGAATCCGACTGGTATGCTCGAAGTCAGCTCATTCTCCACACTATTTCCTCAATACAGAGAGAAGTATCTTCAGGATTCTTGGCCCAGAGTCGAATCCGCTCTCAAAGAATACGGCGTCGCCTGCAAACTCAACCTGGTGCGTCGCCGCATAAAATAAATTAGGGTTTGTTTTGTTGATTTGGCCTTTTTGTGGTTTTCATTTGGACTTTGGTGACTTTGATGGTAGGTTGAAGGTTCTATGACTGTTTCGACGACGAGGAAGACAAGAGATCCGTATATCATTGTCAAAGCTAGGGATTTGATCAAGCTTCTATCGAGAAGTGTTCCTGCTCCTCAGGTATTTTCGGTGCCACACTTCAAGAGCTAAGCTAGAATCGAAATCCTGTCTTCTATTTAGTTGGAAGGCTTAATTTTCTGATATTTTGTGCTTATGCTAACTTCATGGATTTTCTTAACTTGCCATTACAGGCGATTAAGATCCTGGAAGATGAAATGCAATGTGATATCATCAAGATTGGAAACTTGGTTCGGAATAAGGTACAAAGTCAATCTTAGTCTCAGGGATTGTTACGAGAGACCAACTATCAGACCTAAGCTGGTTATTACTCACTGCTGTGAATACATTTTGGTATATCAAAAGACCACCTTTTAACTCTGGCCACAAATTCTAGTATAAGCATGGAATACTTGATGACTTTCTGTTAAATTGCTTCAGCATGCATTTGGCGAATATGTTTAATATCAGTATGCATCTGGCATACATTGTCAACGGGTCCTAATATAGACTATCTTTCAGGAAAGATTTGTTAAAAGAAGGCAGCGGCTTGTGGGTCCTAATTCTTCTACCTTGAAGGTGTGTAAACTGTCTGGTACATTGTCCTATGATTAATGGAGATGTTTAGAGATAGTCTTAGTGATGCTAGTAGTGTAATGCTTAAGAGGTTGTGTGAAATTATTGTATTCTTATGCAAGCTCCTGAATACTTGCCGAATACTTTTTGTTTGCGTTTTTCTTTGAGGCTTAATGATTTTGGCTGCTTGCAGGCGCTGGAAATATTAACCAACTGTTACATTCTAGTTCAGGTAATTGTGTGTTTCTTTTGCAAATGTCTCACTACTGTGGTACGTTAATTTGCTCTTTGGGTTTTGATATTTTCTTTGCTCCTTGGGTTAATCTGCATCTAATAGGGAAGTACGGTAGCCGCAATGGGTTCTATTAAAGGTCTCAAACAAGTCAGAAGGATTGTGGAAGAGTGCGTACAGAATAAAATGCATCCTGTATACCATATAAAGGTGAATATGAAATATTTTTCTGTTACTTGTACTCTCATGGGAAGGTGTTTTAGATATCTCTTTAGACTATGTCAAATTGGTTCATATGTTTCCGCACTTGGTTATGCAGACTCTCATGATGAAAAAGGAACTGGAAAAGGATCCAGCGCTTGCAAACGAAAGCTGGGATAGGTTTCTTCCTACATTCAAGAAGTACGGGCCGTCTTTCTATTCTTGACGAGTCAATATAGTGATCTCTCTTGATATTTCAGTAACTCATGAGCGCATCTATCTATTTCAAATTTGATTTCTCAGGAAGAATGTTAAGCAAAAGAAGCCCAAAAGCAAGGAGAAGAAGGAATCCACACCATTCCCTCCTCCTCAACCACCCAGCAAGGCAAGAAAACTTGCTTCTTACGCGAATTATTCCTATATTATTCTCCTAGTTTCAGCTTTTGATGATAATGTTCATCGTCTTTTGGTTTTCTTTTTCCTCCAAATCCTTCATGTTAGTGCATGGTTTTGACCTTGTTGTGTGATTTTTTCCAGATTGATTTGCAACTGGAGTCTGGAGAATACTTCTTGAGTGACAAAAAGAAGTCAGAGAAAAAGTGGCAGGAGAAGCAAGAGAAACAGACAGAGAAGAGTACAGAGAAGAAAAGAAAGAGAGATGCCTCATTCCTCCCACCTGAGGTCTCTCTTCTGCCTTGGTTGTCACAAATATCTAAATCGTGTCTCTCCTTTGTACTAAAAGTTTCTAAGACTACTCCTTGGACTGGTTCTTGCAGGAACCTATGCAGAACAGCAACAACTCCAACAAATCTGAGGAGGGCAAGAAAGATCTAACCGAGTTAACAAAATCCTTGAAGGTAATGAAATCTGTATATCTTCTTGCTGTTCATTGGTTCAAATCGTGGGTAATTGGCACTGAGTTGGATTTTGTTCTTGATGATTTGTGGTTTTGCAGAGTAAGACAAAAGAGTTGAAGAAGCAGAAGAAGACACACGAGAGAGTGAATGCAGAGGAGTATATTGCTGTTGCATCTGGTGATAAATCTTCCAAGAAGAAATCCAAAGTTACTAAAGATTAATAATCTTAAAGCCTCTTTTTTTTGAAATTTTATCTGTGTTCAAAACTATTATAAACGTGTTCAATCTTATTTTGATGGATCTAACGGTAAGCTTGGAGATGATATAAGCTTAAAAGTATCTTAGAGCTTCTTCGACCCTACTTTAATTTTTATTTTGGAATAAAATATTCTCGAATTCCAATTTTAAACTCCAAAATAGTGTAATCATATTTTGTAATCCTATTCGGTTGTTGGTGAGGAGAAACATATATTTAAAACTATTTTTTTTTTTTGAGATAACAAGCTGTATATACACAAATTTGAAAATAATTGGAAAACTAACCAAAGTTTGGTTTTCAAACAATGGAAGACGCGGTAGCACGGGGGAGATGAGAAGACATTTGTGCTCTTTCATTAACGCCACATCAGCATTGATATGGGCGAAGTGATTACGCCACATCAACGTTGACATGGGCGAAGTGAATCACTCTGAGATTACTCAAAATCTACGTAGGATCTAGTAGGTTAGTAGAGTAAGGAATAGAGTGGCGGAGAGAAGGAATCTCAGCCACATGATGAAGTTCCCGCCAATGGGCGATTAATGACTTATGGGTTTTCGAACAAAGAATATGGATGTTGATGGATAAAAATATTTGTAGCGTGCTATGAATTTTGTTATCATTTGGCGTAGATATTAACAACTTTTCTTCTCTTTTCCTCATTTTTTTTCCCTTTGAATACATACATTGATCTAATTTAAAAACAGAGATGAATCTGATAAAACTTTGAACACAAAATTTAATCTCCTTACCGATGGCATTCCAACGATACCCATATACCCATGGTCCCGGTGACGACGACGGCGCCGACATCGACCACCATTGTTATTACTGAATGTTTACTTCTAACATTTTGTTTACCTCGATAACTAAATTATTGTATGTTAACTTTCATGTTCTTTCATGAACTATACATGTTATATATATAGATAAAGAGTTACATGTACTTTTAACATGTTAACATATTTATTGGACCATATAAACATATAAATATAGCTATAACGTTTACTTTGACGGGGTAATTAATCTATTAAACGTTAACATTATATTTAACAAGGTAATTCCATCGTTGCATGTTAGCTTTCATAGTTTTAGACTTCGGGCGAATATCGGATGATTTGACTCCGAAGAAGATTCGGTAAAGATCGGGTGAATCCATATTAGAGTGATTCGACTCCAATGAAGATCTGTCGAAGATCAGATGAGATCTGGCAAAGACCCGATGAAAATAAGGTGAAAACCATGATGTGGTGATGGTGACGACGTCAATACATATTTAAACATTATATTTACATCTTATTTATATTTATCGCGATATAATTCATGTTTGCTAACAATAGTCTTGCACATGTTAAAATATGTCTTGTATCAGGTAAAAATTTAAATGGATCACCAACTTTATATTTGACGGGGTAACTCATTCGTTGCATGTTAGCTTTTTTTGTATCATATAAACATCTAGATGTATATCTAAGTTTTTATTTAGTGCACTAACTAATTCGTTGAACGTGAACTTTCATATTAACATNAAGAACTTTACACTGCTAAAACAATGTTTCCCAATAAATCATGATGTTATGAAATCTAGTCACAAGCTCAACTACAAGCATAACAAATACAAACTTGACCAAAAACCAAATGAGCCATCATAGATGAAAAAAACAAAATTAAATCGAACAATCCAATAATCTTGATAGATCTATATATCCAGATTAAAAGCCCTAATTCCAATTCCAGCTTCGCTTCGAGATCCCTCCAAGTCAATCCCTTACTTCCTTCAGATCACGAAAGATGCTTTTCAAGGACATCTCTTTTTCAGCATACCAAAACTACTCCCCCAAAAACTGCAATCATAATCCACTCAAAGTTCATGTTTTTATAATCTGATCAAAACCCAGTTTAACGGAATAAAACAAAGCTCCACACTTTCCACAAAAAAAGTTTCCATCCCCAAAGAAGAAAATCTTCGAATTTGCACATCTTTATTAAAGTAACAACTCGAATTAGAGAGCTCTCCATCGTTAAAATACTTATTAGACCATATAAACATTTAGATATATATCCAAATAATAATTGAACGGGGTAATTAAATTATTGAATGTTAACTTTCATATTAATGTATCTATTTGCGTGAGAAGAACAATGATCCTACCGGAATTATAGACATAAAAGGCACCTGGAAAATTATCGCGGTAACAACATTATTATCTACTTCGGAAAAAATGGATAACTATAACTGGATAAAAAAATTAGCTTCGATAACAATATTTTTATCTGTTAATAACAGCTCGTGGGGGAAGAAGGGACTGACTTGGAACATGAAGAAGTCTTCAACTTCCCCAAGGATTCCTTCCTTACATCCAAAATCAAGCCCGATTTAGCAGATTTCGCTCGGAATAGAGCAGACGGCTTCTTACCCTCAGAAGATTCATCCCTATAAATGGTAACGATGAGTCTATTCCCTAGTGGTTTCTCAACCTCATTTCCACTCCCATTAGGAACCACTCCTCCTTTGGCAGTTGCCTTAACTCTCTCTTTCTGTTTGCAATTAACATCACCATTATCAGTGACCTTGTCATCAGTGAGGAACCCTAGCGAGTGAATAGCTACGATATCTTCAAGAGTGCCAAGACAGGGATGCCTACCAGGAATGGGCCTAACACCACGGAGAATCGGGACAGGGGAGGAGGATTCAACCCTATCGACATGGATAAACTGACCTAATTGAAGCTTATCACTAAGAATCAAATCATCGTGTTCGTCATGGAGAGAGACATATATAAGTGGCGTGAGAGGAATCAGAGACTTTGAGATAAAAAAAAACCTGGTTAGGGAAAGCTTTCCTCCGGCTAGGGCAGGCACGATACTGACGACTTGTAAGAGAGTGGACCTGTGTTCTCCGGCGTTTTTGACGTCGGTGTTCATGTGCAGGAGAAGCTTGAGCAAAACACTGGGCGCGAGATTCGCCATCACAGAAGCCATCACCGACGGATCTACACACTGGAGAAGACGTCAGATCTCAGAGAAGATAAGCAATTTGGATTGTGGATTCCAACAAAATCTCATAAAAGAGAAGTGATTTGGATTGTGAATGTCTTATATTATATAATATTATCATTATATATAGAGATATATATCTGTGTACACATATAAAATCGGCAAATAAATACACCAAATCTAGGCTAGAGATATGTATCTCACAAATAGGTATAGGGGCAAGGTTGGTTTTTTTTTCCAAAACAGTTCCATGGTTAGATAGCAAATTAAATTTGAATTTATGGTTATGTAAGTAAATTTTTCTTTTCTTTTTAGTACAAAAATGGAATAATACACTATAAATATCTCTAAATTTAAAAAATTGAGTAACACAATAGAGATGCTCTAAATATTTCAGCTTTCTGATAATATTAATATTAGTGGAAAAAAGTAGAAAGGAAAAAATATCACTTTGCTTTTTCATAACTAATTTTAATTAACATTTCATTTGTTCTCCTATAATATTCGTGTTTATCTTTTTATTTCATTCTTTATATTACTTCCTATTCATCTACTATTCATATCCATATTATTATTATTATTTTTTGGGTAAAATATCCATATTATTTTCTAAATTGATAACCAAGTATATGCAGAGATCTCTTTACCAAATTAAATATCATATACTAAACTATTTTTAAAAATAGACATATAGATTCAGATGTAGATATCCATTCTGTAGTGTTTTTGCATTTCGAAATCTCCTGAATATATATTTTCATAAATGAATAATATATAAACAATTTATTGCTTATTTAGTTTGTCTTTAAAAAACAATTACGTAGATATCGCTGATGTTTTTGTTAAATACTTTTCTTTTTTCTTGTTGTTAGCCCCCATTAACTAATATACAGAAAGCGGAAAAGGGATGATGTGGTGATTCTCTATGAAAAGTGGCCGGAGAACCTGAGCTCTCTCCGATCTTTTTCTCCGCCGGGTTTTTGTGTTTTCCTTCAATTTCTTATCGAGCGACTAATTTAGGCGATTTGCTCGGTGGGTTTCTTCCACATCGTACATTCGTCAAAGTTGCGGTTTGATTCTCTCTCTCTCTCTCTCTGGAATTTCTTACACTTGTCAAATGGAAATTTCTTCGACGCGACGACTTTTGTTTGGTTTCTGGAAATAAGAATCAGTGACTGTATGTGCTTCGCCCTCCGTTGTAGGGTTTAGAGTTTCTTGAGCTTGATTCGGTACTGGTTTTAGTCGAAAAGACTAGTGTATTTTGATAGGCTTTGAAAGAGAGAATTTTTGGGAGTGTAATGGGGGATATAACTTGGGTTGAGGAGGGTAATGTCCTTTCGACTGGTTCGAGGAAAAGGAAAGCGAGACCCAAACGTTTCCAATTTGTAGGATGGGGTTCGAGACAACTCATTGAGTTTCTCCAATCCCTTGGTAAAGATACAACAGTCAAGATCTCCCGATTCGAGGTTAGTGAGACTATCGCAAGGTATATTGCAGAGAATGGCCTCTTAGATCCATCAAATAAAAAGAGAGTTGCATGCGACCGTAGGTTGACCTCGCTTTTTGGGACTAGGACGATATTGAGAATCAAAGTCTATGACCTGCTTGAAAAGCATTATGAAGAGAACCAGGATGATTCAGACTTTGATTATCTCTACGAGGATGAACCGCAGATCATTTCTCCCTCTGACAAGATAGCTAAACGGACAACAAAGGTTGTTCAGAAACCTAGAGGCACTTTTGCTGCAATTGTGAGTGATAATATCAAGCTTCTCTACTTGAGAAAGAGTTTAGTCCAGGAACTTTTGAAGTCTCCTGATACCTTTGAGAGTAAAATGTTGGCAAGTTTTGTGAGGATCAAGTCTGACCCCAATGATTATCTTCAGAAGAACCCTTATCAGCTTGTTCAGGTGACAGGTAATTTTCTGGAAGTCTATATTGATTTTTGATTGTGTCGGTGTCGCCCGTGATTTATATGGACAAGATAATCACACCTCTAAGATTCTGCCTGTTTGCTTAAAAACCTCTGTTCTGTTGTAGAAAGTTGAGCTCTTTTTGTACCTTTTTTTGTTGTCTGTTATCTAGGCGTGAAGAAGGAACCTGGGACTGACGATTTTCTTCTTCAGGTTACAAATTATATGAAAGACGTTTCTATCTCTGTGCTATCTGATGATAATTTCTCCCAGGTAACTTACTTAGAAATGATGTTCATTCCTCAATTTTTGTGCTTCTAATTGATGATAAATCAGGTATTTATGTGCTTTGAGAGCCGGCCATTGGGTTTCTATTCTCTAGTTATCTAGATGTACTATCTTTCATTATTAAATTGTTTGACTAACGTCCATTCTAGCCTTTATAGTCTATGATTTATCATAGCTTTTATGTAAAATTTTTGCAGGAGGAATGTGAAGATTTGCATCAGAGAATAAAGAGTGGTTCTCTTAAGAAGCCCACAATTGTAAGTTTATTTTTCTGTTAAGAAGGTGAAGATACCTTGTTTGGGAGTTATTTGCAGCGGTGTATTAAAGATTTTGTTTTTGTAGCTGTTTAATCAAAATTCATTTGAACCTTGGGCTAGGTGGAGATGGATGAAAAGGCTCGAAGTTTACATGAAGATCAGACAAAACACGTATGCTTGCTAACTTCCTCTCGCACATCATTTATGTATCTCTTATTTATCTCGCTTTTGAGCGTGGCTACAATGGTCACATTAAAATGATCAACTTTTAACTGTGTTTTAAGCTGAAAAAAGCGACTAGTGATCCTAAATCTCTTAACTTGGCTGTCAACTTTTGGTGACTGAAAATTTTAGTGGCTCGGAAGAGAACTTGTATTGTTAGAAAGGCGTATTGGTCGGGCCAATGAGAAGGGATGGCGACGAGAATATCCTTTTTTATGAGGATATATTTTATTTTATTTTTGTTTTACTTTTAAATGAATAAATATCATTCGGAGTGATAGTGAGATCTCAAACAAAAAACGTCTTTGTTAATTGTTTTTCTTGATTTTATGAGTTGTTACGCTGTCTGAGTATCTTGAAAAAAGGGAGCTTCTTCAAAATCCAGATGAACAGTCCCGGCTATTGCGCGAAGTTCCGGAAGTTATTGGAGAGGAACTTGTACCAGACCCTGAAGCGTCCCATGAGGCTCATAAATGTGACAATGAACAACAATTGAGTGAATCTCCAATATCGAGCATCCAAGAAACCCCAGAAGTCCGCAACCTCTTTGGTGGAGAAGATCAACAATGTAATGGTTTTCTGATATCCAACCCCAGCACAACTCTGGGAATCACGTCTTATGCTATGGACTTAAACGGGAGATTGCCAACATGGACTGCTTCTGCAGGTGCGTCATAACATGTATAGGGTTACTTGTTTCACTGCGTTGCATCGTACCATCATTGTTATCATTGTTCATTGGTGGCATCTACGCTACTGTTCTCTTTCCTTTTTTTTTTTTGCTTTGGCAGAATCTGAAAGAAAAATGCCAGCAAATTATGCTAGTGAAAATAGAGAGAGATATAATATTTCCTTTGTGGCAATGCTGGTTTTGATAGAGGAATTGACGTAGGGATCTTTTAAAAATTTGAGATTGATTTGCATCAACCGGTTGTTCTGCTAATGGTTTGCTGTATTGTATAGCATCCAAACCCGTTTAAAAGAATGAGATGTTTTGGAATGTATCCCAATCTGGATTCGTCTCAATTACAGGTGATGAATATCTCCATGGAGATGTAGAGCAGCCAGCAAATGGCATCATTGGAGAAGAGACGCTGACTAAAGAGTCTAATGTTTCTGAGCTTCATGCAAGTATAACAGTTAATCATAACAACGGATCTCAAGCTCAACCAAATCCATCAGAGATAATAGAACTGAGCGATGATGATGAAGATGACAACGATGATGGAGAGACTCTAGACCCTAGAGTTGAAGATGTTCAGGTTCCGTCTTATGATAAAGAGAAGTTAAACTGGTTATACAAAGATCCTCAGGGTCTTATACAGGGACCTTTCTCTCTCGCAAAACTCAAAGCTTGGTACGACGCAGAGTACTTCTCAAAAAACTTCAAGGTTTGGATGACAGGACAGAGCCTAGAATCGGCAGTTTTACTAACCGATGTTCTTAGTCGAGTTTAACTAATGGAGTACTGGAAGACGAGATGAGTAGATTTAGTGAAAAGTGGTTTCAATTATTTTTTATTCTGTATTTGTCTTTAAATTACAGTAGGTTTTGCTCCTCCTTTTAAGTAAACAGCAAATAAAGAATAAGACTCCAGGAGATGAACCATTTGTTTTATCAGTCATTGCTTCTACAGAATCTTGTCTATATTTATAATGAATCTTGTTGGCAAAAGCATGGAATACAAAAGTAGAGGTTTATGAAAATTAAACCATGCTTGTGAGATGTAACATAGGATTTTATTGATTTTTTATTTTATTTTGTAAAAGTTGTATATACAGATGAAAGCAAAATATATAATATCTGTAAATACAATTTTTATAAATTATTATAAATGTCAATAAATTAAATTTTTTCTTGTCTTCGTTTATATGAATTTTGCGTGATAATTAGTACAACTAAGTTACTTGGTTGTTTCCTTTCCAAATAAGCTTAAGTGTAATTTTTGTAACAAAAGTAACATATGAGAAAACAACTAGGAAGAGATATTGTATTGTATTTTTATAATGCTACGAGAGAAAGAATCCGAATTTTGATTAGTTACTATGATTACAGGTTGCCGAATAAAAGAAAAATAAGTTACTACTGCATTCTAAATCCGCGCGTCTGCGTAAAATAATTTTTTTGTAATATATAAAATGTGAAATGAGGAATAAAAACGAATTTAAGTGTTTATTGATTCAAATATGTTTAATTTGTAATGTTTAAGTTTATAATAGATTTAATAAATGTTTGGCAACATCTTTAATACGTGTTCGCAGCTAAATGGATACGCATGTGTTTCTCGCGCATATATAGCACATGTTCGTAGCTAAATGGATACGCATGTTTCTTTTGCGAATTTCATCGAACACTTTGAAAATCCACAATTTGATGATTAACCAATCTCATAATTTTTTCTGTTTTTTTTTTTTAATATGAGAAAAATTGATGAGATGAAAAAAAAAGTGGAGAAGAGTTCGAAGAGAAATTATCGAGACGAATAATATATAGAAAAATGTAAAAGGTAATTATCTCTTGATAAAAGATATAAATATCAAAACACACTCGGAAGGTATGGTGGAAGTTTTTCTAAACTCAAGAGTGTCTGTATTGGAGATATTAGAGTATGAGAAAGTGTCTATAATCATAATTATCCCTGATAATAATAAGTTATTTTAAGACAATGAGTGCTTAATATTTTATCTCTAATAAAAACACTGTTAAAGAGAAAGAAAAAAACTTTAATAATTAGAATTGGAACAAACAAAAAACAACCCAATTCTGAGGTCACAACTCCAGAAGAAAAACTGAGAGAGTTTGCTGGAAGAAGAAGAAGAAGAAGGAAAAAGCTTCTAAAATCTGTCTATCTTTTTTCGTATGATTTGAAACTCATCCTCATCATTCGTTCCCAATCATTCCATTCTTTCTTAATCTCCAAGCTCGTTTTCAATTTCTTCTCATTACTGTTGAAATCTCGAAGGTTTCCCTTCGGGTAATACCTAAATGGTAATTGGTTACTCGAAAACCTAGATGAGATTTTGAGAGTGGGCGGAAATTGGAGCCGTTTTCTGTTCAGTTTCTCGAGGGTTCCATTTTCGGATTTCGTGAGCTTCGGGGACTGAAAATGGACAACGGCCATGAGGAAAGACTTGCCGAGAGGTTTTCAGGAGTGGGACTGAGAGAATCCCATGAAAACGACGTTAAAAACGACAGCTTGTTTCAGGTCATCAAAGCTGTTGAAGCCGCAGAAGCCACAATCAAGCAGCAGGCCTGTCTTCATATCTAGCTTCTCTCTCTGTATTTCTGAAATTGTTTTCAAATGGGACAACTTTTACTACTTTTTCATTCACTTCATTTCATCACTATTAGTTATCCTCTGAGGTTCTGTGTAAGTTTAGTTAGGGCATATCAATATAGCTTGCAAAAAATGCAGGTTGAGTTCCTCTAACCAATGCTAGGGAATGGAAATGAGTATATTTGGGTTTACATTTACTGCTGCACAATGAGTGGTTTGATCTGAATCAGTTTTAATTACTTACTTGGGGAATGACTTGGACACACTGTGTGATTTGCGTCCACCTTTTCTTGGTCATCTTGAGCGTCTCTGACTGTTTTATATATTTCTCTGACCAGGTGGAGGAGAATAACCTCTTAAAGTCTGAACTTCAGAGAAGATATCTGGAGCTTGCCAAATATGTAAGTAACTTGCTTTTTCGCATTTTTTCTGGTCCGAGGATAGAAATAAGGATCATCTCTTCTGGTCCCTAGTGATTCTCAAGGATCTTTTCCCTAGAGCTCTGTTCACATTCCCATGTTATGCATTAGGGTTTCTCTGACAAAATTAGGTAAATCTGTGGTTTACATGCTAGTTTGTTTTTGTTTTACCTTTCTTAGAAATCAGGTGAATCCTTTCCCCAAACATCTGATCTAGGAGATCACTTGAATACTACCACCAGCGGGTCTTCCCCGTTTCACCAGTCGGCCGCTGGTGTTCATCCAGTTGATCGGAAGAAGGGCACGATCAATGCTTCAGGTGCTGATTCATCAGGTATGCTAGTTGTTCACCAGCATATGCATCCAAATGGAGAGGAAGCTACTGTGAGTAATCGTTCAGAAGACCATTCTGACGGAATCATGATTAACGGCAATGTAAGAGGAGCTGTAGGTGGTGGGGGAGCCTCTCAATTGTCTTCTTCGCCATCTACAATATTACTATCTCCTATGAGGTACTTAACCTCTAACTAATACTGGCCTGGTGCTGCAATTTTATGTTAATCTCATCGTTTAGCCATATTTGCATCAACACAGTGTATTCTCGTAATTCAGTATCTGAGTTTCCTTTGTTTAGACCGCTATTGGAAGGAGATCGTGACTCACACATCAACTCGTCTACTCATGAGTTGATGCCAGTAGGTGAAGTAAATAATTCGGGGAATGCATGGAAGCAGGTTTCAGTCACTCTTACTAAATCTTGTTTTCCGTCTCTAGTGAAAGTGAGAAAATGTAACCCTGACTATGCATGTATCAGGAGCTCATTCACAAGGTCCAAGAACAGGAACAAGAGATTGTGCGGTTACGAAAATATCTTGCTGATTATTCTGTCAAGGTGAATCTCTAGTTTTTTTTATGCATGCTTGGTTGACATAACACTACATTTTCTGACTAACCTTTTGGCCTGTTTTTAGGAAGCTCAAATACGCAATGAAAAATATGTTTTGGAAAAGCGTATCGCTCACATGCGTTTGGTGAACTTTTCTTTCTATTTATTATGACATTTGTCTACCTTTCTTGTATCGACTTTTATTTTCTTGTTCTCGTAACCATTTAGAGGCTCATTTATCCTTCTTCTTGCGACAGGCATTTGATCAACAACAACAAGACCTTGTTGATGCTGCATCAAAGGCTCTCTCTTACAGACAAGAGATCATTGAGGAAAATATACGCCTAACATATGCCTTACAGGTATTATCATCTTGTATCTTTGGATATGCGACAATAATTGTCTGTCTTTTGGCATATGTATTGTTGATCATCGTTTCTACTTTATCTGGTGATTATTTTTGGCTGGACTCCATTCGTTATCCTCAGTATCCATCAGTTTCTACCAATCATTTTTATGGTTCAATCGGCAAAATCGGATCTGTCTTTGGCACCTCACTTTTATTTATACATCTAAATGGAAAAGGCCCTTTTCGCTCTACCAGGCTGCAGAGCAGGAGAGATCGACATTTGTATCGTACTTGTTGCCTCTTCTATCGGAATATTCGCTTCATCCACAGCTCTCTGATTCTCAGTCTATTGTTAGCAATGTGAAGGTTAGAACCAAAATCTCAAGTTTGTTATCTCTTATCAATCGTTTTGTTTTGCACTCCAGATCGTCTATCTTGGAAAACTATTTACTGTTTGATAGTAGTGTGGGTGGTTGCTCTTTATTTTGGCTGGAAAAGTTTCAACTTCACCAGCTTGAAATTCATAAAGCTAAAATATAATACTAAAAAGTGATGTAAAAGGTCTCCCGAGTAACTATTGAGCACCTTCGATCGAGAACTGAAGTCACTCTTTGCTTCCTTGTTGTTGGAGTGAAGTTTTTATTGTATCTATTTCCCGTCAGAACTTGTGATTGATGTTTACATCTATGTTTCATTTGTATTCAGGTTTTGTTTAGGCATCTGCAGGAGAAGCTCCTTCTTACTGAGGTATGATATGCGGGTATGGGGTTTGCTGACATCAAATTTCAGCGTTTGTTTAATTTATAATTACAGTTACTCCTACTGTTGATGCTGGAGCTATTGCCTACTGATTTATGATAAGGTGATTCGTTCTGATCCTTTTCCTTGTCTGGTACTAGACAAAGCTAAAGGAGACAGAGTACCAATTAGCACCTTGGCAGTCAGATGTAAACCACTCAAATGCTTCGCCTCTGTCACCATATCACCCTGTTGGTGTGGGTGTTAGATACTCAGTAAGTTCATAATCCTTTGTGTAATATCAGTGTGCTTAAGTGACTTGAATCCAAAATTCCTTCTTTTATGTCTATCAGACAGATCCAGAACACCATCATCAAGATGGGCGTGGTGCCTCAGCTGTGAGTAATTACCATCTTGATGGTCCTGAGAGGTATTAATGCACTAATTTTGCTGTTAATAATGAATGCCGAAAAGAAGGGATATAAGTATAATGCAGAAAACAATGGATAGTGTGACTTTTGGGTAATGGGCTGGGCTAAGCTATATGCAGATATCAGGCATTTTCATACTGTTAAGCTTTCCTGTCAATTAGACATTTTATTGACTCTTAGCTACTCTCGGAACCATTAATTTCTTCGTGTTACATATCTATATGGCCATTAAATAGTTCACTTTGTAGCATGGTAATATTTTCTGAGTCCTCACCTGAGTTTTATGCAATACAATTAATGGTGGATGAGTGCTTTTGGTTGCAGTGTTGAAATTATTTAGATGATCAAATGTGTCTTTTGTTCCAGTAGGTCACGACCCTTTCAGATGCCTGTGCAACCAGCTCTTAATCAAGATGAATCTCATGGACCAAATAACCGTGTTCAGTTTCGTGAGCCTCTCAGCAATACTTTTATGGATGATGCATATGGAGAAGTACAAGCAGAACCAAATATACTCCTTGAAAATGCGAATTATGTAGCTGGGTTTGATGATCCAAGCCCCTCAAATTACCCCATTTTGGCCCCAGTTCTTGAAGAACCATCTTCTTCATTTTCCGAGGATAATGGTTACTAATATTAGTGGCATATTACCAATTCCATCAGTCTTTCACTCGATCTTAAAAAATTGTGAATTACTCCTTGCAGCTGCATATGATGATCCGTTGCCAGCTATAGCAGACCTACAGATATCTGGAGAACCTTTTCCTGGACGAGAGCTTCAGGCTTCTGGTCACTCCATCAATGGAACGACAAAATGTAATTTTGAGGTGCATGCTAAATAGAAAGCTGTATTATTTACCCGGTTTATGTCAAATTGTATTTTCAATATCTATCTTCCCTTCTTGAAAATTTCAGTGGGTGCGGCATCTGGAAGATGGATCAGTGAATTACATTGATGGTACACATTTTCCCCCTACTACCCCTTTGATTTATTCTCAAAGTTATCTTTCGTTTTTTTCCTTATAATTAAATATGGCGATAAGAGCTTAATTCTTGACAATATCCAAACGTAGGAGCAAAGAAGCCAAATTATCTTGTCACTGCCGATGATGTTGATTTATACCTTGCTATTGAAGTTCACCCCTTGGACGACAAGAACCGCAAGGTTTAATTTCTTAAATCTTTTCTGCTGAATGAGGGTTTACTTCAGAAGCTTTCAATTCGCGTTTCTGTGGAAAACATGGATTAGGATTGAGGTGTTTTGTAGAAGCTTGATCATCCATTAGTTTAAATATGTTTGTGAATTTTATTGTTCTGTTAAAAGTGAGAACCATTTTGTTACCCGACTGGTTTTCAGTTTTATATGTGATTCGTACTATTCATCTTTTTCTTTTTGTGATTCTAGGGGGAGCTTGTGAGGGTCTTTGCCAATGAGAATTGCAAGATTACGTGTCGTAAGTTTGTGCTTTTACTAAAAAAAATTTGGTCGCTCATGTTCTTAACAAAACTAAATCCATGGCTTGTTCGATCCATTCTTCTTATCAAGAAGCACTACTGAGAGACCTGTTTTTACCCTGAAGAGTTAAAGAAATCGAAATTACATAACCTGTCAGTTTATGATTCAGTATTGGTTTCTTTTGGCTGTTTTTCAGTTTGTTGGATAACTCAATTCTAGCTCCTTTTAATATAAAGCATTACTGTAAAATTATAGTAAAATTTCTCGTTAAGCTTACTTTGCAGCTTTATTCTTAGATACTGCCGGGATTACCGCACCATTATTCTGGAGTTTTCTGGTAATTGTATTCCTCTTTTATTTACACAGATCCAGAGATGCAGAGCCATATAGAGAAGAGTCTTCATAACAGTCATGCTTTATTCAAGGTCTCCTATTCGGTATGACAATTCTCATCTTCTACAATATCTATATGTGCACTTTGACTTTTCTTAAAATGTTCCTTCACATACGTGTACGTTCTTCTCTCACTTGGGCGTGTAATTTTTTTTACTATGTGATCTCTCTTTTGAAACAGATTGGTTATATGGATATATGGGAAGCAGCTACTTTGTCTATTAAGAAAGAAGGCTACAGCATCAAACCTAGTAATGATCCTGTAATTACAGAAAAGTTCTCCTCGTGTACCGCTGTAAGAGTCTTAGAGTCTTGCCTTATTTGCTCTTTTTTTCTTAGAAATCCAATCCTGGCTGCATTATATGTTAACATACATACTGAAGGTAACTAACTTTGAAGAATGGACTAATACTATGATCTTTCTATACTTCTTTTAGGTTATGATTCCCTTTGATCAGCCTGGGGATTTTGTGATTATTGGTACTGATGGCGAGGAGCATCTCTTTCGGGTGGTTAACGATGCACCAGATCTTAGCTGGTAAGTAGAGTTTATCTTTCTCCGTATGAGGTAAAGTAGATCAAAACTCATACGTCTGTGTGAATACAGGAATTTGTCTATGAAAACGATGAAAATGTATGAAAGTGAAATGAGACCCTTTTTGTTTTTGTTTTTTCTAAATTCAGAAGAATCATCGATGAGTCTAAACTTGAATCTTAAGACATTGCAAATTTTGCTTGTGTTTACTTTTTTAAATGGAGTTGTTTAATGTGTTCCTAGTCATCATTGAAGTTTTCGTTTTCGTTTTCTTGTATTAAGCAGCAAATCTTCTGTTTTTGTGTTGAATTGGCAGCTCAAGAGATACGATTGTGCTCACCCTCAGATTATTTATTAAGAAGGTAATGTTTCTGGCAATTAAATCAGTTATCTTCTTTAATTATATCGCTGATTCATTTGTTTTCTAACAAAGTATCATAAGGGCAACTAATCATACAAAGACTAGCTGTTTGGGAAGCATTGATTGATCAATTCGTTTGCTAATTTCGTTGCAGGCTCTGCAGAGAAAGAAGGGCAAGAGAAAAGGATTTTTGTTTAACAAATGAGTTTTTGGTAAATAATATTGTTGGCTCTTTTTTTTCACTGGCCTTTCCAGCTCTACAATTTTAGAGATAGTCTTTGAACGATTGAGAGTTAATATGTAAGTCTGCTGTAGCTGATTAAAATATATATCCAATCTATTTCAGTATAGGAAAAAAAACAAAAAAGAGCAAAAAAATAATAATGGCCCTTTGTTCTTTTTTGTTATAAAACATTGTGGATAATCCATTCATCTAGAGAAAAACCAATCTTTTATTTATCAAAATAAAGTCTATTGAGATCCATTTTACTCTATTGCATTATGAATGTCGTTTTAAAAAATTTACATCTTTAAATTCCTATTGTATTTTATTTTAATACATCTTATATGTTTAACTTTCTGGTAACTAAGTTAAATATTTTAAACAAAACTAAAATTTTGTTTCAAAAATCTGTTATAAACACAAGGAGGCATTAACAGTTACTTAGATTCTCTGAATGTAATTTATACATTATTATTCAGCTATTGTCCAACACTATTATTGAGCTAAAAAAACAAATTTCTGACGAGGATTCCAACAACAACAATTTCTAGAGGGGATTCAATCTTATTACATCCAACTCAACCCAAATATGTTTCTTACAGAGAATTTATGGTCCAACTCAACTTAGGACCACAACAACAACAAAAACTCATTAGAACATTCTTGTAATTACCAAAATGCCCTCCAATAACTTCACCTATAAATTGGAATTATGTAACACAAAGATTCCACTTAGGTAACTGATTACCATTCCTCCCACTTGTTCATGAAGTCATCCCACATAGTAAATGCAATGGAGTCTCGTAGAGAATCAGCAACAAGCTCCATAGGCGTAGAATCCAAGTGCAGCAACTCTACTTCTTCTTCCTCTTGTCCACGCGTTTCCTCCACTGGAACAGCATCTTCACCATCAGCAGCAAAGAGCCAGTCATGAATCCCGTTTTCCCTTTTAATGAAGTTATGCAGAGCACAAGTCACAATCACCAGATCCCTCTGGACATGAAACGCGTAAGGAGGCGCGGATTTCAGGATAGGAAATCGGGTTTTCAGAATGTTGAATGATCTTTGGATGATGTTACTTAGACACATGTGCCGATGATTGAAAAGATCATGCGCGTTCTGCGGCATTTGGCTTGCGCCACGGAACTCGTGGAGACGGTACCTAGTTCCCGGGTATGGAGCGATGAATCCTTCTGTGTTTGTGTAGTCTTTGTCGACAAGATAGTATTTTCCTGGGAAAAAGGGGATGTCATTCTATTGAAATGGGACTTGTAGAAATCTCAAGGGGTATTCTGTATGTAGAAGAAAGTTAAAACCTTTGGGAGGTTGTGGGAAATTCTGGGTTGGATCATCTAGGACTGCTCTTAAGATGCGTGAATCTTCAACAGAGCCTTCCCATCCCGGGTATACAAATATAAACTGCAAATCAAAAGTGCAAGCTGCAAGCACATTCTGGGTAAGTATGCCTTTCTTGTTCTGAAACCGGGACTGGTCTTTTGCAGGAAGGTTAGCAAGAATTTGCAAGCCATCTATAACTCCAATACAATCCTGAGGGAAGGGTATATAAGCAAAGCAAACTGAAGAACATTGCATCACATACTTAAACCCAGAGTTTTTGATGATTATATATTCTTTCTTTACCTTGAAATATGGATAAAGCCTTTTGCTCTTGACTATCTCTATAGGCGTTTCCAGAGGTGGTGGCTCAAAAAACCGGCGTGACAACGACTTAACTGCCTTTAGCACATTGTTAAAATGGCGGCTAATGGTTTCACAAGAAAGCTGGAACCTCTCTTGTATTACTCTGATTCGCTGATTATGACCAATGATGCTTAAGAATATAGCAACCTGCTCTTCTATCAAAACAGTGGGAGTATCTCGCAGCAGGCCTTTCGCGCGAAGAGTTTCAGATAGTTTATGAAACAGATGTTTATCCATCCGAAGCACTTCCCTGCAATATTCAACAGGTCCTTCTAGCAAGTCTTTCAAGTATGTACAGATTGTAGGAGGCGAATTACTCTGAAGTTGATTTACTCGACTGTGGTAGTACAAGTAACCAGCAGCTGCAGCAACTAATTCCATCTCATCCAATTCTATGTCAAAATCGACGCTACTAGTGGACGAATCTGAAAGTATAGCCAAAGATGACAGAGTAATTCCATCAAAGTTTCTACCAGTGACAATCTTCATACATAAGTAAATGAAGCAGCTCACTGAATCAATGATACCATTTCACCAGAAGTACCGAGAACATACAGCGCAAAAAAGATCAAATTTTCATGAACTATAACATACAGAACAGAAACAGATGAGCAAAACTACGCATTCATTCAGCTCTACATTTTCCCTGTAGCCACTTCAATCGTTTCTCATATTTCAAAGAGATGAAAATTTCCCGGGAACTCGGGTTCTCAAACAAATCCAGCGCAAGAAAATAGGTAGGTTGATCAACACCTTGTAAGTCGTCCAGCGCTTTGATGCATTTGCTGATAGAGAATCTGTCACCGTTTTTAGTCAAAGCGGCTGCTCTCATTTTGGAAGCTGCAGCGATTTCGAGCATGGCTTCAACTATGGCATCACCACAAGCCTTGCGACCTCTCTTGCGGGTTGGTCCAGAAGCAGAAGTTGTTGCAGGCATACGCTTGTTGTGTCCATCAATGACGTTTACTTCATCTCCAGAAGCAGAGGAAGGTTCATCATCACCAAGATCACCAGACATTCTTCAACAGGAAAACACACAGACAAAATAAGCTTCAGCGCAACTTTGCTCAACCCAAAAGCAACGCAAGAGAATCAGAGAATGAGCGAACCACTAAGCTCAGTACAAGCCCTAGCTCGGAATCTAATTTGAATAAGAAAGTGTCAGTTTTGAGAAAACTGAGCGATTTTTGCTCATGGCCTCGAAAATTAGGGTTTCGCAACGATTCCATAATTGGGTTTAAAACATGGCGATGCCTAATCTACAAAACACGGGAGCAACAAGGGTTTAACTTGATTCCGATCAACTTTGCGATCAACACAATCCTTTGTAAAATAAAAAGAGAACTTACTTGCATTCAGAAAACGAAAACAATACGAGGAAGATCGAAGAAGCTTGCTTGCTTGTCAGAGAGAGAGAGAGAGAGAGAGAAGAATTTACTCGTCACTCAGTTTTGTTTTCTTTTTTCATTAGTCACTCAATCTTTCAGCAATTTATTTATTTTGACGTCAAATTTAATCGGAAATCAGAGTTAAACTTTTATCGGAAATTTATTCACTCTAAAACTTAACCTTTGATGTTTTTTTTTTGTTTTTGATGAAATTCATCCATCGATTCTACAATTCGATTATACCACAAGTTTGGCAAATGTTATCGTTACTCATGCGGTTTCACACATGTGTGTGTCTTCAAATGTGTGATTTGGTTTCGTGCTTCTATATGCGAACCCTTGGATCATCATCACACTCATCCACATTCACTGTTCATAACTTGTGATAGAAACACATGGAAAGAATGCTCCATTTGTCAATCACCGAGTAAACAACCTTTGAACTGTGTTAAATGCGATTTTGGTTGCGCCACTCTTCCACATAAGACGATATGAGGTACGAAAATGATGACCATTTGGTTGGTGTGAAATATGCGAGAAATATATATATATACTATATGAAAAGAACTGTTTGAGGCTTCTAGGACTATCCACCTCGGCCTAAAAAACTGTTCCAAAATCGTGCCACGTCAGAGATGGGTTAGAGAATAGACATGAGGAGAAAGCGTAACACATCGCCACTGTTCCACCTTCCGTCCATCTAAAAACTTCATCTTCTAAATAACACCATCGATTCCCATCTTGAATTTAATCCATAAAACTTCAACCTTCCATTCCCTTCCCTCAACTTAATCAGATTCGATCATCGATCATGTTTCTTTCATGCCTGATTCCGCGGATCTTCCCTCCTAGCGTGGTCATCTCTCGGAACCATATGAAATCTGGGGAAAAAAATTTCATCGCCCAGGACATTCATCCGTCAGTAACCATTCGTTTTTTTTTTGTTGATTGTAGGAAACGACATTCGCCAGAGCATTTATAAACCATTCCCAGAGTCTATGCATACAAATCAACAATCAGGTAAACCACGTTTTAGTGAAAAGACCCATGCTTTCTTTGGTTATTTGCTTTTGGAGTTTGATTTTAACTGACCATGATCTCCTTATGTCGGATCAAGTTTTTTAAGAGAGTGATGTCAGGTTCGAAGTTCAATAGAAGCTAATCGGATAGAAAGAAAAAAAACTGATTTGATGTTGCTTTGTTCTAATCCCCGTCTGTAATTCTACACTACCACACATTTCTGAATAAGTTTTCTCTTAAAAAAAACCCTTATTATTTTATCCACAAGTGAATCGATAGAGTTCTAAAGATACAACGATTGGGATATGAATGATATTATATATAGTGTTGTGTATTCCTGTGAACTATTTGGTGTCACTATGTTCGTTTGATATCAAAGACTTAATGGGGCTTTCTCTTCCGGTCTACGATCACACTTTCATGATATGGTGATCTTACTTAAAAGTGAATTATGATCTCTCTGTTTTGCTTTGTATATGTTGTTTTATGTTTCATGGCTTCTCTGCTTGAACGTGTATTCTATAAATCATATTGATTTATATGATGTTTGATAATATATGTCTGATCATCATAATTGATTTAGGGATTGTAAGGTATAAACTGGGATCTCTCTTACTCTGAGACTGCAAGTAACCCGGTCTTTAGCATATTGAACTTCATATGAAAACGACTCAAGAACATGTACAAGGGTATGTCTCCCCATGTATTTTTGGCAACCTCCTCAAATCATTCAATCCCATTTACTGAAAACTGTTCTTAGAACTTGAATCCTTATGTCACTAAACCTCAAGTGTTCTTATGATGATTCCATTTAAAATGAAAAATTCGATGCTTTTTACCTCTGCATTTTTTTTCAGACTATAATATATTACAAGACCAAAGAAGGGAAACTATAGCTAATTTCGTTGACTTGACTCATGTCACTACAACCAAAGATGCGTTCTACGTTTCAATAGGTAATATACTATATCCTAATGTATTTTAATTTTTGTTAGTACAATATGAGGCGCTAGAGAAAGAGTCATTGAACCTGCAAATCAACAGGAAAAAACAAACAGAGGTAGGGTTATGTAATATCACGACTTTTGACTATTTGTTCTTCCGTATAGAAGCAACTGAGGAAAACCACGTCACCGTATACGGTTCGGCGGGATGTATACATTGCAAGAAACACTACAAGAAAACAACGGATTTTGGACGGCCGAATCCGTCGGAATCCCGCCGGAATCAGAGATTCCAGACGGATTTCAGCCGTCGGTTCTATCTCCTCGAAAATAGAAATCCGTCGGAAATCCCTCGGAAATTTCCGACGGATTTCCGAGGGAAATTATAACCGACGGATTTCCGAGGGAATATCTGTCGGGGACTATTCCGACGGATTTCCAAGGGAATATTCCGTCGGTTTTTTTTTCCGACGGATTTCCGAGGAATATTCCGTCTGTGAGTATTCCGACGGATTTCCGAGGGAATATTCCGTCGGTTTGTTTTCCGACGGATTTCCGAGGAATATTCCGTCTGTGAGTATTCCAACGGCTTTCCGAGGGAAAATCCGTCGGGGAATGATCCGACGAATTTCCGAGGAATTATCCGTCTGTGAGTATTCCGACGGATTTCCGAGGGCATCAATACCGACGGTTTTCCGACGGATTTTATAAATAATTATTTTTGTAATATTTATTAAATCATTTTTATTTTGTTTATTAAATATTTTTTTTAATTATTAATTTATAATTAAAATTGTAAATTAATATTTAAAAAACAAAAATTATAAATTAATATTTAAAAATATTACAAAATGTTTTAGAAATTATTGGAAATTACAAAAAAACAAAATTAAAATTCAGGAAAATCCGGAAACTTTGATTTGAAGA
>PKMM01030854.1:208835-227933 GCA_002933915.1 Eutrema heterophyllum | reverse complement strand
GTCGGAAATCGGTCGGTAATTACCCACCGATTTCCGACGGCTGATAATCGGTCGGAAATTTCCGACCATTTCCCGAGGGAATATTGGTCCGTCGATATTCCCTCGGAAATCCATCGGAATTGCCCGACCGATTTCCGAGGGAATTACATCCGTCGGGATATTCCGAGAAATTTCCGACGGAATATATCCGTCGGAATACCCTCGATAAACCCTCGGTATTCCGTCGGAAATTTCCGACGGTTTTGAACCCGTCGGAAATGTGTGTGTTTTCTTGTAGTGAAAGTGTTCCACACGGTGTGAAATGTACAGTCAGATTAATTAGTATGCAATTCATGTATCAATACGATGGGTTTCCCATGAATCTTAATAGATTTATGGTGTGATGTATCTCATCGATTGGATACTCATACTGTCATACATATGCATAAAGAAAAAAGTATCTAAAATTTTGCCATTTATATTGACATTTGAATCTACAAAGGTGATTTCTAGGTTTGTCTTTAATTTGTTTTTTTTTTAATTGATTGTAAAATTTATTCAAACCAAAAAAATATTTTTACAATAGATGCATCATTTTGTTTTGAGAGATAGAACTATTTTTGGGCTTTGTCTTTAATTTGTGTTTTCATGAAGGTTAGTTTACCCCTTTGCATTTTTTCCTGGAAATTAGGGCTCCAAAAATAATGATAACCATGAATTGTAGCCTTGTAGGGATTATAGCGGAAGAACAGGAGGAGACAAAGGAAGAAGAGAAAGTGATGAATGTGGAAGAGAATTTATTTGTAAACATTAACGGCAAAATGGAGAATGATTCGAGAGAGAGAATATCTTACCCAATATGGAGCATATGGGAGCAGAGTTTGTTGAAGAGTACGGCTTGAAGGTCTCTACGAGTTTTCTCTATCTTTTGCGGCACCCTTAACGTTCACTGCCATTTTCAGGCTTTCAAAGAGCAAGCAAAGAACTCAGAAATATGAGTAGGAGTTTCTCTCTTGGTGCAGATACAATATACATATGCAATTGATGTGTATGTATTCAAGATTGAAGTAAGAGTCTTTGCGAAAACTATGTTTTATCACATGGAAAAAGCAAAGTATGCTTCATATTTTCCAGTCTAGATTTCGAGACATTCCTTTAGCTGATATTGGAGTATATTTGATTATTTATGTATGTGATTATATTTTGTTTAATGATCTTCGCTAACAAAAAAAAAACACTTCTTGATTGTGAAAGCATAATCGTGGGTTCAATGAGATGTGACTGCCCATATGTTAAAGCAATCAAGAGCCAAAAGGCTGGTCTAACTTTATTAAGTATGAGCTACTGAGTTGTTATATAAAGTTGTTATATAATGTATGAATCTGATTTACTTTGAATGAAGAAGGTATGCTCTCTCATTTGTGTAAATTGTGTGATATAACAGAAAGAAATTACCTATCTCCTTCCACGAGGTAAGAATATAGTATTCAATTCTTACAGAGCTTTCGAAAACAATTAGGCTTAATGCAAATGGTTAAATACTACTCTTATGTAATTGTTCAAAAGATTAAAAAAAAACACAAACTGTACAAAAGGTTAAAAAATACTCAACATGCAAAAAGAAAATGTTTATACACAGATTCGTATGGCATTATTTGACAGGAATTTTAAAAAAAAAAATGTCCATAAACAATACTATATTATTTCCATATAGCTAAACTATATAGAGATTTTGAATGCGTTCGGTAACAATGGAAGGGATATTGTTTTTAAAAATGCTATGAATTTGTCTTATAAAATCACATTAAAGCATATATTAGCAGCTAAATCATGCATTTAATTATTATCTTATCAAAGTATGTCTTTTATACGGATTCAAATAGGAAATGGTAAGTATATAAAGGTTTGGAGAGATGCATGGATTCCATCGTCACCACCGAGACCAGCCCAAGGTAATCATATAAATTTGGATTTGTGTGTTGCTGATTTATGGAAAGATGAAAAAAGGGAATGGGATGAAGATAAAATTCGAAGAATCTAGAAGAAAATATTCAAAGAATGTTTCAAATTCATGAAACAAATGAGCTGAATCCAGAGCAACAAATTCTTCCTTTCTGGATAGTATGGACGATTTGGAGAATTCCTAAATTCCAAAACGAACGATCAGAGAAGCGTAAGACTAATTACAGACCTTAGTATGGGCTTCAATGGCGCCAAGCCTTCTGGTTGGCTTCTAAGATTGTTGTTTTGGTTGGAACTGTAACCGATAACCTGAGGGTACACGAGATTCCATCTATCAAAGTTACTGTCCTGAGGTTCAGAGAGAGAGCATGAGCTCGCGTAGAGAAAGCTGGTGGTGAGTGCTTAACCTTTGACCAACTCGCTTTCAGAGCTCCATTGGGCTAAAACACGGTATTTCTCTTAACCAACCGCTCTTCTCCATTTCCAACTTGGTGTGATAAAATGTGTAAGCAACGATAACTTTCAAAACTCAAATTCCTTCATATGTTGTTCAAAGAGCAATGTAGTTCTCAGAAACGAGAAAAAAAATAGACGAGGAAGAGAAGAGAGCAAAGAGTTTCAGGAAGAGGTTACTTGGTTATATGAAGAGCCAGCATGAATAAGTTGAGGTACATATATATATGTTTGGTTCCATTTTATATATAACATAAATTTTTCTATTTGTCTAGTTTTTACATATTCTAACAATCTATATCCATTTCTCAAAAGGATTCATATGATTTATTTGAGGTTCAAGACCTCTCGGAATTGGGATATTTTGTGACATTCCATATATTGGTTAGATTTTATTTCCTATTTAGAGATTGTAATGATTTTTGTAAAGCTTTTTTGCTCTTGAATTTTGAGTTAGGTTTTTATGTTTTAAAGGGACTATAATGATTGATTTTGGGAATTCCACAAACTTAAGAGAATGTTAATAATGAAGATGCACTGGGCTGATGCACTTCCTGTACCAGTTGAGAAGTAGCACAAGAAGTGATACAGGCGAGCAGCTCAAGGCATTGGACGACTTGGAGAAAGGGAGATGACTTGGACCGAGCTTGTGAAGCCACGTGGATGCACCAGGAGGCTGTAGCTGAGCTGGAGAGGATTATTTACCGGATTAGAGAGAAGGAATATTTCCTAGATCTTAGCCTAAGAAATAGAAAATATGACTTATTGTTAGAGATTTGGTATTATCTTTAGCTTGGCGATTTAGGCTAGTATGAGCCACGTTCTATTGTGTATAAATAGGACTGCTTGGCCTTTGTATGAGGTTAACACATTGAGAGCAATATTTTAGCAAAGGGTTTTAGGGTTTCTTGTAAGAAAGTTAAAGCTAGGGCTAAGGAATGCATTTGTAAGGTTCAAAGATTGTGTATAGATCTTTGAACAAGAGAGACTAGATCAGTGAGATTGAGAGAAGACTTGTAAGTACTCTTGATGAATTATCTAGTAATATTCTTGTAAGGAAAATCCATGTATCAGATTGTGTTACAGTTCCTATATCAGTAGCTCTTGCCTTAACAAATAAGGCATAATTAAATTTATTGTATTGAACATGTTTTGGCTGGTAGACAAATCCATAGGGAAGAGGGTAAAAGTGGTTCGAGGAGGAATGTATTCTGTGTGAAATGAGTTTTAAAGGTATGGTTATTTATCGTTTTAGCGACATTAAATGTGACCACTTTACTCTGCAAATTTTAATTTACGATCAATCTTCAAGTGGTTTGAATCTATTGATGTCTTAATGTATAATAAAATGCTATAAATGGGAACATTGATATCATACTCATCATTGTTAAAGAAAATCTTTGTAAAACGAACTACATGGATATTGTTCAGGTAAATCTACAACATATCTGATATTGATCATATATACTTCTTGATAGATCTTTGATTTGCTAAATACGCACAAAATGTTATAATACTTTCATATAGATTTAAACATGACTACTATTTAGTGTTTGATCTCAGTTTGTGGCTTCTGAGAAATATAGAAGAAAAAGACATAGGAGAAGTTCAGATGGTAAGTGTGGTGATGATACAACTAGGATGGACAAGGAATAAGTGAGCTGTTGGGGGAGGGTTTCTAAAGATTAAGATGATATGAATTACCACAGAGATAGAAGAAAGATAGATTGCATGGTTAATGGTGAAGATAGAAAGTGAAAGATCATTGGAAACTGTAGCCTATAAGATGAGAAGTTGTATGGATGTGTTAGAAGAAGGGAAGTCTTAAGCTTAGAAAGACAAATGAGAGGTTCGTCCGGGTCCAAGTGAAGATGGAAAATGATAAAGCTAGCTAATGGTGTGATAGTAGTAGAGAAATCCAAAATTAAAGGATAGGGCTAGATGTCATTAGGAATTCGATGGTCAAAAGTTGAGTTCAAGATAGACAAAGATGACACTTAATTAATGAGCTATAGGATTATTACGAGTGGATAGGGAAAATAAGAAATCCATAAGAAAGAGATGAGAGATCGAGTGTTCTTTAAGAGAAACCAACAATTAATGATGCTTTGGCTTTTAGAAAGTTGGTTAGAGTTCATATTTTTATGTTTAAACAGGCACAAATGGGAATCAAAAGAATAGAAAATAAAGAAGATGCGATAAAAACAATATAGTACACTAGCTGGTCTTTGTAAAAGTTCTAATGTCTCGTGATTAATATTGATATAAGCAACATAAAAAATCAATTGCACAGCTGTTTTGCGTATATTTTTTATGTTTTGTACATATAATATGTTTTCAAGATCAAATCTTCCTACTAAGATAAACAATACTTGAGGGTTGAACATTATTCTAGATATCTTAGTGCTAATAATGTCAATATACTATAATTAAGATGTTGTTCAAATACTTATAGAAACATGTGGAAGCTCCACTTTTGGCGCGGGTGGTGTGATTTGAAGCTGAGACGCTCATTTTCGATGGTGGATGGCATACGTTTGTTTTTGTGTGTTAATTTTAAAAAAAATATATGTTAATTTTTAAAAAATAAGTATTGTTTCCCTCAATGTATGTATAAATATAATATAGATAAAAGAGAACTATCATTAACAAAAACAAATAGTACTTAAAACATATCTTAAGTACAACTATTATTTTGAAATTTCAAGTCTTCAAACAAACAACATTATACACTCCCTAGATATTAAAGCTATGAGTAATATGGTTTAATCGGCTTTTCCTCTCTTCAATATTATCTTGATCAATTACTAAAAGCCATTTTAACATTTGAAAATACTTTTTCTATCGTAAGCCGTGGAAAATAAAAATTCTTATGTAATTTTGTTAAAGGGACAAAAAGATTGCGAGTTTGAGTGTGTAAAATTATTGCCATAGTCATTCTTATTTCCTTAAAAAAATATTTTATTATCTACTTAGTTCTATGTTCTATATAGGAGTTGAAAACAAAATTTAAAATAACAATGGTGTGGCTTATAGTAATTAAAAATGGGCTCTCAATTATTATAACAATTTTATCTTACATGTGATTCTTTATGTAATAAGTTATTTTTCGTAACACGTTTTCTTTTAAGTCTATTTCTAATTCAGTAATGAAGGTTTGGGTTTAGGATTTCAAATATATAAGGTTTAGCTCTACTGAAGTGACATTTCACTAACTGTTCAAATTAGTACGATTTTCTTAACTACTACCATATTCATTGTTAGTTTTGTAAATTTCTCTATACTTTATCCTATTGATTTTATTAGAGAAAAAATAATATAAATATGTGATATTATGAAACATTTTAATAATATATTATAACAACATAAACAGCGCGTAACGCGGAGCAAACCCTAGTATATACAAAGGGAGTCCAAAGAATGGGTTGTATGAATGTTTACTAGAAAAAGATCCATATATGAAACCAGGTCATTGTCGCACAAATGCCCGTGAAGGAACGATCCATGTTCTTCCTAACACTTGTTCAACACCACCAATATGCAAAACTCGTTCTGCTCTTTTGATTGCTATGAATATTTTTGTTAAATAAAAATTCACTAATAACAATTTATTTATTTTTGTTAAATAAATAAATTCTCAGATGGAGAAACGATGAATATCTCGTTGAGAGGAGGCATCAATTCCTTGGACCGTAATTAAAAAGAACAAATAATAAAATTAAGAGACAATTAGCCCATAAACACAATCTATACTCTTTATCATACTAAATTAACAATCAAACCATTTAACTTGAATGTATTATATATATATTTTACAAAAGAAAAACAGGAAGAAGAACACAAGACAAGACAAGACAAGCCAAAGAAACTGTATCTCTAGTAATAAATAAAATTCAAATAAAGACAGACAAATTAACTTTTTTTGTAAGGGAAAAAAAAAAGTAAACCATGATAGCTTTTTTTTGTTTTTAGTTGGGAGACAAGAAATGGACACGAGCAAGTGTGTACTCTTTTCCAGCAATCCAAACACCAGTTTGAGACCACTGTACATCTTCCCAATCAAGATTCTCCGCCAACACCTGTTCTCAATTCCAAAACCCATAAACATCATCAATTGTTTACTAATCAAATCCAATAAATTTACCAAACAAGAGTCGAATCGGAAAAAATGGTAACCTCGATATGATCTGGTGGGAGTGGAAACCCGATAGACCGCATAAGCTTCTGCGGGAGAGGTTTCTTACAGCGCGACCAACGGAAAACATCGATTAAACTGTTGTCTGAATCTGTTTTGTCACCGTTTGTTAGATGAGGAAGATGGTTCTGTGACTTGTTATTGTTATCGATCTCCATAGCTTCTTGGGATGAGTGTTGTTGTGAGGCTTGGATTGCTTTGATAGTCTTCTCTCCCGCAAAACAGAGCTCATACCTATTTGCATACAAAGATTAGACTCAGCTTCTAAGATCTCACTAATCTCGATAAAAAAGAACATGTGTTTTATATGATTTTCGAATACCTGCACGAATGTGTTTCTAGGTACAAAACTTCTCCTTTCTTCAAGCGGGCAGAGGTGAATAGAGGCTTCTTGAGACCCTTGTCTGCGACAATGCTTATGCTATATTTGATCCTGCAAAAGATTAAATCGTTGCGTGAGTAAAACCTATCTTGCGTCTGATTCCTTGTGGGCGATAAAGATTCTTGAAAATTTTAGGAAACTCAGTGCACATATCTTTAAAGCATTTGGCGAAAATTTCCAGAGAGTTACCAAGGTTCATTGCAGAGGTTGTATTGTATTGTTACTTCTCGAACAAACCTTTGTTGCCGCAGAGCATTCTACAAAATGGTAAACAAGTCATCAGTGCTTGAAAGTGAAATATGACCAAACTATGCGAGCTGATTTGCTATCTGTTATAATCCAAGCGTGTTAGAAGACTGCACCAAATGCTTGCAGTCAATAATACTGCAATTTGTCTGATCAAATTTTAAAATCCAAGTGACGTGAGGGACACAGATTCAGAGATTTCGAAACTGAAAGTAAAGTACCGAAGCAGCAGCTCTGGTGGTCATAGATCTCTCAACAGCCATTGGTGCAAGTGTTGGCTCAACAGTTGAGGAGTGTGTAAGAGAGGGTTCGAGTTCGATAGTACCACCTCCTTTCTGGAATCATAACATCAGAAATTTCATAAGTAATTGAACACTAGTTCACTTTCTAAACTGGATATTATGCACATGCTGAAAAAAGATTGTCAGGAAAACAAAAAGGACATATAACGAACAGATGTCGAATTACCTTCAGTATATAGCACCGCTCAACTCTGTAACTGCATCCGATTCCAGCTCCCCATGCTCGAGAGCGGACATTGTTCCTCAGCTTGGAGGTATAGTCTAACAAATATATCGATTTAAAAAGTTTGGATAAAAGTTCTCTCTTTGATAGAAAACAGAGAGGAGCTCAATATAGTATGAAAGTTTTGCTCATTTACATGGAAAATTCAATTAAAAAGGGAATAATAGTAGATAGAGAAAAGCTAACTTACAATCTTGTGACGGTAAGACTCTGATGGTAGTGCGCAACTCTTGCATAGTCGGTGGAGGAGGGGAAGCTGTGGGACGACAGTAACCTGTATGCATGAGAACTAGAGAACAAATAGACCAGAATCAGTGTGATGTTAGAACCGAACCAAGGCATCAATTGCAAAGATTTTAAAGGACCCGTACCAGCAACAAGATCGGAATCATCTGTGTATATATCTGTTCCCCATAGCTGGCCACCTCTTACCTGCATAAACACAAGCCAAAGGACTCAGCAGGCAACAGACAGGGGATGCTCTAAAGAGCTGTGCTACCCAAATTAATAGGCAGTGAAAATTAATTGTGCTTAAACAGAGATACAGATTGGAACCAAAGCTATATCAGAAACTACACCACACAAGTCATTTTAAGGAAAAACAAAAAAAAGATTATGAGAAATTTTTGAATGTATCTTAGTCTTACTTGGCGATTTGTAGCAGTTACATGCTCAGCTGGGATCCGAACTTCAAGAGTGGGGCCATTACTTGCGAAATCACCACTTTTGTCAGGCTGAGAAGATTCATATTCCTTCCACAGCTTAATCAGTTCTTGCATACATTCCCCAACTTTGTAAACAACAATCGACACCTCTGATTTGCCTGAATCATCAGTATAATCAAATTCAACACGCTGACGCTCGGACCAAATTATGAACTGCAAATTGTTTATTTCGCATAACAGCACAAGAAGTGTAAAATTTCTAGAAGATTTAAAAAAGCAGCAGACACTTAATAAATGTTTGATTGAGCTAGACCTTAGACCAATCTTGAAAAACACAAAGATATAAGCAACTTTAAGCAGCCCAAATCTGAAGTAGCATTGAGGATGAAACCAACTTTTTGGTTTAATCTTTTTATATTTGACATTCTACTGTGAGTATAAAACTGCAACCTAAAGACAAACCTAAGAAGGAAACCTTATATATATTAATTATCAAGTAGATGTGTGTCGTAGATGACCATTATCAATGCACATGTAAAAACGAATGCTGATTAACCAATTTTTTTTAGAGCTGTACTCCAAGCAGTGCAACTCAATCCTTTCTCGAGGATATAGAAACGAATGATTACCTTGTACCCTGCAAAATAAACACAATCAAACATGGATGATATATTAAAACCCAGGTTGGTGAGTGATTGAAAAAAGTTAAGGTAGCCAATAACTAACTTACATGATAAAAAGAAATACAGGACAAGATATTCTTAACACAGAGAGAAAAGGAGGCGGTAGGGTAGAATATTTCCAGAGGAACAACAAATTTGGATTGAAAGAGATAAAGTGACACTACAATATGCAAATACGGGTGCACAATTTCTTTAAAGGCTTTTAATCTCTTGAGTCAAAAAACAATAATGATAATAAGTTATTCCAACAATACTCGCCCCCTTTATCGTAAAATGTCGTATCACCCGCAGATTTTACTAAATAGGTTCAAATTTCAACCAATCCTGGCATGTCTCTCTAAATGGTAAAAAATCTAAAGGATTCTGCTAAGAAATGAGAGGCTAGTAATTAGTCAGAGTCTAAAATTAATGCGTAAGACAGAGAGACGCACCCTTCGTTGTCCTGACTCCGTGAATGGACACGTTCGCGGTTTGTGGTTTGTGGGCTGCCTCTCGGTCTCAGCATTCTCTTCCGTTGCTGAACTCCATAATTGAAGGCGTCCTTTTCCCTCTCCGCAGCTCCTTCACCCTCCAAACACCCATCTTCAGATTCTTTTTCACAGATTCTGCTGCGCTTTTCAGCTCTTTCTGCTTCGGAATCACCATCCCTCTCTCTCCTTTTGTCCTTTGATTCTCTTTCATCTTTTTCCCAGCCCTCCGGTTCATTCTGCTTCTTCTGCTCTGGTGCCACGTATTCCTGTTCTGCAGGTTTGGTAGATGCTTCTCCCAACTCTTTCTCGTTCTGCAAGACCTCTTTTTCAGCACCAGTTCGTGGCTCTCTTTTAATATGATCTTTCTCTTTCTCCTTATTCCTCTCTCGATCTTTCTGCTCCATCCTCTCTCGTTCCCACCTATCGGTTTCTCTTTCTTCTCTTCCAATCTCTTTGGATTCGCTCATGACACCAACAAGCATGGATCCTCTGCGGTCATTTCTATCCTTGTCTCGGTCCCCCCATTCTCGATGCTTCAACTCTTTTCTTTTCTTATCTTTGTCCTTAAATCTGTCTTCGCTTTTCGGATCAACCTTGTTTTCTCCAATGGTCTCACGCCCTTCTAAATGTGCTCCCTCCACAGGCGCCGAGAAATCTTTTACCCCGACCTCAGTTGGGCCTTGAGAATTACCACGGGATGCAACCCACGGATCCACATTTGCGCTTGAACCTTCAGCTCTCTTCCCTCTATGGTAATCCTTCTGCTCTTTCCAAGCCAAGTGAGCATGCCCGTCCTTTTCCATCTTAATCTCAGCCTTTGGGTCATTGTAAATCTGACTCTCCCTATCAAATTTTGTATCCCTAGTATAGCTTCCAGTACTACTCTTTCCGCTAAAATCATCGCCTAGACGCTCAGACTTAGCGTCCCTGTCACTCTTAGGGCCTTGAATCTCCCTTTTCGCCTCCCCATATGTCTCTCTCCCATCATTCCTAGTATAGCTTCCGGTATTACCTTTTCCACTAAAATCATCGCCTAATCTCTCAAACTTGGCATCCCTGTCACTCTTAGGACCCTGAATCTCCCTCTTGGTCTCGCCATAAATCTCTCTCCCATCACTCCTGTTTTCTCTGTTCTCAACCCTAGTTTCCCTGACATCCTTAGTACCATCTCTCTGCTCCAACAGCACAGGGGTGTGGGCCAAATGGGGATCACTTGAAGAAACCGTCGCTGGCAGCGATGGAGACCGATACACGAGTTGCAGTGGAGAGCGTCTCTCTCCATCTCTAGGCTCACTTCTCGGACCCTTGACCGTTCGTGATTCGACCTCATAAGCAGAAGCAGAAGCAGCAGCAAGTGGTGGATGAGAATGGGGATGAGGAAGCGTGTGAAGGTGAGGCTGAGATTGAGATTGGAGATGCTGATGAGGTTGTTGATGGAGGTGGTGTTGCTGATGAACCTGAGCCGGTGGTGGGGTTGCAGGCGCATGCGTGGATTTAGGGTAAGATCCTGAATCCTCGTGAGGGTATTTTGCTGATGAAGAGGATGGATGGGTAACACCCTCTTCGTGAGATCTCTTCGGAACACCACTCATCACTCCAAATTCACAAACCTCCTAAAATTCACTGCTCCAACAGACAGAATTGCACCTGATGCTTCGAAATCTTACAGAACCTATAGAGAAAAAACCCAGAATTTGTATCACCAGAACAACAATGGAGCCCTAAAATGAAGACGCAAACGAAAAGGACAGATTTTCCACCAATTGAAATTGAAGCAGAGCAAACCCTTAATGAAATTTTCTTGCCGGAAAGTAAAAATGGCAGACTGGTTTGAGACTTTTGCACCGTTTATCTTACGCCTCTTGAGTATTTTTTTTTTTTTTTTTGCCTTTCTCCTTCCAAACTCTGTTTGCTGGTTGATTTTGGAAATGTTAATATTTGGTTTTCCTCACAGGCCGTGCACTTACCCTGCAATTTTAGGTTTTATATATTGCGTTTTTACCCTCATACTTATTGAATCTATCGTATCTTTCACTAACTTTAAACTTCATTATTTACAACCTTTTTCTTTTAAACAAATAAGTGAAATTAGAACAAGCTCAAAACGAAAACTTGAAGTAATAGTGAAGATGACTGAACAATTTACTGCTTCATTGTCACTTAAAGATTTACAAAAGCATAAGAGCTCAATTTATACAACTTCTGAAAGATCTCTAAAACCATAATTGGATGGGACAGGTGGCACCATCACATAGGGGAGAGTGAGTCCAATGGTTCAAATTTGTTTGTTAGCTTGACATTAAACTCTCCAAGGACTCCTCTGGTTGTACGACTCCCATTCTGCTTTTCTCTGCTTTTGTCGGATAGAGATGATGTTGTTGATGAAGACAACTTCTGCTTTTGGACCCAAGTGAATTTTTCTTTGTTATTGTCGTGGCCCATCTCTTTGTTATTGTTGTGGCCCAACATTTCTTTGCCTTCTGATCCTTTTAGCAAACCGACATCGTTTTCTCCTTGTGAATTTGTCTCAGTCGAAGATTCAGTGTTGATACACCCCCTCAAACTTAGTGTAGGAGGAAAATCCACACCAAGTTTGGATCTAAGCCTCGTGAAAGCAGCAAAGGGGAGAGACTTAGTGAAGATATCTGATATTTGTTGAAAACCATGGACGTGTTTGACAACGAGAGAGCCAAGACCGACTCTTTCTCGAACATAGTGATGGTCAAGGTCGAAGTGTTTTGTCCGAGCATGGAAGACAGGGTTTGCGGCCAGTCGGACAGCTGATAGGTTATCATAGTAGAGCTCAGGAGTTTGGAGAAGTGGTACACCAAGCTCACAAATAAGAGAGCAAATCCATTTTATCTCAAATGCAGTGTCGGACAGTGAGCAATACTCTGCCTCGGTGGAGCTCTTTGACACCGTTGGTTGTCTCTTGGAGGACCACAAGATAAGATTTTAACCCAAGTTTGTGCAGAATCCTCCTACTGATCGTCTTGTCTCTTTACAGTTTGTCCAATCACTGTCACTATATGCTCTCAAAACAGAATCAAAGTGTTTGGTGAAGCACATTCCCATTGAAACCGTGCCTTTGATGTATCTCAGAATGCGTTTTAGTAGGGTGAAATCTGACACTGTGGGCTTGTGCATATTTTGGCAAACATAATTCACTGCAAATTGGATATCAGGTCTTGTTAAGGTAAGATATTGAAGTTTACCTGCAAGACTTCTGAAATATGTAGGATCCGAAAAGAGTTCTTGTTGATTTGGGACTCTGTCTAGCTGCAGGGGAAGATGAGTAGGCATAGTAGAGCAGTTTTCCATTGCTGCAACCACCAGGAGATCCTCTGCATATTTTTGCTGAGAGAGAAAAAGTCCACCAGAGTGAGACAGAACTTGTATTCCTAGAAAATAGTGAAGCTGGCACATATCCTTCATGCGAAATTGCTTATTTAACTCAGCGAGAAGATGAGTCAACGTCTGTGAGCTGTTTCCTATGATGACCATGTCATCGACATAGAGAAGAAGGATAATGATATCACTGTCTCAAGCGTATATGAACAAAGAGGGATCCGGATGACTGCAAGTGAAACCAAATTCCAAAAGAAAATAGCTAAATTTGTAAAACCATGCTCTCAGGGATTGCTTGAATCCATATAGAGATTTATGGAGATGACACACATAGTTGGGCTTGTCTTTGTCGACAAAACCAGTAGGTTGAGTCATGTAGACTGTTTCAGTGAGATCTCCATGAAGAAAGGCGTTTTTAACGTCCATTTGCTTCAATTCCCAATTCATGATGGTTGATAAATGTAGAACAACTCTTACAGTGGCAGTGCAAACGACTGGACTATAGGTTTCGAGATAGTTTATGCCTTCCTCTTGATGAAACCCCTTTGCCACTAAACGAGCTTTGAGTTTATCTAGTGAGACATATGCATTTAATTTGGTTCTGAAGACCCACTTATTGCCTAAAACATGCATATTATAGGTATAATGAACTAATGCCTAAGTGTTGGTTTCTTGACAGTTTCTGTATTCCTCTTTCATCGCATCATTCCATCCTTGGTGTTTCAAAGCCACTGTTACTGTCTTAGGCTCCGGAATATAGACTATGTGTGACATGAGAACATATCTTTTATTTGGTTTAGAGATCCCAGCTTTTGCTCTCTTAACCATAGAGTGAATATTTGTAGCAGTTGGTATTGTTGTTGCAGGTGAAGAAGCTGTCGATGTTGCTGTTGCAGGTGATGAAAGGGTTGATGTCTCAGGACTGGATTGAGGTAGAGGAGAGCTGTCGCCTATAGTAACAGGATCAGAGCCTGACGTATGCCCATAACACTCCTCAAGCAGACCAATAGAGATATCTTGAGTGATTTCTTGCCTTGAAACAGAACTGATTTGTAAAGGTAGAAAATCTGATTCAGTGAACACGGATTCGTTGTGACTTGCATCGATGGAGGAGATTGGAGGTATCAGTTGCGGCTCTCTGACCGTTGATGCAGCGTTTTCTGCTTGTGAAGGAGGAGGGTTCTCAACCGTAGGTGCAGGTGGAACAAAACTTTGTTGCCAGACTGCTAGAAGAGGCATTACATCTGTTGGAAGAATTGAAGACTTGTGTATTCATGAGAGTAAGGGAACTTTGTCTCATCAAAAATTACATGTCTACTGATGTAGACATGACCAGTTGGTGGGTAGAGACACATATAACCTTTGTATTTGTCATTGTAGCCGAGAAAAACGCAAGGCAAAGACCTCGGATCAAACTTTATGGCAGCATAGTCTCTTAAAGTGGGAAAACAGGAGCAGCCAAAGGATTGTAATGCAGAGTAATCAGGTGGTTTCCCATAAGCTTTTTCCTACGGCGAGACAGAACCTTCTAGAGCAGATGTAGGAAAAAGATTGCTCAGAAAATTTGCAGTAGAAAATGATTCAACCCAAAACTTAAGAGGAAGTTTGCTTTGAAAGAGCATTGACAATCCCAACTCTGTAAGATGGCGATGTTTTCTCTCGGCTATGCTGTTCTATTGTGGTGTATAAAGACAAGAGATGAACTGTTGAATGTCACTCTCTTGAAGATGTTGTAAGAACTTTTTGCTAATGAATTCTCCACCCCCATCGCATTGGAAGGTACCGATTTTGCAACCAAACTGATTTTCAACGAACTTTTGAAACATGAGGAAGATTGAAAAGAAATCGATTTCATTCGTAAATGATAAAACCAACTGAGCCGAGAATAATTATCAATAAACACTGCATATAATCTGAAACCTTGTACAGAAATTGTTGGAGAGGGACCCCACAAATCACAATGAATCCTTTCTAATATTCTAGATGCAGAAAAAGTAGAAGCAGAAAATGGAAGTCTTTAGCTTTTCCCTAGCTGACAAGCTTCACATACTGACTTTGTAGTCTTAGTTATGGAGATAGGCTGGTTCTTTGCAAGCAGTTGGAGAATTTGAAGTTGATGATGGCTAAGACGTCTATGCCAAACTTCATCGCTGGCTGAAACTTGTCGTGTGGAATAGAACACCTGCAACCTCGGATTCTCCAAGCTGTAAAGACCATCATGGGTGTTTCCCATTACCAGTAGCTTCTTTGTTGCCTTATCATTGATACGCACACCATCATAGTCAAATTCAAATGAATAAAGGTAATCACTGGTGAGCTTAGAAACAGACATAAGAGATTTAGCAATGTTAGGACAAACCTACACATCTTTTAGTGGTAAGTTACCTGAAGAGGAAGCTAAACTGGTGGAACCGGTGTGAGTAATGGGCAGAAAATTTCCATCAGCTACCATCACAGAGTCATTGCCGTGGTATGCTTGTGACTGGTGTAAGGTTCTTGGGCTATTGGTGATGTGAGCTGAAGCACCGGTGTCGGAAAACCACTCTTGACCATTGTGTTCAGTTACATCTGTGATTCTCAGGGCAACAAGAGCATATGGAACATCATTATTTTCTGCTTGGTAAGTGTTGTTAAAGCGATGCTAGCATTTCAAAGCTTGATGACCCATTCTGCCACATATCTGACAGGGAGTTCGTGTATTGCTGTTGTATGAGCTGGAGGAACCAGAGGAGGAGGATATTTTTTGTGGAAATCGTCGACCTCTTATGGAGAATAAACCTCTTCCTCTACCATAGCCACAGTTATTGTTGTTGCCTTTGCCTCAGTAGGAGCTGTTGTTGTAGTTACCTGAAGCCTGGTTATTGTGACTCATAGCGAAGGCGAGATGGGGTGAGACTGTTGTATCAGCAAGATAAGCATGTATACGATCATCAAAGCCAGTGAGCTTGGGAATGACATCTTCAAGACTTGGACTTGGTTCAGAATCCATAGAGCTTTCAACAGTTGTTTTTATCGGCTCATACTCTCATCCAAGTCCATTTAAAGCAGCGAAAATTTTCATATGTTCAAGAACTGGGCTCCCAACAGCAGCCAACTGAGCACATATGGTTTTGAGCTCCTTTAGATACTCTTCCATATACTTATCTTTCTTACTAATTGTTTGTAGACGCCTTTGCAGTTCAAACAAGCGAGAAGATGAGACACGGCTGAAATGTTTACCCAGAAAATGCCATATCTCCTGAGATGTTTGCAGTGAACGACCAGATTGTGTATATCTTCAGCAAAGGACCCCAATAACCAAGATTTGACCACCTGATCTGTTTTGGACCAGCTTGCATAGTCGGGGTTTGGTGCAGCGTTGAGAGTACCGTTGATGGCAGGGACATTGATTATGGTGGAGGGAGCTGTAATAGAGCCATCAACGAAGTCTAAGAGGCCTTGACCAGACAGAAAAGACTCGAACTGAGATTTCCAAAGGAGATAGGTTCTCTCGGTCAGAGTAACTGTTACACAGTTGCTAATATTTAGAGAAGGAGGTGAGTAGAGCTCCATGGCTCTGGTACCATGAAAGCAAAACGAAAACTTGATGTAATAGTGAAGATGACTGAACAATTTACTGCTTCATTGTCACTTAAAGTTTTACAAAAGCATAAGAGCTCAATTTATACAACTTGTGAAAGATCTCTAAAACCATAATTGGATGGGACAGGTGGCGCCATCACATAGGGGAGAGTGAGTCCAATGGTTCAAATTTGTTTGTCAGCTTTACATTAAACTCTCCAAGCGCTCCTCTGGTTGTACGACTCCCATTCTGCTTTTCTCTGCTTTTGTCGGATAGAAATGATGTTGTTGATGAAGACAACTTCTGCTTTTGGACCCAAGTGAATTTTTCTTTGTTATTGTCGTGGCCCATCTCTTTGTTATTGTTGTGGCCCAACATTTCTTTGCCTTCTGATCCTTTTAGCAAACCGACATCGTTTTCTCCTTGTGAATTTGTCTCAGTCGAAGATTTAGTGTTGGTAATATGGGTCTAAACCCGCCAACCTATGCCGACTCGGTCAGACCCGTAAGTAATGAATTTTAATACGTTTAACTAAAAACTGATCCATATCAACTGACTACAAAACCTAAAATCTGAGAACCAAGAACAAATCAAGACGATCAGATCATTTATGGTTTAGAAACTTTTTAAAAAAATACATGGAATTATAGATAATTTGATATATATGTTACATAGTAGATCTACTGATCGTTGTTGCATGATCTTCAAAAGAGGGAAACTCCATAAACTAGAATTCGAATTAATTTGTTTGGAGAGGATGTTTCTGCTTTGACCGAGAGAAGCATGGAGTTCGATCCAGAACTTCTCAGTTTAATTAACCAACCATTACCAAAAAAATGTTATTAAGAAGATACAAATTAACGCGAACAAAACCGATCGAGCTAGTTTCTCCAGGCTGAGCTATGAGAGAAAGCCAATTAAGTTTTCCTTATGTGACTGGCGTCAAGCTTATCTATGTGTCGAATACTGGCTTGGACTTGGCTGCCTTTTCTTTTCTTTTTTGTCATATGTTTGCTTTTTAAGTAAAAACCGATGTACCGCCATTATATGGATGGACTCCTTTGGGCTATGTTATGTCTAAAAGAAAAACATATATCATCGATACATTTTGAGACGGATTGTTCAGAATTGGTAAAGATGATCGAGAACTCGACAGACTGGCCAACGTTTATTTTGGAACTAGACTCTTTTCATATCCTCAGAGCGTCATTTATCAACTTAAGCTTATCTTCTATTACACGAGTACCAAATGCCCGTGCCGACTCTCTTGCAGAAAGAGCTCGAACACCAAGTTTTTATTTTCTTGTGTAAGTCAGACAGAACCGATAAGGGATAATAACATTGTCGGCCAAACTTGATTTAATAAGATAGGTAGTTGATAAAAAAAAAAAAGTCAACGAAAAACAGAGCTCATTAAATTCACTAATACAAGTTGTAAATAATACTAGTATCGAAGCCACCACCAAATTCATGATCTTATATATATATATATATGAAGCGAGCATGCATGCACCACCCGTCTCATGAGAGTGTTAAATTTCCTTGGAAAAATATATTTCAAATTTAAAAGACATGATGATGTCTTTCACAATACAATCATTAGTACTTGCTCCGTGGTTCGTTGTAGTAGTAGTAGTACTCGCCGTCGCAGCCGGAGATGAAAAGTCGCCGGAGCCGGCACTGTTTCCGGCGATGTTTGTGTTCGGGGACTCATTGGTGGACAACGGAAACAATAACCGCTTGAATTCGCTCGCTAGGTCCAACTATTTCCCTTATGGCATCGATTTCGACGGTGGTCAACCCACCGGTCGCTTCTCTAACGGCAGAACCATCGTCGATTTCATCGGTACATTCATCATTACACATATGCGTATATGTATTTTTTTTTTTTTGCTTTAATGAAGCAAATATTTCTTATTTTTTAAACGAAGCAAATATATAGCTGTGTACCTTTAACCGTTCTAATTATTTCATAAATGAGAATAACTAATATATAATGGGGTGGATGATTGCAGGAGAGTTGCTGGGGCTACCGGATATACCGGCGTTCATGGAAACAGTAGACGGAGGAGTTGACGTTCTCCGGGGAGTGAACTATGCGTCGGCTGCCGGAGGAATCTTAGAGGAAACCGGTCGCCATCTCGTACGCACTTTTCTTATCTTCATACTCTCTTTTTTTTACTTTTGGGTCGGCATCTTCATAATCTTTTTTAAAACAAATAGTTCTCGTTTGGTTTGAAATTCCATAAAAATACTTCTATAAAATTTTTAATACCAAACTATTTATGTATCCAAAAATATACCCCAATTATTTTATTTGCCCATTTTAAATCTTCAAGTGTGAACCATGTGTTCATTTTATAACATCTCGTTAACAGATGTATACGTAATTATACACAATTTGAAACAATATTTATATTTAATAATAAAATATTAATAAATAAATAAAATTATATTAAATTTTAAAAAAAAAATCAAAAATTCTCCAAAAAATCGAAAACAAATTCCCAAAAAATCTAAAGTTAAGATTATATTTTAACTTAAAATTTTAAAATTATTGTTTCTTAACTTTAGATTTCTTTGAACTAAAAATTTCTAAAAACTAAAAAATACAAAAATCATAACAAA
>PKMM01030854.1:128527-208372 GCA_002933915.1 Eutrema heterophyllum | reverse complement strand
GGGGGGTATTTGACGTATATGCGTTTTAATCAGAACTATGACTATTTCTTATAATAATTATAAACATAATTAATCATTTAACCGAAACAGTCTTCATTCAACCAATAGAATCGAATCACGATCGAAGAGTATTTAATATCGAGTGACATTTGATTGGGTGCATGAAGTTTATAAATCATTTCTCACTATCGATCTCTGGCGATTGCATATGAGTATTTAATAGCCTCCGAAAAAAACACACTAATAAATGGACGGTTGTATGCACATGCATGCATGAAGGGAGAGAGATTTAGCATGAGAAGACAAGTGGAGAACTTCGAGAAGACATTAATGGAGATAAGTAGGGAGAGAGAGTCAGTGAAAGAGTACATGGCAAAGTCATTGGTGGTGGTTTCATTGGGGAACAATGACTACATTAACAATTACTTGAAACCATCGCTTTTCCTCACCAGCTCCATTTACGACCCTCCTTCTTTCGCCGATCTCCTTCTCTCCAATTTCACCTATCATCTCCTTGTAAGTTCATTACTTAAATTAGTCCCCTCTTTTACTCTTTTTTTTTTTTTTTTTTGCAGATCATTTTACTAATCACAAACCAAATATCTCATTTAATATATACACATGTGTCTATGTGAGTTGTCGAGTTTCTAAGTAATCTAAGGGTGCAATTTGATTGTTGACCCGTTTAAACGATCGAGGCGGTGAAGAGGTTATAGAAAACTTGGTTAGAAAAGAAAAAAATTTATAAGCGGTAATTAAAAAATAGGTAAAAGATAGCGGTTTAAAAATAACGAATTGGCGGTTTGAATACTAAAATAAGTTATGCATGGATCATTATTCTGGACCAATATATGACCCCTTGACTTGATTTCCAAAATGTTAGATATTAGTGGCTTAGTTGCCAATAAATTGGTTGTTATGAATTTTTTTTATCCAATTTAAATCGAAGATGCATCAATTCCGTGTTTGTATCAAGATATTTGAGAGAAACAAAGAAAATAAGTTTATGTATCTATATAGACTACATACACGTTTTTTTTTTTAAACTCTTCGTAATGATTTTTTTTTTAATACAATATTATAATAAAACTAAAATAAACCTAACCACATCTCGGTTGGGCCTGGTTTGGAACCCATAACCGAACGAAAATTAGTTTATGTATTTCTATAGACTGCATGCACTTCNATATATATATATATATATATATATGTTTTATTCAATGTTGCAAATATCATAACAACATTCATGTTAAACTAATTAAAATTCGAGTTTTATGTTCGTTTAGGAATTGTATGGAAAGGGGTTTAGGAAATTCGTGTTAGCTGGAGTGGGCCCATTGGGATGCATACCGGACCAACTAGCCGCTCGGGCGGTTCCGCCAGGTGAATGTGTGGAGGCGGTTAATGAGATGGCTGAGCTTTTCAACGACCGCCTCAAGTCGCTGGTGGATCGTCTCAATTCCGATAACAGAACCGCCCGCGAAGCCATCTTTGTCTATGGCAATACCTATGGAGCCGCCGTGGATATCCTCACCAACCCCTTTGATTACGGTTAAGTATCTAATTTAAATATCCTTCGGCATCATTATTATAACGTTTTTATGATCTGTAAGTTGGCTTTTTTGTTTTCTTTTTTCAAGTATATAAACTGACTTTGAAATGAATGATTTAATTTGATGTTTTCTGTAGGATTCGAAGTGACGGATAGAGGGTGTTGTGGAGTAGGGAGAAACAGGGGAGAAATTACGTGTTTGCCACTAGCGGTACCATGTGCTTTCAGAGATCGACACGTGTTCTGGGATGCTTTTCATCCAACACAAGCTTTTAATCTCATAATTGCTCTTAGAGCCTTCAATGGCTCCAAATCCGATTGTTACCCCATTAATCTTTATCAAATGTCTCGTCTCTAAACAACTCAACAAATCTTTCGTTTTTAAGTATGAAGTATCTTTCTATTTTTTTTTTTCTGGTTATTTATCTTTTGAATGTGTCATTTTTTTCTTCTCATTATCTTTTTGGTGATACATTTATCTATCCATACTGACTTTTATGGTTCTAATGTGAATTTGGATTCTCTAAATTTAGAGATTATATTTTCTGTATTTGGAAAAAAACGGAAAATGAAGAAACTCGAGAAATTGTAGAAGCATAGTCTTGTGAACTATATTATTTTTCTATATTTAAATATGAGATTCATATACGGATTGGTTTCAAATTTATAGGCTTTCATATTGAAAACAACAACAAAAAAATGCATTTTGTGGATTGATTTATATATTGTCGTTGTTTCGTGTCCTACCTATTGTTTTGTATTTGAATTCGTTTATGTGAAATTGTGAATATATATCGTGTTCTCGTTAGATGTAATTTTTTTTTAAAAAGGGAGTAATAGACCCAACAAAATCTTTTGTTACCAACTATTTTCTGATTATTTTGTAAAATCGATCAATGTAAAAGAATGTTTTGTGTTATTTCTCTTGACCTCTAGAGTTCAATATTTATATTTTATATAAGTGCTTTGTACATGAAAAGTAAATCTAAGCGGATATACACAATAGGAAACTATCTATTTATCGAGATATAAGTATATCTCTCAATATATTTCCACTTCAGATTAGATTCATAAAAGTAAAATATCTGAATCCAAGAAAAAGAATCCCAAAAACATAATTTGAATAAGTAGCTTTTAAAAAGCTCAAATACAAGTTTAAAGGCCCAATATAAATCTAGAAGCCCAAACAGAAATTAAGAAGCCCAAAACGAGGCTAGTGACCGGCTCGGCCTTGACAAAGAAGATAAAGCTTGGGAATACACGTCTGGCAATCGGCAAATCATTCCGGCGCGATGGAAACGGAAGCGGTGGTTCGTACTGTCGCCGGCGTCGACTGTTTCGTCTCACTACCTCGTCTTATACTCCACACGCTTCAATCCACTAGCTCGTCTCCTCTCCCTCCTCTTCTACCTGTCGAGCTCCGCTCCGGTGACCGCCGTTGGCCAGTTGCTTGGTCCGGCTCTAGCTCCTCCTCTTCTGCGATCGAGGTCTCTCTCTTTCTCTCTAGATTTTATCTCGTTTATTCAAATTCATATATCGTTTCTGGATTTGGAGGTCTGATACTCTTCTTTTTCCATGCGTCTTTAATTTTGTTTCTTCCATTCAGGTCGCTAGAGTGTTTGCGGAAAGCATTTCGTTGCCGGATGGTACAGTTGTTCAGGTTCGAGTTCTTCCCAATATGCCGAAGGCTACTTTAGTAACAGTCGAACCGGAGACTGAAGATGATTGGGAAGTTCTCGAGCTCAATGCAGAACTTGCCGAGTCAGCTATACTTAGTCAGGTATTGGATAATAAACTGCATCATCGTGCCTCTGTTCTTATCATCATTCCAAAAGATTTTGATCTTATTGCGAGTAAACGTTTTGCTTTCTAGTTGATTGGAAAATTTACAATCGTTGTCTCGTTTCCCTCTACCTCTATTTATTTCTCTGCGTAGCTAGTTTATGTGGGGTTATCTTCGTGCCTCGTACACCATTCAATAGTGTCTTTAGTTTGTGGCAAAGGAATAATCAGTTCGCCAATGGTCTGCTGAGGGAACTTTCGAAACACGTTTTTCAGGTGAGGATTCTTCACGAGACCATGAAATTCCCTTTGTGGTTGCATGACCGAACTGTGATAAGATTTGCTGTGGTTTCAACATTTCCACCAAAAGGGGTGGGTAAGACCATCTTTGTTCTGCACTTTTGTTGTATTCTAGTCGTCTATTACCATCCTTTTCTAGTTTCTTTTTCTTCAACTTATCATCCCTGGGATACCAAATGGGGTCGGTCAGACCATGATTACTAGTCTCTTATGCTTACTATCGTTACAATTTTATTAGTGATAGAAATGTTTTACTGGTGGCTCGTTTTCAGTACAACTTGTGCCAGGAACTGAAGTGGCTGTGGCTCCTAAGAGACGTGAAAGAAATCTCAACGCAAAAAAGGGTTCTGATGCTTTTGCTTCGGATAAAGAATGCAACAATGCGAGAATCCTGTTACGTGTACAAGATACCAATAGATCAGCCTTTTATGAAGCTGATGTCAAAGGATTTGATGTTAGGGTAGCCCTCACTTCCATTGCCTATATTCATCCAGAAACTGCCAAGAAATATTCGCTAGAAACTCTTCAAATGATTTCGGTATCCCCTAGAATACCTTTGAAAGGTAGTGCGAAGAAGGACGAAGCCTTAAATATGAAAAGCATCGAAGCTTCAAAGGTGGTGGACAATGGCACTCCTAGCGCGAAGAAAGAGCCTCGTCGAGCAATTCTTCGTCTTGTCTTTTCAGATATAGCTGCTAAAGGACATCTAATGATGGTCGAGTCTCTTCGTCTCTATCTAGGAGCAGGCCTTCACTCATGTGAGTAAATTTTGCTTAAACATATAGATGCTTTTGTTTTTATGTACGTCCAAAATTTTGATGTTGGTGTAATTAGCTTATCTCTCTGTTGATTCTGTTCAGCTTGGTCATTGAAATGTACGGAAAGACTGAGCTAACATTATTTTACTGGCTATTCACAGTATGCGACACTAGAATATCGTATGTCATTGCTGTAACTATCAGGAAGTAAACTTGTAAGGCTTTTGAGAGTTGCCATGCATTTTTTGAATCCAAAGGTTATAGAATGCACCATTTTGCATTTTTCCATTCTCAATTGAGCTTTGTTACCACAGAAACATTAATGTCTGAGTAAGAGTTATCATTTGTATGTAGGGGTTTACTTAAGGGGATGCAATGTGAATGTGAACAAAGAAGTTCCTGCTCTTTCACTTTCTCCGTGCGTCTTTAAGATTTCTGAAAAGGAAAAGGTGCTTGATAGAGGTACTGATATGCTTGGCAATCATAATTCTAATCGAAAAAGCAGTCATCCACTTTCTGGCCTGACCACCAATGTGGATGTTGTGGACTGGTCTGTGCATGATAAGGTTGTTACGGCTCTTTCATCTGAGGGTTTGCATATTAAAGAAGAACAAGATAATGCCTATCAACTTAAGAATAAGAAAGGATTGGAATGCCTTACTCGCCTGTGGTCATTGGCACAGCTTGATGCTATTGCGTCAGTCACAGGCGTTGATGTTAGTTCGCTGATTGTAGGAAGAGAAACGTTAATCCATTTAGAAGTGAGAGGGCTCGAATCTTATAAGTCCAGAGACGGGCAGCCTCCTGTTAATGATCGTTTGGAAACTAGGAAGAAGGACAAAAATGTTCCTTTCGAAATTTTGTATGTAATGACAGTCTCTGACGAGCCTTTGCTTGGTAATAAATTAGTTGTGTATGAGCTTAGCTTGGACAGAAGTGAGAAGAAGGACAATGTGGTGCATATTGAGCCGGTGCTTGAGAAGATGAATCTTGGTGAACCTATATTTTTCTCTTCTGCTAAAGAAAGACACTGCAATAAAGGTGTTTCCACGGATATATCTTCCTTAGCGTGGATGGGCTCAATTGTGTTGGATGTTATCAAGAGTAGGTTTTTTCTCTCTTAGCATCATCTTGCTTGAATTGTAATAGCATGATGGCGCTTTATGTTATGCAGAGAGATATATATGTGGATGCAGATAAAAACTAAATAAATCAATTATGGATAGGCCTTGTGTCATGCTTTCTGATAACATAGATATTTTTTTGTTTCATTCTGTGTTAGTTTTTGTTATTGCATACGTTCTAGTTGCATATAAATTGTCCACAAAGCAAATTTTTGACCTCAACTAAAAACTGCTTGATCATCTATCTTTTGTGGAATCTTCACATGTGGTTGATTTTAACATGCGTATTTTATCAGATCTGGAGAATGTTCATGAACAGATCTGTTCCTAAAGACAACTGTATTATTATGCAGGGATGACCGTGTTGTTGTCTCCGGCAGCTGGAATGTGGTTTAGCAAGTTCAGTATCCCTTCACCTGGACATATTCTCATATATGGGCCTCCTGTGAGTTCCCCTTCCCATTTTTGTTGTTCCATTTGTTATCCCTCCAAAATGAATTGAGTGCATTTTTGCCCCTTGGATTTACTTGTATTTAGTTCCCAATTGATTCTATCTCTCGATTAACATTATTACGTTACCCATTCCAAAGCTATCCCTTTGGCCAGGCATGAGTATCAGGGTGTTTATATTAAAGCTTTAGATCTGTTCTTTTCACAACCTTGAATCATTGTTTCCTTGGCTTCAGTCGTTTCTTAATTTCCTGTTCTTCCTACTGGTTGAATGACCTGTTTGTTTACTAATGTGAGCTTCTGGATGATAGGGTTCAGGAAAGACAGTATTAGCAAGAGCTGCTGCAAAGTACTTTGAAGAACAAAAAGACTTGTTGGCACATGTGTGAGTGGTTATGGTTTACGTTTGCCTGTACTGATATACTCCAACCAACATCATCTATCTTCAAGAGAATCATTCTGGTACAAATGTGACTAAGTGTTGATTTTCCTTGTGCAGGATTCTGGTATCCTGTTCTGCACTTGCCTTGGAGAAGGTTCAACACATCCATCAACTCCTTTCTAGTGTAATAGCTGAAGGCTTGGAACATGCACCATCCGTCATTATTTTGGATGATCTTGATAGCATTATCTCATCATCTTCAGATGCTGAAGGAACTCAAGCTTCGAATGCGATCACGATGCTTACAAAATTCCTAACAGATATTATAGATGATTATGGGGTATGAACTCCTGAAAAATATCAGGTCCAACAGTTCACTGTTTCAAGTGTTATATCCGCTTAGTCAACAGTTCTATGTTCGTTCACTCAACAGGAATACAGGAATTCCTCTTGTGGAATTGGTCCACTTGCATTTGTTGCTTCTGTACAGTCTCTAGAACAAATACCACAGACATTGAGCTCATCAGGTACGAACTTGTTATATACCAGTACCTCTACTTGTTTTCACGTAAATTGATTCATATGATATTTTCAGGAAGATTTGACTTCCATGTGCAACTGGCTGCTCCTGCTACCTCTGAACGTGGGGCCATACTGAAGCATGAGATACAAAAACGCCTTTTAGAGTGTTCGGAAGACATATTGCTCGAGTTAGCTGCCAAATGTGAAGGATATGATGCGTATGACCTGGTATTTAGAATTTTCGATATGCTTTTAAGATGTGATGTTGTGCCATGAGCAGAAAATATATTTGAAGAAATGCTGCAGACCTTGGAGCTATTACTATCTGTGATTGTCATGTGATATATGTTTGGATTGAAGCTTACTCTTTCGTTTTGATTTGGGTGCATGCTCCTTTTTCTATTGATTATCGTTCTGCCTGTTAATTTACAGTGTGCTGTCGTTGGATTCTCTTTTTCCAGGAAATATTGGTTGATAGAGCTGTTCATGCTGCCATTGGCCGGTATCTACCTTGTGAATCCAATATATCCAAATATACTTTGGTCAAAGAAGACTTTACTCGAGCTATGCATGAATTTGTGCCTGTTGCCATGCGTGACATCACAAAATATGCTTCTGAAAGTGGCCGTTCGGGGTGGGAAGATGTTGGAGGTGTGACTGATATTAAAAATGCTATCAAAGAGGTATATTAGCATGTCGATTTTCATATCTGATTTTGTTGCCCCCGTTGATATCTAAATAGTGTGGGTAGGAAATTTGACCGATATTGATATCCTTTTATTAACTGCAACCAGGAAGTATCGTCAACCTGCATCTATTTGGTTTTATCTGCTAGCATATGTGTATATCGTTGGATGTTCCCTTACTGAATTACACTTCGCTTTCAGTGGGAAACAATACTTTCTATAAATCCCTGAGTTAATATAAGTTGAGTTATCGGGGAATTAATTTGACGGAAATAAATTCCACTGTGGTATATGTCGTAATGCTACTAGTTATGTTCACAACTACAGTTCGAATGATCAGTAGTTATTTAGAGAATTAACTGTGGAAATCCAACTTATTTGCTCTTTGCCATGTCCAGATGATTGAGTTGCCATCAAGATTTCCAAAAATCTTTGCAAAGTCTCCTCTGCGTTTGAGATCAAATGTTCTCTTATATGGCCCACCTGGTTGTGGGAAGACTCACATAGTTGGTGCAGCTGCGGCAGCGTGTTCCCTAAGGTTTATTTCAGTGAAGGGGCCTGAGCTATTAAATAAATACATCGGTGCTTCTGAACAAGCTGTAAGAATGACACCTTTCTTTGTTTTGCATCTTCAAGAACCTTTTGAGATGATCATCCTGCTTTTTTTAATCTTCAGTAGTGCATGCTTTATCTTTAATGCTAGATTATCCTGATTTCCTGCGTAGTGGTTACTGCTCACTTAAGTCTTACACAATAGATAGGTAAAAAACCTGAATGAAAAATGGCTAGAGAAAAGAGTTTTTAGACAGCTTTCTGCTAGTTTTTTTTGTCTCAAAATCTGAAGAATGTTATCCTAGTGGTTCCACATATCCAATAACGACAAACATCCATTTCTCAGGTCCGTGATATATTTTCAAAGGCAGCAGCCGCAGCACCATGCCTACTCTTTTTCGATGAATTCGATTCAATTGCTCCCAAGAGAGGACATGACAATACGGGAGTAACTGATCGAGTTGTTAATCAAGTAAGTTACTTCAAAATCTGCATATTCAATCCTCGTAAAGTTCAAACATCTCATATTCTCATTTCACATTTTTCTTTTGCGTAGTTCCTGACAGAACTGGATGGAGTTGAAGTTTTAACCGGGGTCTTTGTATTTGCTGCAACGAGGTATGCACACCAGAATACGTCTATATTGCATATCATATATAGTGTTTGATGCATTCATACAATCTACAGCAAGCGGTGGAATCTTCTGATTTAACTGTTGATAATAATTCCATATTATATAAGAGCCATTAAAGTTGAAGCCTGTTCTCAGTCCTCGCTTTATGTTTTCATTACATACAAAAGATAGATGTATGACTTTATAATGGTTTACCCATTAACAGTAGACCAGATCTACTTGATCCTGCACTCCTAAGGCCTGGCCGGCTTGATCGTCTTCTTATGTGTGACTTTCCATCCCCACCAGAGCGTTTAGAGATTCTTACAGTTCTTTCTAGAAAGGTTAGTACTTTCATCATTTCTGCTGATCATTTTTTCTTGAAACTTCTATAAGTCTTTACGTTACAAATCTGAACAATCATAAACTAGAATCCTCTATGTAAATTTGAGGCATCTATATTAGTTACAAGTTAAAATGACAGAAAAAAAGTCTGTGCACATTTCTGCAGCTTCCGATGGCTGATGATATCGACCTAGATCCTATAGCTCAGATGACCGAAGGCTTTAGTGGAGCTGATCTTCAAGCTCTTCTCTCAGATGCGCAACTTGCAGCTGTTCATGAGTTTCTGAACAGAGAAGATAAACCCGAGACCGGAACTACTCCAATAATAACTGATCCTCTTCTGAAGTCGATCGCTTCTAAAACTAAACCATCGGTTTCCGAAACCGAGAAACAAAAGCTTTATGACATCTATAGCCAGTTTCTGGACTCAAGAAAATCGGTATCTCTCTCTTCTCTCCACCCTAATTCCTCTTGCCTTTTATACAAACCCATAAGTTGATTACAAACAAACATCAAAAACTTATTTTGCTTGTAGTCAAGAGAAGCAAAGGGCAAAAGAGCAACCTTAGCATAATCAAAGGTATCACAAAGACACAAAATGGTTACATTGTAGGATTCACATCATGAGGTATAAGTTCCCTTGTACAATATACATATGCGTAGTGATAAGCATTATAGTAAAAATTAAAAAAATGGTTTAAAGTTTTGAGATAAACATAGTTAGGGAACAATAATGTTCGCTCTCTTTAGATCCAAACGGCTATAAACAACAGTTGTGTAAAAGCAGTTTCCGGTTCGATTTTGAGTCGACCCATAACTAAATCGATTTTGTTGGTTGGTTGTCCGATGTGCAAGTATTTCATGTTTGTTGTTCATTATGATGATTGTAATCAAGTCAAATCCGGAATCAGTTAATAAATTTTCATAAATTACTGTTAATTTTTTTTTTTTTTTCATAGATTAGTAAAAAACTAATATTTCTTTTTATGTGTTCATATTATTTTTTTGGACAAACAAAGTATAAAAATGGCATTTCAAGAGATTTTTCCTTAATAAAATAATTAATAATCATCATGAAACAAAACTTATCTAGTCAAAAAATAAGAAAAACAAAGATACAACATTTTCGCAGCTCACAAGGTAAAGATTGTTGTTATCTCCTATATTTTGACTATGCCAGTGATTAAAGTCTTTATGGCCATAGCTTTGAAAAGAGTAACCAAATATCCACAGATGAAGAACAGAGTCGGTTAAGGCAGTTAAAGAACTGTTATGAGTTCAGTTAAATATCTCATCACATTGAACAGAGACAGCCCATTAAACCAAAAAAAAAAACAAAAACCGTTGTTTGGTTTTGTATATTGTGGGGAGAGGTTGCTGTGACGTCTCTCTCTCCCTATCTCCTTAACTGAAACGGCATGCATTTCTTCCTTCTTTAACTTCCTTTCTCCATTCCTTCACGACAACATGAAATAAACTCATCACAATTTGTCATTCTGATGTTTGACCAAACCAAATTCCTATAAAAAAATAAAAAAAAAGTGACATAAACCCAAACCCAAAAACGGTTAAGAATAAAGGGATAAAAGTCTTTATTTTTTATTTTTTCCTCTTTCCTCCATATTCTTCTCCTTTTTTTCCTCTTCTTCATTTTCATCTCTTTCTGGTATATGAACAAATTCTGAGCTGTGACCATTAGACCAACAACAGTCTTTATATCTCCTTTTAGTTCTCTCTCTCTTGTTCTCTTCTTCTGTTTTAAGTTCCTGATTCTTGATTTGGGTTCAGAAACCAGCATTCACATTCACATTCGCCTTCACTTGCTGCCTCGGCTTGCTCTTCAGGTATGTCTTTGTCTTCTTCTTCTTTTTTTTTTAAAAAAAAAATCATTTACTGTGGTTCTTGTAGGAATACATAGAACAGAAACCCAAAAAATATCAGGCATTAGCTTTGGTTATCAAACCAGAAATCGTATATAAAACTTCTATAAACAGTTCTCGCATCATATGAACAAGTAACCACCATAAAGATGATGAAATAAGTCAGATTTAGGACATGACAAGCTCTGTTCATTTTCATTCCTACAATTAGTAATAGCACCAAACTTTGATATAGATTTTTGAGTATACAACAAGTCATAGCAAATTCAGGAAAAGCCAATTTTTTTGTTTTCTTTTTCTCACAGATATTTACATATAAGAAGAATCTAGTGGTCTTTTTTAAATGGTAAGGTTTGAGTACACGACTGCCTCTTCTTTTGTATCTGTAGCTATTTATGTTTTGAGTTGCTTGTTTTGAAAAATTATGACGATGGAACTCTTTATGAAAGATAACTGATTTTGGATTTAGAATAAGACGTTTGAGTATTTTTTACCTTCCATAAATCGATATTCATTGGTTCTCTAGACGGGACTAAATTCTGCAAAGTCACCTTTTAAGATTCGAATGTTTTTCGTTTTCTGATCAACATCATACACGGTACCATTGTCACAGGTCAGAGGCCACAAAACAGGTGTAAATTCAAAGCCTGTTCTGTCAGAGAAAAACTTACATATGAATAACCAAGGAAGTCAGAATGTTGCAACTTGCAAGCCCGTCACTACATTTGTCCAAACTGACACCAACACTTTCAGAGAAATCGTGCAGCGCTTGACAGGTCCATCAGAGAACAATGCTGCAGCAGTACCAGAAGCAATAGTGATAAAAACCGCCACACAAAAGAGGCCGACTTCTAAGCTCCACGAGAGAAGGCAGTGTATGAGGCCAAAGCTTGAAATTGTCAAACCTCCTCTAAGCTTTAAGCCCACTGGTACGACACCATCATCTAAATCTGGTAATACCAACCTTTTAACAAGTCCAGTGGGCACCCCTTCTTCATTGTTCTCTAACTTGTCCTTGATAGAAGGGGAGAAAGCAGAACCAGATAGTTGTACAACAAACATTGAAGAAGAGGAGAAAGCCATTAAAGAAAGACGCTTTTACTTACATCCATCGCCAAGGTCTAAACCAGGGTATACAGAACCAGAATTGCTTACTTTGTTTCCTTTAACATCTCCCAATTCGAGTGGCAGACCATAAACTCAACAGATTAATCATAAGCTTGTTCCCTGCCTACTATCTCAAAGATCATGTACATGTAGCGTTTCACAACAATATCATTGAAAGAGAAAGACTGTTCCATTGCATTATCTCAATCAAGACTTGTCTCTGTAACATTTCTGCAAGGTTTTCTGTGTAGACCATCATGATCTAGCTTTGCAGCGTTTCACAATTTTCATCGATTAAAACGTCACTGGCTCTTTCATCTGAAGATATAAAGCATTTAGTAAGTCGAAAATACTGTTTCTTCGAGGGTGAGAACAATCTCCAGACATAAAGACATTCATTTTCCCATCCACTTCTAGCCAGCTACATCCAGCTGGCTTTTTCATTTTCTTTTTCTTCATTAGGTTTCTCAACTCCTTCACGACTTCCCATTTCGCATCTGCAGCATACATGTTCGACATTAGAATGTAGTTCCCGGTGTCGTCAGATTCAGCTTGCAAAAGATGATCTGCAACTGAGCGCCCCAGATCCATCCTACTGTAGGTTGTACACGCCCTTAACAGTGTTCCCCATATATTCGCATTAGGTTCAACTGGCATCTGTGTGACGAAAGAATATGCATCATCAAGTCGACCCCCACGAGAAAGTAGATCTACAGCCGAAGCATACTGTTCCATTGTAGGTTTCATACCGTTAACCGTTCTTATTGAGTCAAATATTCGCAATCCATCCTGTATTAATCCAGCATGACAGCATGCAGTCAACAGAGTAGTTATGAAAACATGATCGGGCTTAATGCCCAAGTCCATCATATGAGAGTAGATCATAAGTGCTTCCTTACCCATACCATGTACAGCATATCCAGCTATCATAGCAGTGAACATAACCAGATCTCTATGAGCATCTGACTGGAAAACAGAATACGCATTCTTCAAGCTGCCACATTTTGCATATACATCTAGTAGAGTCCCCTTCAGGCGGATATCTCCAAGTCCGCCTCTAATAATATATCCATGGCATTGTCTTACTAGATGCAGAGAGGCTATCTGCGCACAAACAGGAAGAAGATTCATGATAGTCACAGTGTTAGGCCTCATTCCTCTAGCTTGTATCTCATGGAAAACATCAATGGCTTCATTAGGACAACAACTTTCAGCATAGATACGAACCATCAAACTCCAAGTGGTGAGATCAGTAGTAGACATTTCACTGAACAGAATCTGAGCATCATCATGACTTCCACTATTGATATATCCTGATAACATTGAGTTATAGGTAACCAAAGTTCTCCTCTTTGATAAACCCAGAAAAATCTTATGAGCATATTCTACATTACCACATTTGGCATATGCATCAAGCACTGCATTGCCAAGCATGGGTTCCTTTTCACCGTGTAAAAGACCGGCCTTAACTGAGTACCCATGAACTTCTTTTACTTTACCAACTCCCAGTACATTTGTGCAGAATTTGACTATGCTTAAAATAGTAACAGAGTCAAGAATGACTGCTTCGTTAAATAAGTGGTGCAAGAGGTTCATAAACTGAGAATGTTTTGGACTGTCTGCAAAGGCATCAAGTATAGCATTCCAAGATACTATATCCTTCTTGGATATCAGTGAAAAGGCCCAATATGCTGCCCTTGTGTCACCAAGTCTTGCATAGAAACTAATGAGAGCATTCCCAACTGATGTATCCTCCAAGAGGTAAGAATGGTGCAAAATATAACTGTGGATCTCTTTGCCAATGGTCAAGTTACTTAACTGCGCACAGACAGGAAGGATGCTGACAATAGTTACCGAATCAGGAGAAACGTCCCCCTTATGCACCAATATTTGAAATAACTGCAAGGCTTTACACCACTCACAATTTGATGCATAACCGGCTATGACAACGTTCCATGAAACCAGATCTTTGGAATCCATCCTCGTAAACAACGAGGCCGCTTCTCCTATCCTTCTGACTCTCAAATAGAAACTCACAAGAGAATTGCATACATTAACATGAGTTTGCAACCAAGACCTCTGCACAACATAACCATGAATCTGCCTACCACTTCCATACGCAATGTTCTTGTCCATAGAAGCACATACTGGCAAAATATTTGCAATTGTTGCATAATTCGGCTCTATAGGTTCCTTGAGCATCAGAGAAAACAATCTAAGTGCATCGGCCTTCAAATTGTTCTCAGAAAACCCTGCAATAAACGCGTTCCATGAGACAACATCTTTGTCATCTATACTATCAAACGCAGTGTACGCATCAGGGAAGACAAGCCCGCATTTGGCATACATGGAAACCAGAGCATTCCCCACAAGTGTATCTTTGTCCAACCCGATTTTAATGATGTAAGAATGTAAAATCTTGCCATTGTATGAATTCCCAAGGCGAACACACACAGGAAGAACAATCGCAAAGGTAACGGAGCTGGGCCTAGGTTCATCCGCAAAGTGCATTTCTTTGAAAAACCCCATCGTCTCATGAGCACAGGAATTCGAAAGTCCAGTCAGAATAATATTCCAAACAACAGGATCAACACTGTTCATTTGCCTGAACAGCTTCTGGCAATCATCCATTCTCCTGCATTTCGCATACATGTTAAGAACTGACTTCGAAACCTCATTGCAGGCCATATGACCAAGCTTTGCCACGCTTCCGTGCAGAGCCCTCCCTGATGTAAGCTCAGACACTGACGCGCAAGCTTTGACAACATCCGAAAAAACTCTGTGATCGATTCCAAAACCAGACAAAAATCGAAATTTCTGAACAAATTGCCGCACCACTTCCATCTTTCCCCTAAATATCTTAGCAACGGCCGTTTATCACGTCACGGAATTTGGATCAGACATTTCCACAAACACCTGATGGGCAAGAACGATTTCCTTTAATCCGATAACGATCAAGATATAAGCGTTCACCACATGTGACAGACATTGAGGGAACCAAAAAAGAAAAGACAATCTTTATCAGTTCCTTATCTCATGAAGCAATGAAGGTTTCGCTCGGTCTCCGTCGTCTCCGCATAAAAGCAAGCGAGATTTTTAGCTGAGTGGAGTGGATTAAATTATTAAAGGGATTATTCTGATTATAATGAAAACTATAATAAATTAGTTAGGTCCTAACATGCAAATATACTATTCTTTTTGAATAATTAGAGAAGAAAAAAACACCATAAATATTTCTCTCCTCGACTCTGCTTTTCAGTTTTCACATCTCGTACAGTAGTAGATTTAACATCTCTCAGCTTTGATTCGGCAGTGACGAAAGCATATTTTTCTGCGAATATGGCTTTGCCGGCAGGTGAAACAGCGGCGGGCGGTGATTCCCAGCCGCAGCAGCAGCAACGACAAGCTGGTGGGTTTGGGCAGACTATTACCGGAATCATTAGAATCGCCGTCTTTTGCTACTTGGCTTCTAAGTTCTTTTCTCCGAAGCAAAAACCTGCGGATCCTTCTCAGCCATCTCAGCTTATGTCCAATCTCTTTCAGAAAGGAGAACCTTTGGTAATTTTCTGGTTAATTGGGTTTCTGCAATTCGATTGGTTTCTCTCTCCTTCTCGCTTGAAACGAAAATACGTTTCTTTTGGGGTCGAATCACATAATTTGTCTTGGCACAGTTTTTTCCCCACTTCTGGGGGGTTTAGGTTTTTGCTGTGGTTGTGTACGATTCTAAGTCCTCAATCAGATGCATTCCTCGACTCTCAAATTGTCAGGGTTTTCTGATCATTGATTTATTTGAAAACAAAAGTTGTTGTTAGGTGAATGCTGTTTCAATATGATTCTAAATGCTAACCATTCTTTTTTACTTCAGGATATGTGGTTTTATCTTTCGGAGCATGATAAATTCAATGACTTTGGCAATGATGGTGCGCTTGTTTGGCACGAGACAAACATACCTTATGCAGTGTGGAAGCCCGAGAGCATTAGGACCTTGTCAATGAAGTATTATCCATCCGAGGTAATAGATATTTGGTTTTCTTCCTTGGTCATTAATATATAGGCTCTATTGAGTTAAGCTCTATATCTGTTGTTCAGGCACTGAAGAATAATGGAAGTTTGTATGCTCATGTCTTCTTTGCTCGATCTGGTTATCCTATTGATCCTAGCGATCCTGAATACCAACCTCTTAATAGTTTTGTCAGGACACACCGTAAGACTTCCCTTTCCTAGACGAACGACCACCCTTTTAACAGTTGTTGGTAGTTAGATGTATGTATTCACTAAATTGGACGAATCTTTTCACTATTTCAGCTGTTGCGACTTACTTGCCAAAGCGAAAAGCAGATAAGAAGAAGAGCCTGTTGGGAAATCCCAATGACTCTGCTGAATCCAGTGCAGAAGTTGAGGTGTGCATCTACGGAAAAATTTGCATATGGTTTTTGTGTATTGGATTTAGCCTGTAATGAAGCCTGTGTTATGGCACACATTCTTATGAACTAACACAAAGCAGACTTCGCAGGAGGTTGATGGTAATGACTCAAATCTCAAGGATGAGGGCCCTGTGGAATGGATATTCTACTGGAAACCTAATGTCACAATTAACCTAGTCGATGACTTTACTCGGTAGGTTTGTTCTGATAATTGGTAGATGAATAATGGATTTATGGCATACATTATTTTCTTTTGGGCTCACTAAAAGGATAAATTTCATAAAACGTCTGCTAATTGTTTTCAATTTCCTTCCAGCTATCCACAGCATGGTGTACCACCAAACATTGCTCCTTGTATCCTTCCATTTCTTTTGGTAGAAGAATGGCGTACCTATTGTTATTCGAGTTTTTTGACACCTTTATATGCACATGTTTCTCTAATATTTGAAGGCACTAGCCATGTGTCCGCTGCATGCTTCATCTTCCATGCCATTTTTAGTATAAGTTGGATTAAACTCGTATAAAAATTCATAATTCTCAGGGACTGAAACGTGAGTTTCTGGGTTCTTGACTTCTTGGAAGTAGTGTCACGTCTCCTTACTTCATTTCCGTGCATAAAATTCACAAAGAACCTACGCTTCCTTGTTTTTTTGTTGCTTTTCTGTTAATCGCTAGAACGGGAATCTGTGAGGATCGTTTCGGTATGCAAAAGGTGTGTGACGGTCTACTTGCCAATCTTGCTATTTGCTTTCCTTAACTTTATTGGCAGACTTACAGGTAGAACCTACTACAGTAAACTACTACCCTACAGTTTTCTTCAATGAGTTTTGGCTGCTAAGGGACAAGTTGATTGCAATCAATGAGACAGTCTCAGAACTACCACTTAACCTGGAAGTAAGCCCCATAAGCATGACAAAGTGGCAGCTATTTCAGCAGATTGATCAGTCTTTCCAGATTCATCGTAGCTATGGTAGCATGCTTGATGGTGAATCTGATGAACTAAAGGTAATAGATCTGGTCCTTCATGCTCAGTTAGCTCCATATATGTCTTATTATATACTAAGATGTGAATCTAACGACTTTAACTAGAGATGTAAGTAATTTCTTTGAATTCAATTGGAGCGTGATTTTGTATATATTTTTTTTTTTATGGTTAATATTTAATTTACTTGCAGAGGGTATTTTTGGAAGGAAATCCCTATCTGTTGGGCGTCACAATGTTTGTTTCGATGCTGCATTCTGTATTTGACTTCCTTGCATTCAAAAATGGTAAACACCAAATAGAACAGCTACTATCCTAAAATGCTTCTTGAAATTTAGCTATCTAGTTATCTGATGCTTTCCCTGCAGATATCCAGTTTTGGAACAAGAACAAATCTATGGAAGGACTGTCTGCAAAGTCTGTTGTACTGAACTTTATCTGCCAGTTCATCATCTTCCTCTACCTGCTTGACAACGACACTTCATGGATGATACTGGCTAGCTCTGGAGTTGGTGTCTGCATTGAGTTCTGGAAAATAGGGAAAGCCATGCGTATAGAGGTACATCTAATGTCACATACAATCTGGTTAACATCATTAAAAAAAAATCAGCAAGTGACACTTTCAATCGGATATTTTGCTTTGCATACAAACCGTGGCAAACATTTGAACTTCCCAGGTTGATCGAAGTGGAATGATTCCAAGATTGAGGTTCCACGATCGTGAATCCTATGCAAGCAACAAGACCAAGGAGTATGATGATATCGCCATTAAATTCTTATCCTATGTGCTTCTCCTGCTTGTTGCGGGTTTCTCCATATATTCACTCGCCTATGAACGCCACAAGAGCTGGTACTCGTGGATCCTATCTTCACTAACGAGCTGCGTCTACATGTTTGGTAAAAAAAGCCTTCGAAAATTCTCTTACACCAGCTCAATGCTCTCTTGTGATTGATTCTGTTTGAGTTGAAACCAAAGTGTGTTGTGTTATTGCAGGTTTCATAATGATGTGTCCTCAATTGTTCATCAACTATAAGCTCAAGTCAGTAGCACATTTACCATGGAGGCAAATGACATATAAGTTCCTCAACACCATCATTGACGATCTCTTTGCTTTTGTGATCAAAATGCCAATGCTGCATCGCCTTTCTGTCTTCCGAGATGGTAAATACAAATCAATCTTTCCCTGAGATTGTTGTTGATTAAGATAGTTTTGGAATTGACAAAAATTGATGATGGTCCAATATTGGTGTTGTTGCAGATGTGATATTCTTGATATACCTGTACCAGAGATGGGTTTATCCCGTAGACAAAACACGTGTCAACGAATTTGGTTTTGGAGGTGAGGATGAGTCTGTGGATACGAAGAAGAAGATGATCAGTGACCAAGAAGATGACAAGAAAACAAACTAAAATAAGCTTCTTTTTTTTTGACGAAATTAGAATTATATTAATCTTGAAGTCACATAGTCAAAATGCAAAGTTTGCGTTAGTCAATTCGGCAGATAAATACAAGTCGAAAAGAAATAAAGATTTGGTGATCCTTTTTTAGCTAATAAAATATGTGCTGCTTTGTTAAAATTCCTCTCGACATGGAAGGAAACAGGATCGATTGTATTTAGCCTTCCACCTTTTGATATAAATTACACTCTTTCATTTCCGATTTATTAGATGTCATTTGTTGAGGAACAAAAGCCGAAGAATTGTTGGCTACGGAAATGAATTACTAAAAACAGATCAAATATCTTCTTATCTAATGCCGATTCTTAACTCTGTATTTTCTTACTTTTTTAATTTTCTCCACGATATATGATATGACCACTAACGAATTAATAAATAACTCCAATTTAAAAAGCCGCAAATAACTCCATTTGTAGCTATATCTATATCACTCTTAAGAGTCATCCATCTAAATATATTATATTTTCTTTAATTAGAATGTCTAATATAAGATTTGTAATTTTAATACAAATCACTCCAAATGTCAGATTGAATACACCCCCTAGATATATAAGCTTATATAGGTTGAGGGTGCCATATCCGGTAAGTTTTATGGGATCAAATCTGAAGACTACATGGAAAGCGTGAGACATCAACTCGCTGTTGAGGTTTGAATATTAGTTTTATACCTTCTTTGTTTTCATATCATTTCCCTTACATTTTGAATTGTAGCTCGTTCTCTGGATGATGAGGAGCTCGACGCCACTGAGATTATACAGAGAAACAAAACGAAGAAGGCGATGTTTATGATCATGCACGATCAGAGTATTGAGGCTCTGGTACCATATATGTTTTTGTCAAAAACATGAAAATTAAAAAAAAAGAAAAAAAAAGAGAAAAAAACATAAATCCAATCTTTAAGCAAATCAAACTATGTATATATATATGTTTTGGAATTAAAACGAAATGCAATACAACATTAATATATGCAGCAACATAAGTTGTCATTATTACATTGTCCATTTACAGTCCCCATTGAGGTGCAGAATTCAATGCATTTCATCATCCCTTGCAGACATGGTTTTGTGTCGAAACATTGATAACTTTCTTCTCCTAACCCTAAACAAAGAAGTATAAATTTAGGACAATTCAATNAAACAAAACGAAGAAGGCGATGTTTATGATCATGCACGATCAGAGTATTGAGGCTCTGGTACCATATATGTTTTTGTCAAAAACATGAAAATTAAAAAATAGTGAGCCCAAACATAATGTTTAATTTTATTTTGGGTAAACAAATATTTTTACATAATTATTTGTGCTATTTTCGGAATTTAAATTTAGAGTGATAGGTTTGAAACAAAAAATAAATTTTGTACTATTTTAGGGTATTTTTCTATTGGAAATCTAGTATTTTATAAAGTACCAAAAATAAAATAAAATTTTGTTGACAGATATCTTTATTATATGGGCCGTAGTCTTCAATATATTTTATGAGCCCACAGATAACGTCACCGGTTATATGATAGAACCCGTTAAGACCAATTATATTATACCCAAAAATAATCACTGATTACGACGCACGCGCGAAGGGTGGGCGCGTGGGAATGAATCAGATCAAACAACTACACGCGCGCTGTCTCAGAACTGGCCTAAACGAAACCAAAAATCTCTTACAACGATTGCTTCGGATTCCTAATCTTGTTTATGCCCGAAGATTCTTCGATCTTCACCGAGAGCCTCGTATCTTTCTCTACAACAAGCTAATTCAAGCTTACTCTGTTCATGACCAGCCCCATGAATCTGTCGCCCTCTTCAATCTCCTCTCCTTCGATGGCCTCCGACCAAATCACCACACTTTCAATTTCATATTCGCCGCTTCTGCTTCGATTTCGTCAGTTCGAACTTTACGGATGCTTCATTCTCAGTTTTTCAGATCTGGGTTTGAGTCTGATTCCTTCTGCTGCACGGCTCTAGTCACTGGCTATGCGAAGCTAGGAGCATTGTGTTGTGCGCGCCGGGTGTTCGACGAAATGTCTACCCGAGATTTACCCGTGTGGAATGCAATGATCACGGGTTACAAAAGGCAAGGTGATATGAAGGCGGCGATGGAATTGTTTGATTCAATGCCTTGTAAGAACGTAATCTCGTGGACCACCGTTATTTCTGGGTTTTCTCAGAACGGGAATTACTCCAAGGCTTTAACGATGTTTTTGTGTATGGAGAATAACAAATCCGTTAAACCGAACCATATTACTGTAGCTAGTGTTCTTCCCGCTTGTGGGAATCTCGGGGCATTGGAGATTGGCCGAAGATTAGAAGGCTATGCTAGAGAGAACGGGTTCTTTGATAACATTTTCGTGAGTAATGCTACACTAGAGATGTACTCAAAATGTGGAATGATTGATGTAGCTAAACGGATATTCAATGAAATCGGAAACCAGAGGAATTTGTGCTCATGGAACTCCATGATCAGTAGCCTAGCTACTCACGGGAATCACGACGAAGCTCTTGAGCTTTATGCCCAAATGTTGGTGAGCATTTTCTTTTGTTTCTTCATTTTAAAGCATGTTGATTCCTTTGTTTTTAAGAGTTTTTACACTATGTTTTTTCCGTTGGTACTTCAGCGAGAAGGAGAAAAACCCGATGCAGTGACATTTGTTGGGTTGCTGCTAGCTTGTGTTCATGGTGGGATGGTGGTGAAGGGCAAAGAATTGTTCAAGTCCATGGAGCAAGTTCACAAGATTTCCCCAAAGCTAGAGCACTACGGATGCATGATCGATCTCTTGGGGCGTGTTGGGAAGCTGCAAGAAGCCTATGATCTCATCAAAACAATGCCGATGAAGCCAGATGCTGTCGTTTGGGGAACCCTTTTGGGTGCTTGTAGTTTCCATGGCAATGTTGAGATAGCAGAGATAGCAGGCGAGGCGCTGTTCAAGCTTGAACCTTCAAACCCAGGTAACTATGTGATCATGTCGAATATCTACGCTACGAATAAGAAGTGGGATGGGGTTTTGAGGATGAGGAAGATGATGAAGAAGGAAACGATGACAAAGGCTGCTGGATATAGCTATCTTGTGGAAGTAGGAGTTGAAGTTCACAACTTTACCGTGGAAGATAAATCACACCCAAGATCTTATGAGATCTATCAGGTTCTTGATGAAATCTCCCGGAGAATAAAACCAGAGAAGAGTTACTTTGGCTCTGTATTTCAGCATGAACAACTATGCATATGGGGTTTTGAGGAAGAGGAAGAGGAAGATGATGAAGAAGGAAACGATGACAAAGGCTGCTGGATATAGCTATCTTGTGGAAGTAGGAGTTGAAGTTCACAACTTTACCGTGGAAGATAAATCACACCCAAGATCTTATGAGATCTATCAGGTTCCTGATGAAATCTCCCGGAGAATAAAACCAGAGAAGAGTTACTTTGGCTCTGTATTTCAGCATGAACAACTATGCATATGGTAGTAGAGATTTTGTTTTGTTTCACTGGTCCAAAACAATGACTGAATTGAATTTATGTGATTTTGGTGTCTTCACATTGATTCCTGTATTCTCAATTTTATATCCGTATACATTATTTGGTATACAATCTCCGGTTGAACCAAACCGAACATTACACAACAAAGTTTCCCAGAGGTTATTAAACCATGTAAAGATGTAGCTTTTGCCTATCTTGTTTTAAGTCTCGGCACATAGGCTTTATCATGTTCACATACAAAAAGAAAGTTATGTTTGCTTCTAGAGTCTGAAACTATCCATATGATCTTTAATATCTTATTCGAACCTCATAAAAATCCCCACATACTAAGTAATAAAAAAACTCACTCAAGGAACAAGCTTGAATATTCACTAAATCCTTTACACATCTTTCTTACACCTAAAACGAAGAGCACTACCGCAACAAAGGTGTTTTCGGGTTACCTATGAGCCGTTGGTGTACGCGGTATGGTGTACGGCATTTGACCCATGTTCATTGGTGCACCAGGAACCACTGAGCCAGGAACTGGAGCAGCATGGACTCCATAAGCCATGTGAGGTGGAGCAGGAAGGTTCACTGGTGTTCCAACTGCTGAGACCAATGGTCCACCTACCGGTTGACCTATGGTGGGTGTGCCATACATAGAAGGTCCTGGTGGTGGTTGAGAGGCGGCTTGCTTGGCTGATTTGTTTCCTCCTCCAGCAACAGCAGCAGAACCGGTGTTGTTGTTGTTGTTGTTCTGACCAGTGATTGGTCCTTGTGGTGTTGAGACATCTGCGTTGCCAACACTAGTGATGTCGTGAATGCTTGATCGTCTTCTGTCTTTGTTCATTGAGTTTAGACGAATGAAATACTTTTGAGCATGGCTTGCGACTTGGGTCGGTGTTCTTGTTACCACAAAGTTACGAGAAATGCTACGCCAATCACCTTTCCCGTACTTATCCAAACCAAGAAGAAATAACCTGTAACATAGAAAAGACAAAGACTATTAGTTCATCAGAATCATTGCATAACCAAAAAGGCAGAATCTTCCGGGCCATAGTAACAAACATGAAAGCACACAGAAGCCTGCTAACGGAACCAATCTAAAATGAATAGCAGGTAACACATTAACGGTTTTGTCTTGTTTCTGCCATCTACGTCTAATCAGCAAATTAGTAAAAAATTAAATTCTCACAGCAAGCCATTTAAACAAGAAAGATAAACTTCACTGTTGCATCAAATTCCAACTTTTTTGCAAGTGAAAAAGCAGCCCGGTAAGTAATTTTATGCCGGTGATCTTACCCATATACTCAATTCTAGTTCTACGCTTATCTAGCCATTTAATATCCCAAAAATCTTTGCGCCTTCAAGAGAGTAAAAATGCAGACTAAACTTTAAAGTAAGATTTTCTTGTCCCTTTCTAAAAGAAAAGTGGGGTTCTCCAATAACGGAGGTGGACAGACTAACAATCCTTTTCTCAAGGTTTCAGCATGATAAACAGCATCTAGCTTCAACAAGTGGTGGAAAAGATGGTCAAAATGGTCCCATGGGTTAGATAGCATCTCCCCATCATCTCTAACATGGTGGATGTAATGATATAGCAGCTAGGACAGGGAGGTAAAGAGAATTTATGAGAACAGCTTTCTCTGTCCCATGCCAAGTTATAATTTCAATAAAACCAGAGCCTTTTGAAACTATTACAAAATCATAAGAATTTTAAGAAACTTTTAGTTTCCCTAAAACCAAAATCAATCCTTCCACTTTCTCAATAGGGGAGACCAAGAACCTAAGAGTTCCAGTTAAGGGCTTGCTTCTGAGCACAATATGACTTCGAAAAATCTAACTTCCTAAAGGTTCACAAAAATTGAAATCCAAAAATTTGTCACATAGAGAGCGATAAAATTAATGTTCTAAAACACAAAGGAGACACGGAGCACAGATACAGCAATAAAGGTAATTTCGAAAGAATACTAAATGAATGAGAAGAAGCACAAACTGATTAGTAGCATAAATAAACAAAGGTCACCTGTGTTCATCCTCTGTCCACGCGATACCCTTTCGTCGTTCTTGATCTGACTTTGATTTACTTCCCTGGTTAGACTCGCCGGCGTGACTGTTTCCTCCTTTCTTACTGCTTCCTCCTTCATCACCAGCATGTCCATTTGATCTTTCAGGAGAACCATAGGCAGGAAGTGGTACACATCCTGATTCAATCCTACTAACATCTTCAACTAAAAGCTCATAATGTTCTTTAATCTGTTCAACACTTTTTCCTGGAACATCTGCAGCAATCTTCTCCCACAGTTCCTCGGATTCATCAGTATAATTTGCAAGAGCTCTCTCGAACGCAATATCATCCTCTCTACTCCACGCAGAGCCATCACTAACTGCCTCCACAGTCATTTTTCCAACTAAACCCAACCAAAATTCGATAGAATTTACCTTAATCTCTCTCAAAAATAAACCAGATTTCTGAAAATTTCGTATCTTTAGAGTTCCACAAACTCGCAACTAATCACTTATCAACAGAGACAAACTTAATAGAATCCAAAGTAACCAAAGCTGAGAAACACACGGAGAACTCAGATCTTCCAAGTATCACTGACTGACCCTATGACTTCAAATTAGAACTGCCTACGGAAATCGAGAGAAAATTATATAAGAAGACGAATCGAAAAGGGAATCTCTCCTCACACAAAATCAAATTCCCTAAAAATAAGGGCAAGAAGAAACCCTATAGATATCTTTGTCGTACTTTACTGAGGAACTAAAGACAGAGCATCTCTGAATTTATCTTTTTTATCCTGATGAAATAGAAGCACGAAGAAATATCCGTGAGCCAAAGCAACATGGAGATTGAAACGCGGAGCATGAGGATATTGGCAGGAAAAAAAGATTGCAACTTTGTAAGAAGAGAAATTAGGGGTTTCTAGGGATTGCGACAAGTTGAAGGAGAGAGGGATGGGAAAAACCCAGAAGACTAAGAGAGAAGGAGAGAGGTCAAAACGCCATTGTTAAACAAAAAAAGAAAAGAAAACAGTGATAACCATAAGCGCCCACACATTGATAGCAACAGTTTTCACAGCTCAAGTCCGCTGTTTTTTACTTCTATTATTTCCTTTTGCCTTATTTATTTTCTCTCTTTAATTTTTCTTTTCCGCTTGACTTTGATTTTGCTAATGTTGAGTAAATATTTATTATACCAAGTAATTTTGACCAGATTATACGAAGTATTGTAATAATGGACGACCGTTAATTTTGGACATATAATGTTATACATATTGGGTTTTCCTCTCTTTTTTTTTTTTATTACTCTCATAATGCTTTAGCATGTGCCAAGATTTTTTTTTTGTGACATTTGGGGTCTTAGGCAATCATTGATAAATAATAATTATTTGTACTGTCATGTTATTTTTTATCATGAGGCAATAAAAATTTTTTTACTAACTATTTCTAAAATTGTTCAAACAGATTATACCTAATTTATTAGGCGCTAAATTTTGTCAACAGTCCGATATTTTAAATATGGATATTTAAATAACGATATTTTAAATATGGATATAGTGTAGGCAATATTTCTGTGATTATTAGGAAAAACAAAAAAAACCCAGATCCGAAAGCCTCTTTAAATAAATGACGCTTTTTCCAAAAACAAAACATGTAAATTGCCTATGAAATAAACTTTCCGGTTTGTGCCATATATGATTTAGTAGTGGTTAGTCATTGTACAGTAAAAACTTACAAATATTCTATTCATTTTTTATGAAGATGATATATATTTCTTATTACAACTTATTGATCTCGAGTCGTAATATTAGTGATTACGAAAGAAATTGAAAAAAAAAATGGAAAAAGAAATAAAGTGGAGAGGTGGACAAAGAAGTTAGGGAAGATGTTGACGTCAAATCCATAAATATCCACCAAAAAGATCCAATCAGACCGGTCCCCTTCGCTACTTGTCCCATCAGTTCACTGGTCTCTACATTTATCTTTTCCCTTTTCTTTTCTCTATTTTCATGCGAATATATATCACTTCCATTTTTTTTTTTTTAAATAAAAGATTATCCCATTGAAGAAACACCGAAAAATTCTACGTTTTGGGGGGAATAGTCACACAGATTTAGATTATAGCCAATTATTCATAGATTTAGATTCTAGCAAATGCGACTAATCACAATTTGGCTCTCTATATTATTATTTAAAAGTCATTTAGAAAAATAAATTTTATTTTGTAAATTATTACATATTATGCCATTACAAATAAAAAAAATAATTGAAATAGAAAATGAAATAATTATCTTTTGAAATTATTGATAAAAATATAAAAATTATTTATTTCCCATTTAAAAATTATTTACTATTTAGTTTTATTATTATTATGATATTATTAAATAATAATCAATACATACATATTCAAAGAAAATATATTCAAAATCTTACAATATTTTTCATATATATTTTATTTGAATATATATATCAAAACAAAAATTTAAAAATTATTTTACTAATTTTATAAAGAGTTAGATACAAGAAAATTGATATTTTAAGAATTTGTGGATTGACCACAAAAACCATAGTCATTAAACCGTGCATATTAGAGTTATGTTTTCAAGATTATAAGTTTTTGCGGGTTAACCCGAATAATATTTTAGTTCATTGCAAAATGGGTTAAGTACACAAGTTAGTCCGAATTGACAGTGATATATATATATAATCATTCGATATACATATTATAAAATTCAAATAAAATTATTTTTTCTTAAATTTCAAAACAATTTTTAAGAAAAAATTATCATTATATTACAAAAAAGAAAAAAAAAACATTTTGGATTTTTATATTCATACCCTACAGACATTTTCCACAAAAAGCCAAAAAAGAACAATTGATAATAATTTATTTGGAATGTTAACTATTTAAAACCCCAAAAAGGAGCATCCTTTATTTCAAACATGAAAAGGTTTCGTTTGGTTGTTCCCAAAATGTGCTCTCATAGTCATACGAAAACAGGCAAACATTGAAGAAAGTAGAGTAAGCAAAAGAGCACATAGAGCTCTTTCTGATACAACTTGAATAAAGTTTTAACATTAACCATTCAAACAAATACATAACCTTCCTTCTCCTTCTGAAGCAGCTTTGCATCCCTATAATTGTGCTTTCAGATTTTTATTTCCATGGAGAGTAATAGCAAATACCACCCTACAAAAAGTATAAGACCATGAAGGACCAAAGAAACTATAGGGCTTAAAAGAGTCAAATGCTGACATACAAAAGTCTACCTTTTTACAGAAACAATCAACTAAGGCTGGGTAAGATTAAGATCTTTGCTTTTAAGTTTGCAACAAGAAATTAAAAAAGAGAAGAGGATGAAACAGCAAGGACTGGAGATGCAAACCTGTGGTTAACAAGTGTTTTAAGCAGCAGCCTGTAGCAACTCCCTTTCAGCGCGTTCCCTGATCCTTCTCTCGAGCTCCGGCCTAAAGTGTCTTATCAGACCTTGCACGGGCCATGCAGCTGCATCACCCAATGCACAGATTGTGTGTCCTTCGATCTGTTTGGTTACCTCGTGAAGCATATCAATCTCTTCCAGCTTTGCATTGCCAACTTTCATTCTCTCCATGATCATCCAAAGCCAACCTGTTCCCTCTCTGCAAGGAGTGCACTGCCCACAGCTCTCATGCTTGTAGAAGTAAGAGAGCCTCGCAATTGCATCCACAACATCGGTTGATTTATCCATCACAATGACTGCTGCAGTTCCTAACCCTGATTGGACCGCCTTGAGCGCATCGAAATCCATCAGCACATCCTCGCATATGTTCTTAGGAATCAAAGGGACAGAGGAACCTCCAGGAATGATAGCAAGTAGGTTGTCCCATCCACCCCTAACACCTCCACAATGCCTCTCAATCAGTTCCTTGAGAGGTATACTCATCTCCTCTTCGACTGTGCACGGCTTGTTCACATGGCCTGATATACAAAACAGCTTTGTCCCAGAGTTGTTCTTCCTACCAAAACTCGAAAACCACTCAGGTCCACGCCTTAAAATGGTAGGAGAAACTGCCACTGTTTCCACATTGGTAACAGTTGTGGGACAACCATATAAACCAGCATTAGCAGGGAACGGAGGCTTCAACCTAGGTTTTCCTTGCTTCCCTTCAAGGCTTTCAAGAAGCGCAGTCTCTTCACCACAAATGTAGGCACCCGCGCCAAAGTGGATATAAACATCGAAATCATAACCAGAACCACATGCATTCTTTCCCAAGAGACCAGCTGCATACGCTTCTCTTCTAGCCTTCTCTAGATTCAAACGTTCATTCACATATTCACCCCTGATGTAAATATACGCTGCACTAGCTCTCATTCCGACACCAGCAATCAAACACCCTTCCAACAATTTGTGAGGGTCATGACGCATGATCTCCCTATCTTTACAGGTTCCAGGCTCACTCTCATCAGCGTTGACAACCAAATAGGACGGACGTCCATCAGATACTTTAGGCATAAAGGACCACTTAAGACCAGAAGGGAAACCAGCACCACCACGTCCACGAAGACCAGATTTTTTCATTTCATTGACAATCCAATCAGTACCCTTGAGTACCAAATCTTTGGTCCTATGCCAATCACCTCTCTTCATCGCCCCTTTGAGAAATGGGTCATGTAGACCATAGAGGTTGGTAAAAATCCGATCTTCATCCTTGAGACCACCGAAATGAGTCTTTTCCGGAGGAGGAGGAGGTGGAGGTGGCTGTGGAGTGGTAGAAGTGGATGCAGCTTGGGTGCTGAATGATCTCAAAGCTGGAGCCAATCTGTTACTTTCCTTCCAAACTGATACTGCCCTATGCAAGCCAAGAATCCCCCTCACCGGTGCCTGTCATCAAATCCATAAAACAAAGAGGTTATACAGAAATAACATTACATTAGAACACATGGTCTTGTTAAATCACTGGAATTGGTAATACAGGACTTGAAGTGTCGGAGGATGAAATATAAAATAAAATCTCATCCGGAAACCAAAACAAAAGGAAGTGAATAAACCCATACGCTCGCTCAAGAAAAACCGACAATCTCGAAGAAAAATGAGCAGATCAAATCATATTCCAATCAATCACAACCCGCTAGATCTAAATGAAAGAAGATGTCGCATTTTGCAATTATTCAGCTAAATTTTGAAAACCCTAACAAATGCGATCGAGAAAGAAAAAAAAAATGCACAACCTAGAAATGAAAACGAAGATCATCAAAGTGAGTGCTGCGAAGCTCATTGCATACCATGGAGACGAAATTTCCGCGAAAAAATCGGGCAGAGAGATTGGTCTTTGTTCCTTAAGCGAGAAGGCCACACGAACGGAAGTAGAGGAAGAAGGACGGACGGAGTTATAATCCCTGCGCACCTGAGACCGCCGAACTCGAGATAAACTGGTTGGTTCAGATTAGTCCGCGTCGTCCTGATGTTGAACTTTTTCTTTGTTTTATGGGCCTTTATTGGGCCTGGCTAAATTACTCCGGTCCGGCATGAAATTATAATTTATAAACTTTTGGGAATAATTTGCATTTAAAAACTATTTTCTCAATTCCCCGGATCGGCGTTTAACCGCCTCAGGCCGGCGACCAGCAGAGGCGGTGGCTCGACAGAGATAGCGAATCGTTCTCTGGTATCTCGAATTTGGCGACAGTAAGAAATTCTAGCCCTAAATTTAAAGCGAGTACAATTCATTACAAATATTTTCTGATGGTTGTTGATTCGTTGTATTTAGGTTTCGATTTGCTATGGGACATTCCTCGGATTCAACAAGTTCATTGGCTCCCATTGACTCTGCCAATATTGGTTTTCAGGTATAAGTCATCTCTGGATGCGTCTGTTTTCTTTTGTCTAGTGATGATTGTTGTTTTCTTTTGTCTCGTTCCCTAGTGGTTTGGTTGCGCCTAAGGTAATGGTGCAATTGGGGTTGTTGCAGCTCCTAAAGAAGCAAGGTTGGAAGGAAGGTACTGGTCTGGGAATCGCCAAACAGGTGTGCTCTTTGATTCTGGCAACTAAAGATTTCTTATTGATTTGATCTATCTGTGTCTGCTGGTGTACTGTCATTCACTTTCCAGTAGGGATATGTGTTGTTTCAGTAGATTACCAACAACTTTGTGTGCTTTCGAGCTGTTCAGAAGAAGCCGGTTTTTGAGTGTGTGCATTTTCTGCTTTGCTGGTCAATTTCTCCTTGATTTGCTGGTCATCTTCATTATGTCATTCTCTGACAACTGCCCTACTTGCAAGCAGGGGATGCTGGTCCCTGTAGAAACGCAGGAGAACCATAACAAACTTGGGCTGGGAGCAGACAAACCAAAGATACAAAGGAGAAAGAAAACAGAAATGTCTCGGGCTACAATTTCTCAAAACAGTGACAAAGTAAGTGATGTGCATTTGAATTCACTCTTCTTCCGTCTATTTTAATCTGTGCTTGCTCCTCTGATTGCCTGGATTTTTTTTTTAATTTCTTAGTGGTATGAAATCGATCTGCTTTTCTTCTTCGTTTCAGCTATTTATAGTTTTCAACCATTGAGTGGTAGGGGTTTAGATATTATTTGGTTTTTAACCATTCTAGTTGTGACGAATAGACTAAAAGAAGTCATCGTGACGTTGAAGAACTGTATGTTTCTTTTATTTTTATTTTATTTTGACAATTATGTTACTGAATTCAGGTGTCGAATGCTGTGGGTGAGTCCTCTGGATCAAGCTGTTCATGGGCAGCTATCAGTTCTTCCAACATTGGGTTTCAGGTACCTATGCCAAGCTGGTTCTATCTCGCATGTTTATGTTTACTGTTTAGTATGTTTCTCCCCTAATTTGAGTAGTCTAGTGATGTTAAACCAATTGTGTAAAATTGGAATATGCAGCTCCTAAAGAAGCAAGGCTGGAAGGAAGGCACTGGTCTTGGAATCGATGAACAGGTATATTCGCATGTGCTTGTATCAATTCTGGTTCTGTCTAGTTGCGGAGTCGCATTTATTAATGTAGTGTCATTCGCCACCCAGTAGGATTGTAACGCTTATCAATTTTTTGAAACTCTTGCTTTGTTGTGTCTTATCTTGCTGCGCTTTACTTGAAAGTCTACAAGTGAACTGCGTTTACAGTTTGAAATCTTAGGTTGTAATAGAAGTGATGTTTTGAGTTATTTTAGTATCACCGTGTACATGCTTATATTAACTTGGGTACTGAATATTAGGTTTCTTGGTCGATTTCCTCCGGTGTTGCTGTTTCTAGGAATCATGTTCACTCTGTACTAGTTTTTCTAATAAAGTATTTTCGTCTTTCTGAACGATTTATTCTCTTTCCAAGCAGGGTATATTGGTGCCTGTACAAACAGAACCGAAAAATAACAAACGAGGACTGGGAGCTGAAAAAACAACCAAGAGAAAAGCGGCAAAGCCTCAGGCTACAGAGTCTGGACACAACGAACAGGTCTGTTTTAAAGATATACATTTTCACTGACTAGAAGCTGATAGTTTCTAGTGCACACACACATGACTCTCATCTTTGTCTCTAAGGCAGAGAACTTATATTTTCCTTGCTAAATTTCAGGATGAAGAAGTCCCCAAGAAAACCAAGAAACTTTCGAAGAAAATGCGGAAGATGATCGAGCACGAAAAACATTTACAGGAAAAGGAATTTGAACGAGCCTTCTTTAGGGAGTTCTGGCCTGATAATGTATAAGAAGGTAGCAGTTTTTTTGTTTCCTTTGTTCTTTTCGACCGTGATGTTCCAAAAGGTTTATATGTACTTAGAAATTAGAATAACTCTGTTTCGTATGCCGCAAAATTATAAATAAGATTCGATTGTTTGTGTTTGCGTATAGTGTATATTCTTCCCAAATAAGCACACAACTTTTGTCATTTTAGACAAAAAAAAATTGTTAATTCTAAACGTAAACGCAAAACATAAACGGAGACGGAAGGAACGTATGTTGTTTGCAATTGCATTCTACTTTCCAAAAATATTATATGAAATATTATAAAGTGTGTTATATAATATATATTTCAAACAATATGATTTTTTTATTATTATTGTTTTCATAAAAAATTAAACGCTGTTTTGTGTTTGAACTAGTCAAAGTCTACATTGATCCATGGGGAAAAAAAAAAGTTATCATGCGCTCTCGAATTGTATATGCTAGTCTCAGAACTCAGCATTTAAAACATTATTCCGTTGATTAATGACAAGACAAGCAAAGCTTTTCCTTGTAAGATTCTTATTTGTATGTTCATGTGCATTGCATTGGTTTTGCTCATGCCATCTACCATGAATATTCCATTTGAATAGTGAAAACAAAAGTATGGGAAAATTTATCTGAATTTGCATCAAAATAATTGAAAACCTCTAGCTTCTATGGTAAATAAAATACTTAAGATCTCAGGCGTAAACAAAGAAATCCCTATTTTTCTTGTCTGCTGAATTCACTTTTTTCTTGGTAGTAAAAGTCATTTTTCTTTTCTTTTGTAATTTAAAACTAGAATTTATCTTGTAAAACAATATGGGCCGAATTAAGAGAAGCCCATTATTAAGCCCCATTAAACAGAATTATATATATATTTTTCTTCACCTTCGGCGTTGTACCCGATAAGCGGCTTCTGCAGAGCTCCGCCGCATCCGAAGCCGTAAGTTCAACCCAAAAGCTTCAACAATGGCGTCTCTTCTTCTACCTTCATCTCGACTTCTTCTCCAGAGTCGAAGCCAATACAATGGCCAACCCCTGCTTCTTCCTCGCCCCGCCCCCAGAACACCATTTTTCGTCTCCTTACCCTCACTCCGCCCGTTGAGACTGAATTACCTCTCTACTTCCGCCTCGCCGTCGAAGAAACCATCGGATACTTTCACGGCTGCGGCGACGGAGAACAAAAAACAACCGGCGAAGAAGAATTCGAGCGAGGAGGAGGAAGTGGAAGAGGAAGTAGAGGAGGATATGTTGTGGATTCAGGAGAAGGCATTAGACCTAGTCGAGTTCACTGGATCGGTGACTCAGGCGATACCAGGACCCCGAGTTGGAAGTAGCAAATTGCCGTGGATGCTCGCCGTTCCGCTGGCTTACGCCGGCGCTACTTTCGTCACTGCCGTGGTCAAAACCGTTAAAAAGTTCTCTTCTCCTAAATCCCAACGCAAGAAACTGGTCTTGATTCCATTTTCTCCATCTCTCTCTCTCTCTCTCTTTGTGATACTTTAATCTGAACAAAGAACTGATTCAATGTGTTGTTTTTGAATATCTCCAGGTGAATCAGAATGCAATGCTTTGCAAATCTATAGATGAGCTGTTACACAAAGAAGACACTGTGCATAGCTCTGAGCTTAAGGCACTTGAAGAAAAGGTGTGAATACATCACTGATTTTTGCTTCATCTTGACATGAGAATGCTGATTTTTTGTTTCTACATCCAGACAGAGTTTAACATGGAGGAGATATTGCGGAAATACATTCGCTATGCCTTGAATGAGAAACCGTTTAATCCCGACCTTGTTGCACATCTCATTCATCTCAGACGAGCTTCTGGTTTAAATGATTCTCAGATTCCTGAGATTTTAAATGAAATCTCTCGTCGTATTGTCAAAGAAAAAGGTTAAATAGAAAGAAAAGAAACCTATAATATAGGATAGGGTAAGCTTCTCCATTGTTACAATCTTCCTTATTGCTCTTGGCATACTTGTATTTGCAGGTCCTGTAGTGATGAATATGCAAGGGTTTACAGAAAAGGGATTCAAGAGAAAACTCGCAGTGCAGGCGCTTTTTGGAAAAATTTACTATCTTTCTGAGGTAAATGGATGTGGAAACGTTACTTCTACTTTAGAGAATCTGCTTACTCTTTCAACATCTATTATGATCTGATCATGACGCCAAATATGCATACAATGTTCTGCCTTTCTCATAGATTTTCTAACTCTCTTCTCTTTTTTAACAGCTTCCTGACTTCTGCTCAAAAGACAACTCCTTGATTGTCAAGGAAATATTCGGAGTTACAGAGTAAGTTAACTCTCAAATTGAAGCTTCCTAAAAAAAAGAATAAGAGAATCTTATGCTTTTGCAATGTTCCTTTACTTGCCCATCTCTACAAACATTTCAGCGAAGACGCAGAGAAGCTGCGGATACACGCGCTTGCTGAAGCTGGAGACATAGACTCACTTGAGAAGATGGTAGCATTTGAGAAAGCGGCTGATTCTTCTTCGGATAAAGACGATTCAAATGAAGAAGATGACTCTACTACTTAAAGATATTTGTTCAAAAACCAACTTCAATACTAATATTTTTCCATAGTTTTTTTTCTGCTGTTCTTTCATCTTTTGACATTATCACAAGTTGTTCATAGCAGAAAGACGTTTGATTCCAACAACAACAAAAATTGTCTTCTGCCATAAAGCATGACAGATTGTAATAGAAATTTACTAAATCTAAAATGCAGCCTAACGATACAAGTTGTGGCTTATATTAATAGAAAAATGGGCTTTGCTAAAATCTAAACTCATACAGATACTTGTCTTCTATTCTGAATATACAGTACTAAAACACTTGTGTCTGAATATGGATTCCGAAGTGCTTTTAAGTGCATTACATGCTAACCCGATACATCTCGAAATGTAAATTCCTCAGGAAAAAAAATCAGTTTCCTGGAGTCCAAGAGTGTAATCCTCCATGTTGATATTGATCAGGCTCTGTGGGTAGATTCCAAAAGGTGTAGCTGATACCTCGAGGTTAAAGACTTCTGAGCTAATTTCCCAGTTTCCCACCAATAAAAGTTTTCATCACACTGCCTCCTTGAGATTGAAAGTTCTAACAATTTCCCTGGCGTGGTCGTGTTCGTGGAGCTCGACTAGTATTCTCTTTAACCGGCGGGCAAGACCAGTGGTTTCCGCATCATCCAGTCCTGAGGCAAGCCTTTTCTCGAGAATTCTTGCAAGTGTCAGAATACAATCCACAAGAGGTTGCAACGGCCGACTGCACAATCAGATATAAAGTTTTAGTATCTATCAAGGCGATGTTGCAACATAAAGTGGTAATTTACTAATATGAGATGCCGATATCATGTGAACCAAATGAAGATAAACAATGATGATGATTTGTCTTAGGCGAATGAGATTCCGAGAAAAGCATAAAGACCATAGCCTGACCAGTACTATTATTTTTGAGGGAAGTACTTAACTTTTCATGCAGACGGATTGTAGTTGAAATGGGAAACGATATGCAACATCACAAGATGTGACTATGATGTTTCACAAAGATGAACCATGAGATCTACAATGTGTGAGATATCATATGTTACCTGTGGGTTCTTGTGACGCTTTGTCCTGTCCATACTCCAGACAAAGAACCAACAATCTTTTCAGTTCTTGTGACAGCATCATGGATATTTGATGCAATGCTTCTGACATGAGGTAGGACTTTTCCAAACAAAAGGTCACTCAAAGCCAAATTCTCCAACACTGGAAGCGCCAGGATGTCTTTCCACATGCATATATTTCTCATAAGACGGACTGATGTCCCAAACCTATATGCTGCAACTTGTGGAGCATTAGGTACAGCCTTCAATACCAGAGGATCCCATGTCGGAACCTGGAGAACAAAGAAAGAATAGAAGATATTATTGGTCCAGTATAAATTACTCATAACAGACTCAACGAGATTTATCAGGAAATTAGCAAGAGATGTAACAAATTCAAATTCATACCGTAGTAGCTGCTATGGCTTCAACAAGACGAGAACGAATAGCAGCAAATAGTTCTGCTAGGGCCTCGCTTGAAGCAGTCACATAATTTGTCACCAAGCTTGTAGCAGCAACAGCATTTCTTGTCTCCCGGGTGCTAAGTATATCCCAACAACGAACTATCTGATGGTGCAAAATAGGAATCGCAACCTTTTCCACTAGCTCAGGGACAAGGTTGGCATCAGTATCATCTGGTGCAAAATCATCCCCATCTTCTGGCTTCCCATAATCAAATAACAACTGATGCCTGGAGACATAAATCACGAGTCAGATTACTTCCACAAATCCGATATAAACAATGGTTTAGTTTACATGCTAAGAGACTAATGCCTACTACTTAGGATAAGTGAAGTGTTATTTGGGAATGAAATTTTGGACAATATGGAAAGATGGAAATTGTGAATAGCTTACCAATTCATGTTAAAGAAATCCACACCTTGATGAAGAGGATCCCATTTCAAAAGCTCCAATCTTACATAAGGTGAAAAGATGGAAGGAACGGTCAAAGACATGTAAGCATCCCGATAAGTAGATGAATAGTCTCGCTTCCACCTCTCAAATCTCGCCTTCACCATTGAAAGCTGGGAATATTCCTCAGATGCATCACTGAAGACCTGATCACCATACTGAAGTAATTTATCTCTGAGTTCCTTATATGCTGAAGACTCGCTGTCACTCTCATCAGTGCTTGATTCTCCTTCAATTTTCAGAGAAGATCCATCAATCTCCATGGCTGATGCGCGCTTATTTTCAAATCGAGCTCGCCTTTTCTGCCGTGCTGCAGCCCTCTTTTCCGCTTCCCTGCGCTTCTGCAGGTTTTCGTCTCTGCCCAATTCATCAAGCTTAACTGGTTGAGCCTGCTGTCTTATAGAAGCAGAGGCAGCCAACGCAGCACTTGTGGCAGCAGCAATCACTGAAGTACTGCTTCCTTGTGTGTTTAGAACTGCCATTGCTGCTTTTACGGCGGCCCCTAGTTCTACCATTTCATCATTGTTATCTGCAAGTCTCCTTTCTAGAATAGCTGAAGCATGTTTTTCATTAAGTTCCTTCATCCGATCTTCAATTTCCTCAATGAAGGAACCCTTTTTCTGCAAAAGATAATTCAAACCAGAAATTAGGAGCAATCCAGTAGCAGTATTTACCATAGTTGAATTATTTATATTGATGGAAATGAAAGCACCAGATACAAATATGTTAGGGTTATACATTATCCATAAAGTGAATCCATACAGCTTTATGTGTTGTTTTCAATATAACAGAAATCGTTTGCTTTCATTAAGATGGAATCAAACTACAAGTATCAAAGAACATAGACGCCAAGAGTACCTAGGTACTTACATGAAAATATGGTTTGAGTTCATTTTTTCTTTGTTTTGTTGGAGATTAAGATCAAACAGATAAATGCAACATAGTATCTAATACTAATTACTTTTATTTTTTCCTTTTGAGTCATGATCCTATGCAGTCAAATAAGATGAAAGGAAGAGACTGAGACGCACTAAGAAAGCAGTAGCCAATGGTACTTCAAAAGTAAAAAGAGTCAACCCTGCAACATAAGCAATATGTATACAACTACAGACAAAACATTATATTAAAGCGTACCTGCATGAAGTCGCATATAACAGAGATGAAGTCTCTGAGTTTTTGCATGAAGACATACTTGTCTCCAGCTGCAGATAGAGAAGTTTCAAGAGCTGTGATACTCATCAACGAAGCAGTCAAATTCTCATCTGTCTTGGTAAGCGAGGATAAGGTTTTTGCATGGGATTCCTGGCAAATAATTCAAAATAAATGCACTTCATCAGAAACCAAATTCCATATAAGCCATAACCAAATCAGTCTCATAACTAGTCAATAGCAAAGAGACACTAGGAAAACCTCTGCGGTGAGCTATGTTTAAAAGTTCACGTCAGCTGATAATCAACTAGAATAACATTAACATCATACAAATACGGTGATATTAACCAAACCCTAAGAGAAGGGAGCAGATTAATAAATAAGAAGAAGCCAAGTTCATAGAGCAATACCTTAAGCCTCTTAACATTTTCCTGCAATGCTTTCTTGGCAAGCTCGGCTTGTTGTGACATTGGTAATGTATCAACACTACTAGCTGGACCAATGGTAACATTGGGCACTGAACCAAGTGGTATCCCGGCATGATAAGCATACATCTGCGGTTGCTGTTGTGAATGCAAAGGCACGCCGATTCCATTGCGACTTGCAGTCCTATTAGACCCTTCATCCATTCTTTTACCAATACCTTTCTTAAATTGCTCCTCCTCCCACAATTTATCTTCTTCATCCTCATCCTCATAATAACTACTTGTCGTGGATTCTTTAGCTGTAGGGTTTTCATCACCGAAATCAAGCACACCTTTCCCATTACCTTTGTGCTGTCTCGCACCGATGAGACTTCCTTGAAAATCCGCATCCTCATCGCTAATCCCTTCAACAGCAGAATGATTAGCGGTACTACCATCTAGTGATATGAAATCAGGTGCCGGTGCTGAACGTGACTGCCTCTTCGCGGCTAGAATAGCTTCAATCGTCGCCTGATCGTAAAACATACCTTCAGGCCGCTCGCCTTCCCCTTCCTCATCGAAGTCCAAATCTGAAACCTGTTTGACCACATCCTTCAGGCTCTGCTGCTCCTGCTCCAGCGGAGGTTTGATTAAACCCTTAAGCACTACCTTGGGCTCGGTATTAGCACTAGGGCGAGAATACGGAAGCGTCCGTGTGTTCTTTTGGAGCTCGAGCAGCGCCTCTTTCGTATAAGAGCCGGCCTGGGGAAGCACGTTAGAAAGCAGAGCCGCGGTGGAGGAAGAAGAGGAGGGACGGGATTCCATGGTGGAAGAGTTTAATCTGTGAGAAGATCCCGAAACCCCAAGACGCGAAGAAGATTTGCTTCGGTCTCTACCGTTCTTGTTCTTGGGCTTTACCGCCACACGGGGAGGTCCATCTTCTTCCTCCTCGTCATCGGCAAAACTGAGGAGTTTCTTCTTCGGGTCCGAGGCTGGGAGTTTTTTAGGTTTTGACGAGGAAGGAGCCGAAGAGGGTTTCGCCGCGGCGGTGGCATCTTTACTGTCTAATTCATCGCCACCGTCGTCCCCGCGCCGCCGGAAATTCCTAGGACGGTGACTTCCCATTCTGTCTGGAATTAGGGATTTTACAGTTAGGGATCGAAACTTTGAATAGGAGACTTGAAAATTTGTAATGATATATAATCGTTTGTTTTTCTGATTTTGCAGTCCTACTCCTTCCTCCTGCGTGATGAAAAAAGAAAATATTCGAAAGAAAAGAAAAGTAAAATATAATCCAAATAAAAAACATATTTTAAAAAAATTATTACAACAAACAAAATTAGAATCTTTCAACAATTTCGACCACAAAAAAAAAAATCTTTCAACATTAAAAATAATTTCTTTTTAAGTCTATTGTTTCAAACGCAACTTTTCTTGTTTCAATCCAATGTAAAAGCAAATAGAATTTGCAAATGCTACAAGGAAAAAAAAAAAGAATTGCAAATGCTACCATTCAATCAAGCTATGTACAATGAAGCATCATGAGAAGCATAAAAAAAAAAGAAATAAATGTTGCAAATTGCATTTTCTTTTTCTGTTTTTTTTTTTCATCCACTTATGGGTTCAGAATTAAAAACAGCTTTTGTCTTCTTTCTTTTGCTTCCATGCCAAAGAAAGCAAACAAAAAGAGGATGATGAAGAAGAAACAACATAACTGTTAAGTAGTTTTAGAAGAAAAAAAAAGAGTATCATAATCAATTCCCATTGCATCGGTGAATCACACCATTACTACTGCTTCCTTGCACTTGCTTCTTCTGGTTCTGTGGGTTAATCCGGTCAAGTCCCCATATCCTTATGGTTCCATCATCGCTTGCTGAAGCCAACATGTGAAGGTTCGTTGGGCTCCAGCTCACGCAGTTAACCGCTCCTGCATGGCCTGGTAGCTCAAGGATTAACTTCCCTGTAGATCTGTGCCATATGTATACCTGCAAATCACAGAAATGTGTGAACCAATGTCACCAAAACCCGCAGAGAGATCAACTGAATCAGAGAAGCAACCATTCTTCAATACTGAGAAACAGAGACTGGATTATCATCATTTGTTTGTCTTCTGTCTGAACTGGTTATGTTTTGTGTATACTCTAAATCCTAATCCCGGATAGATTAACTGAAGAAAGAAACAACCATTCCTTAATTATGCAAAGATTCCGAGGACAGAGACTGGAATTTCATAATTTGATTATGTTCTGTCTAAATTGATCCAATGATGAAAGAAACAACCACTCCTCAATCCTGAGGATAATTCAGAGAACAGACCGGATTATCACCATTTGATACTCATTTTTTTTTTTTTTTTAATGTGCTAATGATGATACTATGCGAAGAAAACAGTGGATTTTTACCTGAGAATCCTCGCTTCCGCTAGCGATGAAAGTTTGTTTATACCCACCAAAGCATGATCTGATGATAAATCTCGAACGCTTGTGGCCTTTGTATCTCGTCACAATCTTGGGGTCACCTTCGATATTCCAGAGACGGATTTCCTGGTTGAGGAGATTTACCAGAAGATATTTGTTGTCATTCGAAAGCGAGAACGAGGTAATCATGTCTTCCTCTTCGATCAATCTCTCAATTGTCGCTTCCCTATCAAACAGGGATATCACGGAATCCTTGCATACACTTACGAGCCACTTTCCATCATCTGTCATTGCTATATCTGATACCTTTTGTGTCCTCTGACCTTTCCAGCATTCCATCTCTCTACCATCTAAATCCCACATGCAGATGCTTCGGTCTGTCATCCCAGCGATTATTCCCTGCCCATCAGGATACCATCCGCAAGAAATGGGACCGATACCGCCTTTTTCATACATGTGAACACAGTCTCCTGAATCAACATCCCAGCGTCTGATAACCTCTTCTGCTCCACATGTAAGAACTTGACAATCATCAGGACTCCATAAAATTGCAATCACGGAGTTCTGATGGCCCAAAAGTGTATGCTTCTTTGAAATGTGCCCATCTGCGTTGATCTGAAAAGTACATTCTAAGTGAATCAGCAAACAGGTTGCCTCAATTGGGATAGGTAACATATCTAAACTTTTAATTGGTTAGCCAGAACTCAGTTCAGGTGAGCCTTGGTTGGTAAGTCAGCATTACCTCCCATATAATTGCGGTCTGATCCTTGGAAGATGAAGCTAAATATTTGCCATTATGTGAGAATTGCAAGAACCAAACTTCATCAGTATGCGACTCCAAGATCTGAACCATTCACGTAGAGAGAACTTAACGAATGTGATTTATGTCATTAACGCACACATGCACTGCTAGTCTCACTAAACTACAAACATAAAAAAGAGGCCACAGAAGTAATTAGTTAATCAGAGGAGCGTGAGTACAGGTGACAGCAAAGAAAAATGTTAGCCAATGATGGAAAAGAAATAACCGAAAAAGAAAAGAGGCAGCAGATTGAGACAATTATCATCTTCTACATCTTTCTCGATGACCTGCCAAGGAAGTGGAAACGTTTGCAGCACACTGTACTGTAAACCTATCAGCTAAAGATATGCCACTCTCCTATAGTTTCGACAAACTCATGATCACCAAGAAACGAAACAACAACATGAAGGAACGTAAGCGGTAAGCAACATTAAGAAGTCTAACCTGAACAGTCTGAGAAGGAATTTGGTGCTTCCCGCACTGATGGTCAGAATACAAAGACAAATCACTATCCAAAGTATTATGGAAAACACAAGAATCCCGCTGAATATGAAGGGAATTCTCAACTAAATACTCCAGCCTCTTCTCTGGGATTATAACCGAAGCAGGAAGCAAGTTTTTCAGTTCCTCCAGAAGCTTGGACCTTGAATTCACACTTTCTTTACCTGGACCCGAAGTGGTATGTGATATAAAGTTTGAAGGTGATATAAGGGAGGAAGCGAGCTCATGAACACGCTTTGTATTAATGTGAAGAGGCACAATCTCGTTCCTCAAGGTGCCTAGCGCATCAACTATATTTTCAATTTTCAGAAGCTCTAAGAACTTTTGCTCTAGGAGCAAGAATGACGCAAATTTGACAGCCTTTTCATCAAGCAGACCGATTCTGTGCAATGTTACAACACTTTCATCCCATTTTCCGTCCTTTACCTGCTGCAGAAACACCTTAACGATGGAATGATGCAGAGAAATTCCGGATTCTTCCTCCAACATAGCCCCGGTTTTATCATATCCAAGTGAATAAAGAGCCCTAGTGATTATCCTAATGAATTCAGTTTTTTTAATGACCCCTTTGGAGCCGATAGTTTCATCATCCCCTTGGGAGGTCAGAGGCCTTGCCATCAGGTCTCCCAAAGAGTTGTTCACAGTAGTACCTCTAACAGAAGAGTTCCCGGAGAAGCCGTTGGGTTCGTCAGCAAGACGTTTAGCGCGTTTCAAAGGAGGTTCAGTATCCTCCACAACTCCCATGAAATACCTAGTTCAGCCCATAAAACTAATCTGCAGAGACATAAAAGCTTTGAGTGAGTGCACATTAGATCCATAGGAAAAACCAAAGAAATGCCCTTTTGCCAGGATGCAAGTAAACAACACCAGAACAGTACAAGGATTCTAATTGATCACACAATCAGAGATACGGTATAAAAGACGAGAAGCCATAGACAGAAAAATTCATGTAGATCTACTAGCAAGGAGATTAACATTCAACCATTAAGAAGAACATCAAACCCAATTGATCAAAACTATAAATTAGTTGCACTTCACTTTGTTCGATCGGAACAACCACGTCTCTCGATCGTTTCACGGATGAAGCAGAACATTAAACAGTGAATCGAGATACGCAGGATCAATTTAATCACAATAGCCAGTTGCGAAAACTAGTCAATTAAACCACAAAATCGACACACAGTACACCTAGCCCCCCCCCCCCAAAAAAAAAATGAGCAATCACAAAAAAAAATCCAATTCGTGGAATCAACATCGAACTAAATAGAACAAGGGTCACTGCGTGATGAAGAAGATCAATCCACGATCTAAGAAGCAAAGAAGTAGAAAGGGGGTGGGAGAAAATCCATATCATACCAAATAAAGAAGCAAAATCCAGGAAGCAAAAGATAAGGTTAAGAGACAGCCCAGAAACAAAGGGGTAAACCGCTAGAGATGCAAAAGCGGTGAGAAGAAGATAGAGAAAAGAAATTCTGGGAAAAAGAGGGAGAGAGAGAGAAGATGTGCGTTAAAGAAGAAGAAAAGAAGAGAGAGGAAGCGACACAACAAGGGGAAAACAAATTATAAAACAACAAGGAAGATGAAGAAAGGAGGCGTGGCTGATCAGCGGCTGCTCCCCTCCCAACAAACGCACAAATATGCATTTCCCCACTTTTTATATATTTCTTTCGTCTCTTATATTTTCTTTCACATTTATGTTGTTAATTACCACCATATGTACGTAAACGAGTGGTGATACGGTGTGGAATTAGCGTAACACATGGATTAAATGTAATTTGGTGCATATTCATTTCATTGGAAGATAAACAAATGATTGTATATAATAAAACAGAATCATTTCAAAGATATTGATCTGTTTTTTTTTTTATAAAAATTATCCTCAAATGTTGAAAAAGTTATTCACATTTATAACCAAACGATGTCTCAGACAATTTTGAAGATCTTAGGGAAAATACGAAAAATATTTTCACTTCATCAAGAATCTCATAGTAAAAGTAATCACATGTTTGAACCCATTTATTTAAGTAATATCGTCATATACTCATCTCTCTCCTTGAAGATTATTATTTATTCTCTTTATAAAATGGATTGGTTTGAAATATCCCTTTGTTCCAGCCACTGAATCACAATGGGAAAAAATTAGTGATAGGAAGTGCCTGATTCATTCTGAATCTTCTTTTTTAAGAAAACATTAGCTTGCTTCTGAAAGAGCAATGGATCAAAATAAGGGATACACGAACACAAATATTCAAATGAGCTTCTACTGATTCATGGTAATATATATATATATATATGTTGGAAGGTACAGAAGTTGAAGAGAAGAAATATGAGGTGAAACTGAAGCCTTTGTGGTAGGATCAAACTGAAAGTAGGTTATGTTCAACAGGTCACGGTCACTTGTCGCCAGAGATGCTCAAAGTTGCAACGTTCGTCAACTTCATGTCAATCTTACCTTGAAATTAAATCACTACTCTCTATCTACGTACGTGCAGGAACAAAATAAAGAGACGCTAAGGACAGGTCATAGACATCCGGGTTACGTTTTCACTCCAAATCTTGATGTCTTACATTTTGAAGATATAAACTCGATGGGTATTAACACGAAGGAGTTGCTTAGTCCATGTTCCCCTTTACAAGTGGGAAAGGCTTTTTTTCGTCGTAACCATATCATATTTCATTAATGCTGGATTGTTTTACTTTTGCTCCTCTGAATTTCAATATTTTTCTAAACATATCTTTCCTTGAAATTTTTTATTTATTTTTGTTTTTTTTGCTAATATTTGAATTTCACTAAAAATGAGAAGGTTTGTAAAAATATTACAAAAGAACTAAACAAGATAGGAAAAGCCTTCGCAAGAATAAAAAACAAGACAAATCCTAGAAAGATTATGAACATCAGATGAGAAATATACTACTCATATGTGAGCCAAAATTGCATGAGGTCACTAAAAACCTTCCTTTTCCTTTTGGCCACGGTCGAGTTCTTTGAAGATAGCCTGATGAGTGGATGAGATGTTGTTGAAGAGCATGTTGTTTCTCTCGGACTAGATGGTATAGATAGTAGCCTGGGCCACCATATGTCGTAAGGTCCTTGGTGAGATGTTGTCTTTGATTATTAACCAGCAAATGAAGGCAGTCCAAGTGTGGAAATTGAAAGAGTGGTAGCTTAACCTTTTGAGAAATAAGTCCTACAATTGCTCACTTACTTCACATCTTACGAAAAAGTTGTCTCGATTCTACTCATAGAATTAAAACAAAGGCAACATAAGGAACTAACTTGAAGACCCCATCTCACTAGATGAGCCCTTGTTGGAAGTTGGTCTTGCTGAGCTACCCAAAATGTGAAGGCATGTCGTGGAATAGCTCCTTTGAACCACACAAGTTTAGTCCAAGGTTGAACAGGGGCTCGCGGTCGAAGGACCTCCCAAGTGTACTATGATCAAAAAAGATTTTATTTTCTTCCTCTTAATTGACATAATAATTTACATCACCTTCTAACACCGCCAATATTTATGTTTATTGGGCCTGTATTAATAAGAAAAGGCCAATTAAAAAAAATGTCGAATGAAGAAAAAAGCCCAACTAAACTACCACCGTTACAATTCAAGACGATGGAAAATTGTGTGTCTGAAAAAACGTCGCCGTTTAAAAAACCAGAGCCTTATCAATTCGTGCTTAGGTGATAAGCCAGACCTCTTATCAGATCCTGCTACTACTATAAACAGAATAACTTATCAAATCGTGCTTATAGGTTTGTTTCCATTGATGCTCGCATTGTCAGTTTCGAGCGTCTCTTTTTTCTCTATTGTTCGATTCAAAATCCCTAATCTTTCTCTTTCTTTTCAACTTTATGATTAAATTACTTTTGATCTCTCTATAAATATTAAATTGTCACCTACAAGTGCTCAAAAGCAATTCAAGCGAAAAGAAAGAGAAAAAAACTTNTTGATCTCTCTATAAATATTAAATTGTCACCTACAAGTGCTCAAAAGCAATTCAAGCGAAAAGAAAGAGAAAAAAAAAACTTCTCTCGCTCTCGTTCCCAGATTCTTCGATCTGCGAAACCTCTTTTGAACATAGAATCTCTCGCTCTCGTTCCCAAATTATCCAATATCTACAGGTACTTCTTTGACTATGTTCTTTCTTCTCTATTTCTTTTCCTGGATTTATAATATTTTCTGTTCTATGTTGTTTTCTTAGGTTTTACGACTTAATAAGCGCATGATTCTATGTTCTTTTTTTCTTTTTCTTTTATTTTTTATTTTTTCAAGTAATTAATATTAAGGTTTTTTTTTTAAAGATCTCATTTAATGTATGTGTTTTGATCTCGTTCGCAGAGCTGTACGGTAATGTCTTCTCTTAGCAGGGAACTTGTGTTCCTGATTCTTCAATTTCTCGATGAAGAGAAGTACAAGGATACTGTTCACAGGTCTTCTTCTTTTCTTTTTTTCCGTTTTCTTTCAACTCTTTCAATTTTCAATCTGCAAATTGTGAATTGAGAAACTGATTATGTGAATGTTAATAACCCCAGATTGGAATTGGAGTCTGGTTATTACTTCAACATGCGTTATTTTGAGGAATTGGTGACTAATGGCGAGTGGGACGAAGTAGAGAAGTATCTCTCTGGGTTTTCCAAGGTTGAGGATAACAGATACTCGATGAAAATTTTCTTTGAAATCCGAAAACAAAAGTATCTCGAAGCTTTAGATAAGTAAGCTCCATAATCTGAGCATTTTACCTCTTGAGTATTTTAGTTTGCTAAGTGGTGTGTGCCTCAGTACTTTTCTTTTCCTTTGAAAAATGTAGGCGTGATCGCGCAAAAGCTGTGGACATTTTAGTCAAGGATCTGAAGGTGTTTGCAGGTTTTAATGAAGATCTCTTCAAGGAAATTACCCTACTATTGACATTGGATGACTTTAGGTTCTCAGAACTTTGACCTACAACATTTTTCGCCATAGATGCTTATATATTATCGAGATTATCATTCACTGTTACATCAATTTGCAGAGCCAATGAGCAGCTCTCCAAGTACGGGGATACAAAGTCGGCAAGGGGTATTATGTTTGGTGAATTAAGGAAGCTGATAGAGGCTAATCCACTTTTCCGCGACAAACTTCAGTTTCCTGCTTTGAAGAGTTCAAGGTTGCGGACTCTAATAAACCAAAGGTGCTTGAGGATTTTCTGTTATCTTTTAGTCTAACCAAATTTTCTTAATGATTAAAACTTGAAATTTACTGGAATTTCTCATAGTTTAAACTGGCAGCATCAGCTATGTAAAAATCCTAGGCCAAATCCTGACATCAGATCTCTATTTCTGGACCATACTTGCAATCAACCGAATGGTGCGCGAGATTCATCCCCTGTTACAAATCATTTAATGGGTGGTGTTCCCAAGATTGCAGGGTTTCCTCCATTGTCAGCTCATGGTGTAAGTGCCGAATGATAATGTTGCCATTACCACTCTATGGAAATATGTTGTTTTATGCTGAAATGTTGCCACATGTTTTGGACAGCTGTTTCAGTCTGCACCAGGTGCACTTCCAGCTACTCTTTCAGGATGGATGGCTAATCCATCTGTCGGGCCTCATCCTTCTGCATCTTCAGGTCCTATAGGCTTGACGTCTCCAAACAACGCAGGTTGTCTATTTATTGTGAATGCTTTGTTTCAGATATCTGAAAGTTGTCTTAGCTTCCCATTCATGAGAACATTTGTAGGATATTTGATAAAAAATTATGGAAAACGAATCATAAATAGACCTGCCAATGCCATGTTATCTTACTATTTTACTTTATCTATCACAATTTTCGAAATCCGTTTATTTTAACAATTCTATTTAATTTGAAACATTGTGTTAGCAGCTATCTTAAAGCGCCCTCAGACTCCTCCTGGTCCTACGGAATATCAAACTGCTGATTCTAACCATGTTTTGAAGAGGTCAAGGCCGTGTGGAACCTCAGAGGAGGTACTCATCAATAATTAATCTATCTGTGAAGTATCCAAGAGTTGATATAAGTGTCCTAGCTATTCTCTATAGAGAGAAGTAGAATTTTCAATTTACGTTTTATATTTGTATATGGATAATGAAAAATGTAGCAGATGAGCTCGAGAGATAGCATTCTTTTTCTTTTTCAAGCATTCTTTTTCTCAGTGGGATTAATTTCTGGTGGTTTTTAATGATTTTGTCAGGCGAGTAATATTCCAGTAAATATTATGCCAGTTTCATATTCGGGCCATCCCCAGGGACATAATACTTTATCACCTGATGACTTGCCCAAAGTAGTTGTTACAACTCTTGCTCAGGGTTCACCTGCCATGAGCATGGACTTCCATCCAATTCAGCAAATTTTACTACTTGGTATGTCCTATGAAGCCATACTCTCAAACGTGCAGATTCTGTAATGTCATTTCTTGCTTTTTTTTCTTCTTTTTTAATCGATTAAGGGTACTGAGAATATATGTTGTCAGTTGGTACAATTGGTGGTGATGTTTTCCTGTGGGACTTGGGTGCTCGTCAAAGGATTGCGGAGAAGGGTTTTGATATCTGGAAGCTTGATGCATGTTCAAAAGAATTGCAGGTTTACCTCTCACCCTTTGGATATTTTCCCATACTCTCTAGGAAGAAGTGCTTTAGTTCTTTTAAATTCGTGGACAGGCATCTTTGAACGCTGATGAGAAGGCATCTGTAAATCATGTGGCATGGAGTCCCGATGGAACTCTATTTGGTACATGCCAACTGTTCTCCAGAAATTTATTATCTCTAAGAGCAGTGGATAAATTTTGTGATTAAATTGTTATGGTTATTCACAGAATAGAACACTGTTTTCATATTTCAGGGGTGGCATACTCAAAAAGCATTGTGCATATCTATTCCTTTCATGGGGGCAGTGACATACGAAATCATCTGGAGGTTTGTTTTACTAATTATTCCTTTCATTCATATCAGTCACGGTAGCTGGATACTAGCTTTCTGTATGTTCAACATAGCTTTACAATTTGGTTTACTCTTTCCTCTGATTGCAGATTGAAGCTCATACAGGAAGTGTTAGCCATCTTGCCTTTTCATATCCTAACAAGCAACTATCTGTTGTTACTTGTGGCGATGACAGAATCATTAAGGTTTGCCTTTCTGACTATTATGTTCTATTGGCACGTTAATGGTTGGGCATGACTTACATGAACCAAAATAATCCAAAGGTTTGGGACGCTGTTACTGGGGCTAAACGGTTTACTTTTGAGGGTCATGAAGCTCCTGTATTCTCTGTTTGTCCTCACTACAAGGAAAATATTCAGGTAACAAGTATTTTTTTCTTTTTTGGTTGTTGTAACGTACAATCAGTCTCATATGGCTGCTATGATTCATTTGTCTGTCATGACATCAAATACCCTTGGATATAATTGTTGCTTACTGAATCTAGTGTGTATAAATTTTACTATTTAGACTAGAAGCCCCTATAATGAGTGAAACTACGTATGAGTGAAACTTTCTCTAATGCATTCTAGATCCTATGCAGTTTGTCTTCTCAACAGCAACTGATGGAAAAATAAAAGCTTGGTTGTATGATAATGTGGGTTCAAGAGTTGACTATGATGCACCTGGCCATTCTTCGACAAGAATGGCATACAGCAGTGATGGAACAAGGTTCATCTAACTTTCTCAAATTTTGACAGCATTTTGTAAAGCATACTGCTGTCTTCTCCTTCGAAATTTAAATCAATTGATCTGTAATACTACAGGTTGTTTTCCTGTGGTACAAACAAAGAAGGAGAGTCATTTTTAGTGGAGTGGAATGAAAGTGAAGGATCCGTAAAAAGAACTTATCACGGCCTTGGAAAACGGGCTGTAGGGATTGTGCAATTTGACACAACCAAGAATAGATTCTTAGCTGCTGGTGATGAGTCGACTATCAAAATTTGGGACATGGACAACACAAATCCTTTGACAACTATTCATGCAGATGGTGGCTTACCGGTAATATTACTGAATGACTGTGGCCTCTAGCTATTTCTACTACTTCTTAAGTAGCAGCTAAAAATTCTTGCAAAACCTGCAGGCTTCTCCTTGTGTTAGATTTAATAGGGAAGGAATACTTTTAGCTGTCTCAACCAATGACCATGGTGTTAGAATTCTCGCTACTGATGATGGAATTAGGTTGCTGAGAACAGCAGAAAATCGTTCGTTTGCCCCTGCACCCGTCATGAAGGTATATTTTCTTGGATACAATCTCTATGGACATTGTACGCAATTTGCTAACACAATCTGGTGTGCAGGTTTCTGCAGGTGGATGTTTTGGTTCTGCAAGTGCAAATGCAGGTATAACTATGGCAGATCGATCTAACTCTTTTGCAGCTATGGAGGTGGGTTTAAGTCTGAATTTGGATGTGTATCCTTGTAGCCTGGTGATTATTTAGTGTCTGACTAAACAGTTTTAATTATTCAGAACAATGATGTGCGAACTCTGGCTGATGTGAAGCCCAGAATCGCTGATGATTCAGGTGAAAGATCTAGAACCTGGAAAGTTACAGAGATTACAGAGCCATCTCAATGCTGCTCCTTGAGGCTCGCCGACAATGTGACAGTGACAAAGGTAATATATTAAAGTTGAAGCATGCTTCTATCTGCAAGAGATGCTATCTTCACATAACGAAATGGTCAACATTTACAAGTGAAGAAGTTACAATCTTGTTACTCGACTTAGATATATCTTGTAGTAACTGAAGTTCTTATTTGTTATGTAGCCTGCGGTTGAGCAGTGTTGACTCATGTTTTCTGTGGTGGGAGTTTCAGGTTTCCAGATTAATTTACACAAATTCTGGATCTGGAGTATTGGCCTTGGCATCTAATGCAGTGCACAAGTTGTGGAAATGGCAGAAAAGCGATTATAATTTGGCTGGAAAGGTCCCCTTGCCTCCTTGTCTTAGTGTCTTTGGTGGGAGTTGCGTATTTGTTGGTTCTGTTTATGATCACTTAGCAAATTATGGCCTTCATTTATTTTCTTCTAGGCAACGGCTAGTGCACAACCAGTTTTATGGCAACCTACAAGTGGGATTATGATGACCAATGACACAAATGATTCGAACCCTGAAGAGGCTATTCCCTGTTTTGCCCTCTCAAAGAATGACTCCTACGTTATGTCAGCTTCAGGGGGGAAAATCTCTTTGTTCAACATGATGACATTCAAGGTGACTAACCGTATCTTTCTTTTAAAATTTCATTCAGCCTTCAGGAGACAGATCTTTGTTTTATCAGCATGGCATTTTCGAAAAAGTTCAGAGGTTTTTCCTTGCTATGAAATCTGTTTTGATTTTTAATATCAAGAAAAGGGAAGTATCCGGTTGCAAATCTGAAATCACCACTGTAGCATCCTTATATTTTAAAATAATAAAGATAAATTTTAAAATGTTTCATGCTCTAATGCTGTATTATCTAACCTATAGACTATGACGACGTTCATGGCTCCACCGCCTGCAGCAACATTCCTTGCGTTTCATCCTTTGGACAATAATATCATTGCCATTGGCATGGAGGATTCATCTATCCAAATTTACAACGTTCGTATTGACGAGGTATTGCTTGGAATGAAATGATGATGATTAGTTGGGGTGGTAATAATCCTGAATACATAGTGACAAGTTGCATGTTTTTTATGCACTCGCTAGGTGAAAACCAAGTTAAATGGTCATCAGAACAGAATAACAGGTCTTGCTTTCTCACAGACCCTGAACATTCTTGTTTCTTCGGGTGCTGATTCACAGGTAAGAGTATTGTGTTGTGAATTTGGCTTCTCAATGAGCACTTGGGAAGTTAGTTAAACTGTAGTAACTTGCTTACATTTTGAGTATGTAGTTGTGCATTTGGAGCACAGATGGATGGGAGAAGCAAAGTAGTAAGTTTTTGCAAGTTCCAAATGGAAGATCAATGCCGGCTGTTTCAGAAACCCGCGTGCAGTTCCATCTGGATCAGATTCATCTGTTGGTGGTCCATGAAACGCAAATAGCCATTTATGATGCTCAAAAACTGGATTGGTTGAAACAGGTATAATAGATTTAAATGAAACTAGTGTGTATTGGCAGACTCGGTATTAATTAATTTTAATTATTACTATCAATGAAACAGTGGTTTCGACGGGAAGCAACTGGTCCAATCACATCAGCTGCATACTCATGTGATAGCCAGTCGATCTTTGTGAGCTTTGAAAATGGTAGTGTAGATGTCCTCACTGCTTCAAATCTCAGATTGAGATGTCGGATTAACCCAACAGCTTACTTGCCTTCGAATCCAAGGTGACTATTTTACTCTTGTATTTTATTCATTAGAAAAGTATCAAATATTGTCTTCTGACATTTTGAAATGTGTGGTTTTACAGCTCAAGAGTATATCCGCTTGTGATCGCAGCTCATCCATCGGAGACGAACCAGTTTGCAGTAGGGCTCAGTAATGGCGCTGTCCATGTGGTTGAACCATCGGAAGCAGAAGGAAAATGGGGCACTTCGCCGCCTCCAGTCGAAAACGGAGCACCAGCTGACAACTAATATAAAAGCCGTCTTTATCGCGTTTCTTCAGATTATTTCATCATAAAATTTTGCAGCCTTGCTCGGTATAGGCGTTTTGTTTCAGATTTAATCAGAGGATTAGTTGTCAAACCTTTAGCTTTTTGGTATTATTGAATATACAAACCCAAGTAAATCCCTGAAAGTATCACAAACTGACTTCTTCTGCCATCTGAATCTGATGACCATCTTCTTTATGGTTTTCAACGACTATCTATGATTTGTACAATCGATTATTACCTGGTCATACTATCACTCGTTAAAATGTTGTCTTTTGATACCAGGACAGGCACCAAAAATCAAAATCATCTACTATGGATGGTGACTGTTTATGTAAAACAAAGAGGGTAGAGCAAAGATCTTGCACCTTTCTTCTATCTATTTCCTTGGTCTCTCTGCTCTTTTATAAGTTTACTTGAAACCCAAATATTAATAGTAAGAATTAAACAATTATCAAAAGAGAACGAAGCAGAGAAAATCTTACCTCACTGATGATACCACTTGTTTCCTCTTCAAAGTTTTCAATCTCATTCTGAAGCTCCTGCATTTTGCTAACAACACTGCTCAGCTACTTTCTTGCTTGCGTCTCCTAACTCCTAATAAAGCCCAATATTAGGGACAACGATATGGGCCCACGTTCAGGCCCACATCGGAGAAAAACAGAGAATCACGGAGACATCGTTCTCGTTCTTAAAACCTTGAATTTCGTGAAGAATCAGAAACTCGCGAATTTTGAAGACAACACACAATGGGAGAAGCGCCTGCTCAGATTCCGACGAGTTTCGGCCACGAGCTCAGGGCTTGTCTTCGATGCCGCCTCGTCAAGACCTACGATCAGGTCTGGGTTCTCTCTCACCGTGTTTGCGTGTTTCTTCTCTTGCGGTATCTTTCGTTGTAATATGGTTTCCCCAACAGTTTAGGGATTCTGGGTGCGAGAATTGTCCTTTCTTCAAAATCGAAGAAGATCATGAGCGTATTGTCGATGTTACCACCCCTAACTTCAACGGGTATGACCTAATTTTCGAACCCTTTATTTGAATTTACTGGGCACTGTTCATATAGTCTTTATCGGGTACTCGTGGTTACATGGAAAATTCGGCATCTGGGTGGGACTCTGCTTAGGATGAAACTGTAGTCTTATACTTACTGATGAGAAGAATAATGCGATTTTGGTTTCTAATATCTCGTTTTTGATCGTTGCCTAAAGTTTGCTGCTTTAAGAATGCTGTATTTGACATCTTTCATGCCAAAGCAAAACAAGTTAACAGAGAGAGAGAGAGAGAGATAGTGCTAGTGCTGATTTATGTCTCTGTCTATACCTCCATATATTAGGTATTGATATTATGAGTGTTTTGCAGTACAATCTCTATGATGGATCCACGCAGAAGTTGGGCCGCAAGGTGGTTAAGAATTGGTATGTTTGAGCTATTTTTCCTAATAATCCTGAAGCTGAACTATTAACTTCCCCTTTTCAGTTTGCTTCTTCTTTCCGTTTCCTGTTCTTTATGGCCTCCATTACACTTGAGATATTACTGCTTGTTCATCACATCTTTCTCTTTCGGAAAAGATAATGTGTATGTGGGTTCGGGTTTGGACAAATCTATGTAGAGATGTTAATCTTGTTCCTATTTGCCACGCTGCTCCAGCTTAAATTCTGATTTTTGGCAATATATACACGCCACTTTAAAGATGCCTATATGATCAACATCTCATTCAGCAAACATCGCTTTAGATCCCATATTAATTGTTTCGTGTACACCCGTATGAGTGGTAACTGCATTTATATTTCTAGTTTTCTACGTGCTTATGGCTTGATGTTGTTTTCTCGGAGTTGTGAGCTTTCTTTGAGACGGAAATAGTTCTAACAATTCCCAATTCTTGTTTCCAGGAAAGTTTGCTCCTGGTTGCTATGCTCTTGCTGTCTCAGAGGCACTCCCAGAGGAAATGCAGGTAAAGATATTTTACTTCTACGCAATCCTTAGCTCTGGTTTTCAAATAAAGACATGGGTCCTAAAAAAACGAATCCGGTTTCATATTGATTTTTCTTTTTCTTTTTCACTTGTATGTGACGGAAATCCGTTGGCAGTTCCTATGCCAAGAAGAGCGAGTGCAGTATGTTCCGCCCAAACGTATTTGAAGCCCTTTGCATCATGTGGAGATCTTTGCAAGTCATCAGCTTCAAGAAGCCTGAGTTTGAATCCATGGAGGCTATTAATGGAAGTAGTTTAGTTACTACTTTGTTTTCTGATTTCAACTAATCTTAAGATTTGCCAAACTCATTTGGTTCGGAAATGGACATAGATTACATTATTCTGTAGTTCAGTTCAATTTCTGAATTTTATAAACCAAATAAAATACTTTAAAGAGAAATACATAGCAAAAAATTGTGGTGGAGAGATGAAGGCGGTCTGAAAATCCTCTAAATTGCGACAATTGTATCCAATTAACTTTTATTACATAACTAGTCATATTATCTATAAATTAATCAAACCCATATATGAATATCACTCATCATATAGAACCACTAATCATTTGACTAACCACTCAGCGATATAGGATTCCACAGCTGCTAACAAGAAGAAAAAAATTGAGAACAATTACTTAGAAATTTTTTTCTAACATTAGTTAAAGATGTCAAATAGTTTGCAGACACTGTGTCAAAAAGGTAAAGTTATGTAAAAAGGCTCATCTCTCAAATGAGTCATGAGTGCAGTCAAAACTAAAACTATGCATTATTTTGTTCTTTTTTGGATATTATTTAGGAATATTGATTTATTTATTATTTTTCGTGCAAAAGAAGGAAATACTGATCTTATAAAATTAAAAAGTGAAATAAGAAAGAAATGGCCCCTTAATAAAGCGAAGAGGGAAAACAAAAGAGAGAAATTGACTGGTTTTAGGAATATGACCATTAAAATCCCCAAAGAACCAAACAAAACTATGTGCCAATGTATGAAATGCTTGTATTCATGGATACAAACACACACAGCAAATTTAAGATTTAAGAATCACATATCTCGATCCAAGGCATATTCTTCTGCTAGAGTATTCACGATCGTAACGTGTATCATTAGTTAGTTAAATTTTTTTCTCTTAGATATCAATTATAAAGCAATATGATTACAAACAACTTAAACCAGTTAAATTAAATGCTGTCTAAAAATTAAGGCGTTCAAATCTTATTTTCTATAACATATCAAATGTTGAAGTTCGAACCCAAGTATATTTTTTATTTTATTTCTCAGTTTTTTTTTTTGATCTGAATTTTGTTGAAATACAAGGTAGAAAATAAAATCCACATATTCCGACTAAATTAGTCCAGAAACTCGGAAGACAAAACCCACAAATTCTAGCTAAAATAGTCCGGAACCTCAAGCGACAAAGCCTATAGATACCGGCTAAATTAGCCGGAATCCCGAGGAGACAAAATCCGCTTAGACGGTAGATAAAAGTTATTTCTCAGTAGTATATATATTTTTTTGTTATTATCAAAAATATAACAAAATACAAATTGGATTTGTATATTAATTGTAAATTCGAGTGCACGTGGCAGTCGCTACTCGCTACCAACTTCCGTTTCATAAGCTAATATTACTCCCAAAACCAGAGTCATCGTCACACAAGTCCAACCCGAAAAACAAGGGTTCTTGCTCCGACACGACAACAAATCCAACATCGGAGCTAAGGTAAAATCTCACTCTCCCATACTATACTCTCTTCTTGTCCTGGATCCAAATCTCAGACACTCCGGTTCTTTGAAAAGTTGACTTCCTTGAAATCTATGTTCGCTTGAGTGAATCTGTGGAACTTATGTTCGCTTCTGTGTACAGTTTAGTTACCTTCTCCTTTTGTCTGGATCTATAAATGAAGGAAAATGGATTTGAGAAATTTCAATTCTTTCGCTTGTTTTGTTGATGGGTACGAGTTGTTATACTCCATTTGTTTTCGTTGCAGGAGGAATTCGTGAGAAGAAGAAAAATTGTTTTTTTTTTGTTTTGTTTTGGGTTGAAAAATGTCGAACATAGACATAGAAGGTATATTGAAGGAGCTACCTAACGATGGGAGGATCCCAAAGACGAAGATTGTTTGCACTTTAGGACCAGCTTCTCGGACTGTTGGTATGATCGAAAAGCTTTTGAGAGCCGGTATGAACGTGGCTCGCTTCAACTTCTCACATGGAAGCCATGAATACCATCAGGATGTACTCAACAACCTCCGCACCGCTATGCACAATACCGGCATTCTCGCTGCTGTCATGCTTGATACAAAGGTAAAATCCATCTTGTGTTTCCTTTTGCAAGCCTCTTCTGAATTCAATTCTCTTATCATTATTTTCTATCTAGTTTGTGCGTAAACATCAAGCTGGTTCATCTTTTGCTTATATGGCTTTGGAATGTTTGTTAGATTCTGGTTTAGGAATATTTACTTCAGCTTCTCATAATTAGGAATTTGTTAAATGTTAAGATCTTTTGTTTTTGGTACATATTGGATATTAAATGTATGTTCAAGATCGTGGCTCGAACTACAAACCAACAAATCTAAGGCATCATAAGCAATGTTATATCAATCATGGAACTTATACTATCTGAAGCCTAGAGGAACCATTTTTAAGAGACAATCAGCATTTGATTTCGCTTGTTGAATTCGCAGGGGCCGGAGATTCGTACTGGTTTCTTGAAAGATGGGAACCCTATCCAACTGAAGGAAGGTCAGGAGGTTACTATAACCACTGATTATGACATTAAAGGAGATGAGACAACGGTATCCATGAGCTACAAAAAGCTTCCCTTGGATGTGAAGCCCGGAAACACCATACTATGTGCAGATGGAAGCATAAGTCTAACTGTCGTGTCATGTGATCCCGAGTCTGGAACGGTTAGGTGCCGGTGTGAAAACACGGCCATGCTTGGCGAAAGAAAGAACGTGAATCTTCCTGGTGTTGTTGTTGATCTTCCCACTTTGACAGACAAGGATATTGAAGATATTCTTGGTTGGGGTGTTCCGAACAGCATCGATATGATTGCGCTTTCGTTTGTCCGTAAAGGTTCGGATCTTGTTAATGTCCGGCGGGTTCTTGGATCTCATGCTAAAAGCATAATGTTGATGTCAAAGGTACTTAAATTTTCACTTATAAAGATTGCATTTGATGTTTATTGAGGCATGAATCTGACTTGTGTTTTTGGGGTTTTATTTTTGAAGGTTGAGAACCAGGAAGGAGTGGTTAACTTTGATGAGATATTGCGCGAAACAGATGCGTTCATGGTTGCTCGTGGTGATCTCGGGATGGAGATTCCGATAGAGAAGATTTTCTTGGCTCAAAAGTTGATGATCTACAAGTGTAACCTTGCGGGTAAACCAGTGGTCACAGCCACTCAGATGCTGGAGTCAATGATCAAATCACCAAGGCCAACCCGTGCTGAAGCCACGGATGTTGCAAATGCTGTTCTTGATGGCACCGACTGTGTGATGCTTAGCGGCGAGAGTGCAGCAGGAGCTTATCCGGAAATCGCTGTGAAAGTTATGGCTAAGATCTGCATTGAAGCCGAAAGCTCACTTGATTACAACACAATCTTCAAAGAGATGATCCGAGCAACTCCGCTTCCAATGAGCCCACTGGAGAGTCTTGCATCATCCGCTGTACGGACTGCCAACAAAGCGCATGCGAAACTCATCATTGTGTTGACTCGTGGAGGTTCAACTGCTAAGCTTGTAGCTAAATACAGACCGGCTGTTCCGATTCTGTCAGTGGTTGTCCCAGTTATGACCACCGATTCCTTTGACTGGACTTGTAGTGACGAGTCACCTGCAAGGCACAGTCTGATATACAGAGGTTTAATCCCTATGTTGGCTGAAGGATCCGCAAAGGCAACAGATAGCGAGTCCACGGAAGTTATCATTGAAGCCGCTTTGAAGTCGGCTACACAGAGAGGACTGTGCAACCATGGTGATGCAGTCGTGGCTCTGCACCGTATTGGAGCTGCCTCGGTTATTAAGATCTGTGTGGTGAAGTAAGATTTCGAACTTGTTTGAGATTTGTTTTAAAATCTCAAATCGTGGCTCCTGATGATTGTTGGTAATCTGAGAGTTAGCTTCGTTGCATGAAATAAAGAAAACAGTGTAATTTAAAGACATCTCTCTCCCTTTTTTTTCTATCGAGTCTTTCAAGATTATGGGTCATAATCTGCCTTTTATGGCTCAGTGCCGAATTTTGATGTATAACACTATTTCTATTCATAAGCTTTGCTTATAAAAGATTAAGCTTTAAAGGTGTTAGTAAGTAGAACATACAAAGATCAAGAAAGCCATGTATAATGAACGCATAACGATTGAACAAGACCCAAAGAGAGTATGTTTCTTTCAGATGTTTAGAATCATAAATACTCTTCTAACTTCTAAATCACCAGTTCATCAGCCGTGGGAGAGATTCGTACTGGACTCTGCAGAATAAGAATAGCCGTAAGAGAGTCAAGAACAAAGGTATGTATACTGAAGATTAAAACACGGAGCCTGATTAACTGAAATCACCTGTTTTAAGAGCAACGTTCCTTGAAGTTATAATGACTTGAGCCTGATGTTATTTCTTCCTCTGTTGTGTGTATCAGATGCGATGGAGAATATCGATTAGTGTTTGAAGTTTGAACATTTTTGGACAGAGATCGAATAATAAATCTAGGGTTGTGGCAGATGCTTACTCAGCATGAAACTAACGAAACTCATCATGGTAGCCATAGTCATCATCAGTGTCATCTTCATTATCGAAAATGGCACTGTAGAAGACGTATGGATGCTCAATCATCTCTGCCAAAGTCAGACGTCCATCTTTGTCTGAATCCGCCTGGAAGATCAGAAAAAGAGAGAGAACAATATAACATCGAGTAATTCAACAGCTAACTAGGCCATTTGTTTTGAAAGTTATGTACCTGTGATATAATATAATCAGCTTGTTGTTTTGCGTAATAACGCTCGGTAGGATGGATTTTACTGATAACGGGAAGCAATTCAACGTCCGATAAGTACCTGTAGAGGAGTGGGAGGGAGCTATGTTAAGGGATGCATGGTCTTATCAGAAATAGTATTCATGACGTGTACTCTTAAATTACGTACCCGTCATCATCTTTGTCAAGCTGAGCAAACAACTGCTTAGCCGGGCCTTCAGGCAAGTCATGATAAGGATGCGTAGAATTGTGATTATCTTCTTCGTAGTTCCTTACAGTGTCAAAGAGGCCGTGGTAAAACTCTTCGAAACTGATCTTACCATCTTTATCTGAATCTCTTTCTCTGTGAGAGGGAAGGAGAAGAACCCGTTGATAAAAAGAAAGCTAAAAGAAGGGGTTTTTAAAAGCTATGCCAAGGGGTTAAAATAACATATGGCTACAGTACAGTACCTTACTTCCTCCTTGCACAACCACAGCAGCAACTTAGGGTTCTTAGTATCAGCAGGATGGAGAAAGCTATGTGGAAAGAATTAACCAGCAAGAGCGTTAAGGGAAGATTTTTTTTTTAATAGGGTGCTTCTAATCTACAGGAGACGAAACACTTACTCGTTGAACTCTGTTACATTCAGTAGACCATCACCATTTGCATCTGATGCATTAAAGTGCTCCTCCTTCCACCAACCCATGTCATAGCCAAAGGAATTATTATCTGATAAAATTACATCTCAGTCGTTAGCAGTCTTCCTAAGTGACAAAAGTGAGATTCTTTACTTCATTGGCCTAAGTCTGTTGCAAATTTCAATCAATCAGAGGTTTCCCAAAAAAAGAAGAATCATTTGTCCTAATGAACTTATTACCACAATCTATCAAGTTATATATGTTCCTGCATGACCATAGCAAGTAGCAAAAATTTTGGTCAGTGAGAAGAAACAGGAAACTGCGGCTCACCCGAATTGCGGACCCAAGATGGCGGTTCGTATTCAGAGAATGAAATGAAACCATCCTTGTTTCTATCATGGACATCCATGTCTCTTTGAGTCCTGTGCATGACCTCCTTCTCAGAAGACTGCATATTCCATTCAGTCAATTCACTCTCAGTCACAAACCCATCGGCAGGAGAAACATCAATCTTTGGAAACAAAGATATCAGCCTGCAAAGTACCAATCAAACTCCTTCCTTACCAAAAATACATCTGCAACTAGTAAATGCTAGAGTAATTCTTTTAGTTAAAAGCATGAGAAGATCCATAATTCAAAGGAAATCAAAGATTGGATTCGAGGATAGAAGTATCACCGACCTATCGGTGACATTGAATCTCTCCTCATCGTTCAAGTAATCCTCGGCATCCATGAAATCCTCCCACTCAGGCTGCGACTCGTGACCAGGTGCCGGATCATGCCCACCACCGGTGTCTGCTTTCTGGGAATGTGAGGCGAGGTCCGGGTGAGAATGCTCGATGTACTGCCGCTCCCACTCCTTATCCTCGCGACGGCGCTCCATGTCGGCGACGAGAGGATCGAACGGAATTGGATCGTGGCGAGTGGGTTTGAAATTGAAAGAAGAGCGGAGTTTGAGGCGATGATGTTGGTTGTGACCACCGTGGTGGTGATCGTGGTCAGTCTTCTTCTTCGGGGAATAAGAGATGAGGAAGAGGACGAGGATCCCCACGGTGATGTATAGTATCACCGAAGCTTTACCCATGTTTTTCTTTCTTCTTCTAAGCTTGAAACCCTAATTTTGGGCAAGTTGAGCTTTTACACTGGAAGTGAAGGAAGAAGATTAGAAGATTTGGATTTATCTTTACAAGATTTGACTCTAGATCTGTTACGACCTTTTTAGTCAAATGGTTTTTAAGTTTTTAGTTTTTTTTGCCCCCTTAAGGAATAAATATAATATTTATTTAACTTAATAAAATGTCTATTTAACTTAATTAGCGTTGCAGTGGTCATTGGAAATCGAGCACAGCTTCCACGTGGTCCAATCCATTACCATCTCCTGTGTTTACTCCTCCATCGATGCACGCACACACATGTGGATCTCACAATTCCTTATCGATACAATTTGCTTCGCTTTCTCAGATCGTCATCGAAATCGCTTTACGAGGATCGATCACGGGATCCTGCTCGTATATATATTTTGATAGGGTATAAGTAGATAGATAGTACATACGATTCGGAGATGGAGAAGTATGACGTTGTGAAGGATCTGGGAACTGGAAATTTCGGTGTGGCTCGCCTTCTAAGGCACAAGGACACCAAAGAGCTCGTTGCCATGAAATACATCGAGAGAGGCCGCAAGGTCAGTTTGCGCTCCGTTTGATTCCTAAGAAAAGCTTTTGTTTTTCACTATCTGGATTCTTCAACTTTGAGTTGGGTTTATTGGGTTTTACTTTTAGCTCAGTGGGTAGTACCGAAATCATGAGTTGAAGTCTTTTTGCTAGACATTTTGAGGGATTTTGCAGGAAAACGTGAGAAAATTGGGTTTTTTGACAACAACATATCAAAATAACGATGATGATTTTACTTTTAATTATTTGTTATGTTGATCATGGACTGCAGATAGATGAGAACGTGGCCAGAGAGATTATCAATCACAGATCACTTAAGCATCCTAATATCATCCGCTTCAAGGAGGCAAGTTGTATTTTTTGTTTGGGCTCTTATGGTCATCTAAGACCTGTCTCGAGATCTTATTTTGATTCGATTACAGGTGATTTTGACCCCTACTCATCTTGCTATTGTGATGGAGTATGCTTCTGGAGGAGAGCTCTTTGATCGAATCTGCACTGCCGGTAGATTCAGTGAAGCTGAGGTGATTTTCTCTATTTTAAGTCTTACACTTTGATCTATCTCTTCTTGGACCATTTTTTGATCTGTCTCTATAAGTTTTTGTTTTTAATCTTTATCTTTTCAGGCTAGGTACTTCTTCCAACAGCTGATTTGTGGTGTCGACTACTGCCACTCCTTGGTATGTATATGGTTTTTCCAATATTCATTAAGCTGAAAAGTAAAGTTATGTGCCTGGGGAGGCAGGCATCTGTGGAGAACTATCGATGTTTTCGTGACTTAGATTCTTTGTTTTAGATTTGGGATTTTGTGCTTCAGTAGTTGATTAGAAGGAATTTTGACATGTATATTATTGTTTAGATGTTTTGACCTGGGTTTCGATTCTGTGATACATATTTATCCTATTGTAAATCATATAGAATCTTAGCTGCCACTGTTGATGCTATTTGTGGGAAAATAGCAAATTAATTGTTTACAATCTTAATTACTTCTGTTGCATAACATGAACTGCGTAATAGCTTCTGTTCTTGTGTAACCTTCTCCTCTCTTTTTCTTTTGTGCAGCAAATATGCCACAGAGATCTGAAGCTTGAGAACACACTGCTTGATGGGAGCCCTGCTCCGCTTTTGAAAATCTGTGATTTTGGTTACTCTAAGGTGTGCACTCATTCATTTCCCTTTTCTTCTTTGCTCAGTGGTCGCAATCCTCAATCCATAACAGATTATCATTAACTATTCACCCGTCTCTTAATTCTTATATTTTTGTCCTGTTTTCTTTTTATCCTCAATCCTCAATCTGTTTTATTTCTTTTTGTGCAGTCATCTATACTACACTCTAGGCCTAAATCGACTGTTGGAACTCCAGCATACATAGCACCTGAAGTTCTTTCTCGTAGAGAATATGATGGCAAGGTACACTACTCATGTCTTGCTATACATATCAATTTGTCATTAACACATGATTGATTGTCAAAGTAAGCAGATAATCTCATTAAGAGAAAAATATGAGAAAAGAAAGTTAAGAAAAAAAGACTACTCAGAGATACTATAGTACGTCTTATAGATCCTTTGTACTTGCGTGGTCTGTGTAAAACTTGTCAAGTTATTGTGTACTTCTAATAAGTTTTAAGTGGACCAGACTCTGCACATGTCCAAGCATAGGGTCTTCACTCTTAATTAAAAAAAATTCAGGACGATAATCGATAATGTTTATAGGCCAGTCTCTATAATCATGTTTATCATGATTGTCATAGAGCACATAGACTGGCTTTTGCACTCATATGGCTGTGTTTTTGTAGCACGCGGATGTGTGGTCATGTGGAGTAACCCTTTATGTGATGCTGGTTGGAGCTTACCCATTTGAGGACCCTAATGATCCAAAGAATTTCAGGAAAACAATTCAAGTAATCCATCCATATTCAACTATCAACTGCATTTTTTGTTCTAATTAACTCTTCTTAATTATTACCCCAGTGTCTCAATAAGGTAACAATTCAAATGGTATTCTTCAGCGTATAATGGCTATACAATACAAGATCCCGGACTACGTTCACATATCTCAGGAATGCAAACACCTTCTCTCACGCATATTCGTCACTAACCCCGCTAAGGTACCAAAACCATTCCGGTTTTCTATTTTCAAGCTAAATCTTGTAGGAAGATATTGTTGCGGTTCTGATTGTCAATAATATTCTTGACAGAGAATCACACTTAAGGAGATCAAGAATCATCCATGGTACTTGAAGAATTTGCCGAAGGAGCTGATAGAGTCGGCTCAAGCGGTGTATTACAAGAGAGACAACACGAGCTATTCTCTTCAAAGCATAGAGGACATAATGAAGATAGTTGGAGAAGCAAGGAATCCAGCTCCATCTTCTAGTGTCAGCAAAAGCTTGGGATCAGGGACTGAAGAAGAAGATGAAGAGGAAGAGGACGTTGAAGCTGAAGTGGAAGAGGAAGAAGATGAAGAAGATGAATACGAGAAGCATGTCAAAGAGGCACAGTCTTGTCAAGAGGCTCACAAAGATTAAAAGAAAGGAATGCTCTCTGTTTATCTCATTTCATTCCAAAGCCAAAGGGAGTAAACTACTTCGTACAGGTTATTTCACTTTTCGAAATGATGTCTGAAAACGTTTTCGTCTTGTCAATTATCTAGTGGTTCTCAAGAATAGAACATCGATACTCTTTGAAAGTGAGAAACGCTGCCAGATCTTCAGTGGGTGAATCTGAGTGAGATTGTGAAGCAGAAGGGGTCAATATTATGATGATAATAAAAATGATGTATTTGTTTGCAAATAACAAATTTTCACATGTTTCTGAGTTTCTCGCGAATGTAGGCAATTTGGCAACGTTACCAAGATAACATCATACAAAGCCAATGGGGCGAACTACGTCCGTTATGTTTGATAGTCTGTCTTCCTAAACGTTATTTAGCTTTTATGATACAAAACCTGGTACGAAAGAAGAAGCTTTTTGCAATCATATCTGGACAGGAAATGCTTAGATTCGTTTTTATTGTTGTGTTGTAATAATTGATGAGATAATTTTGGGAAGAGGATTTGAGCTAGGTCGAGGATGGCCAATGTGGTTGGATTATTTTGAATTTGCATAATAATGCAATGTAAATTATTCAAATGCTGCAAGCCATGGGCAAAAAGTAGTCCATATGTGTTGAAGTAATGTATAAAACAATCACACAAACATGTCTACAAACATGTCTACTTGGTTATCTAAATGTATGAAACCTGATTCTTTACTTGCTAAGTGAGAAAGAGATTGAAATATGTGATAAGACACAACGGAAACAAATGATCCAAAAAGTCAAGATCTTTCATTTGAACACTGGACGTAAGAAAAGCTTAAGCTTCAGTAATAAAACTGAATAATGCATTAACCAAACTCAGTCAATACAAAAACCAAACCTTACGTAACTAATCTCACCGAATTAGACAAAAGATGTTCAAAGTTTACAAATCCATCATCAGAGCGGGTCCTAGATACAAGCTAATCAAACATGTTTGGAGCCTTTTAAGTTAATAAATTTTTAGAGGCCATTTTTTAAAAAGATTTATCTCAGGAATACGTTCACATATCTCAGGAATGCAAACACCTTCAACGTTACCAAGATAACATCATACAATTACACATTCAAAGCCACTGGGGCGAACTTGGTCCCGTTTTCTCACATCTCGGGGTTGTTGTGCGAGAGTTGTTGTTTCTGATTTACATTTCAAAACTAAGGGAGAAAACTACTCGTCGTTTTGTAACATTTTCTCAGGCATAGGGAGCAAAGTACATGCCAGTTTTGATATGGTGTGTGAAACGCCGTCGTTTCCCTCCTCCATTTCTTGTCCCCTAGTTAAAACCCTATCGTGTTTCCTACAAAACCTCTAAAAACCCTCTCGACATTTTCGACTCTTCCCCTTATCTTCAAAATCTTTCCGGCCACCGTCGACGGGAACTTGGTAGTTGCAGGTCAAGAGATGCCCTTGAAGTTCCCTCTCGGTGTACGCTTCATCACTCATTCTCTTCCCTGTACCCGTCTCGCTTCCATGAATTCTGGCGCACTAATCTATTCCTTCCGCTCCCTCCCTGTTCTCTCCAAGGCATTTCCTTCGAGGTTAAAGTACCTTGGATTAGGCTCCCGGGTCAATTTCTCTACCCGACCAGAGAGAACCCAACCCGAATTCGGGAGGCGGAGTCGTGATGGGGGAGAGGTTCGTGCGTCCAAGAGCTTGATTGAGGATGAGGCAGAGCTCAGTGATTGGGTGAGCGATTTGAGGACTAGTTCGTTGCGTGGGAAGTTCACGAGCGACGAAGATGACTCGGGCCCAGACCGGGTTCGTAGAAACGTAGACAGGGACAACAGTAGGGGTCCGAAGAGGGGAAGGGAAGGCCAATCTGATAGGTTTGGTGGTTCGAGAAAGGGAAAGGAGGGTGAAACTGATAGGTTTGGGGGTTCGAACAGGAGGAGAACCAGTGGCGAACCAGTTGAGTCGTTTAGGAACAAGCGGTTAGGTGATCGAGAAGGTGCAAGGAGCGGTCGGATTCAAGGAAAGAGTAGTGAGTCGTCTCTTCGTGGAAGGAATGAGAGAAATGTAGATTCAGGGTTTAGGAGAGAGCGAGGCCTGAAAACCAACGAGGGTTTGGGGAAACAGACCAGAGGTTTAAGACAGGAAGAGGAAGATCGTAGTGATGAGGACGAGAAGAGAGTAGTAATGGGAAGCATTGATGATTTGCTTAGTGAAGATAGTAGTGATGATGACGATGAAGATGATGAGCCTCTTATTAAGAAAGCGCCTTCTGCTAAGGCTGTAGAGGCTGATAAGCCAAGGACTGAAAATGCTAATACTTCAGATTCTTACTTATCTAAGACAAGGTACATTATTTGCAATTTAGTTTCTTTTTCTATGTGCTGTGTTTTGGTTTTATTTCTTCCTCTTGAATAGTTTATAATTTGAATTTAGCAGCAATCGTTTTGTGAATTTAGTTTCTTTTGTGGGTTATAATTTACTTCTACCACTTGATCATCCTTGAGTGGGAGAAGATTGCTTCTTCTGTATGTGACTTACTTTGACCATTTAGTGCTGTTTGATTGAGAATATTCTGTATGGTAAATGTTTTACAGATTTGATCAATTCCCACTTTCTCCCTTATCACTAAAAGCCATCAAGGATGCGGGGTTTGAGACAATGACTGTTGTGCAGGAGGCTACTCTTCCTATCATTCTCAAAGGTGGACTTTTCTTCCTTTCTCATGAGAGTTGTTTGCAAGGCAGAAAAAGAAAAGAACCATGATTTAGAAATGTAGTGACGTTTTCTAATTGACGGCGTCTCACAAGCTTTTACAGATCATTTAGCAATATCCAGTAGGTATTTTAAAGAAAACTCAGAGACTTGTGTATCATTCTTCAGGATTCCTCAAATTTGCCATGACTTCCATTTTGTAGGCAGCTTGATTGATTGTTTAAAATTCCTCTAATATTTCCTCTTTAACTTCTTGGTTTCTTCCGTGCTGTGTTTCCAGGTAAAGATGTGCTAGCCAAGGCCAAAACAGGCACTGGGAAAACCGTTGCATTTTTGGTGAGACATTCTACCCTCTGGGTTCATGGATATAAGTTGGTCGGTTAAAAATTGATCGGGCGTTCAACTCGGATTTGCTCTTATTGTTTCTGTTTATATTTCAAGCTTCCATCAATTGAAGCGGTTATCAAATCTCCTCCTGCAAGCCGTGATAATAGGCAACCCCCAATTATTGTTCTTGTGGTATGCCCTACTCGGGAACTTGCCAGTCAAGCTGCTGCAGAAGCAAATACCTTGCTGAAGTATCACCCATCTATTGGTGTTCAAGTTGTGATTGGAGGCACAAAGCTTCCTACAGAGCAAAGGCGTATGCAAACAAATCCTTGCCAGGTAATAAGAGATTTCTTTTGCCACTCCATGTGTATTAATGTAAAGTTTGAGACAGTCTTGCATTTCCTTTAAGCTGGCCTTCTAAGATGGCTGCAGATACAGTGAGCTGTCTATAGATATTGTTGAATAATCACATGTATGAACACTCTCAGATTCTTGTGGCTACACCTGGAAGGCTCAAAGACCATATCGAGAACACTTCTGGATTTGCCACAAGGTTGATGGGTGTGAAAGTCCTTGTGCTTGATGAAGCTGATCATCTCTTGGACATGGGTTTCCGAAGGGATATTGAGAGGATAATCGCTGCTGTTCCTAAGCAGAGACAAACATTTTTATTTTCTGCCACGGTACCTGAAGAGGTGAGTCTCAGTTTCTTGCACAAAAGGCTCTCATTCTTGGGTTGGAAACTTCAATTGTGTTTTTTGGTGTCAAGGTCCGCCAAATATGCCATATTGCTCTGAAACGGGATCATGAGTTCATCAATTGTGTTCAAGAGGGTTCTGGGGAGACGCATCAAAAGGTAAAAGATTTCTCTATAGGTTCATTTGAATGAATGACCTGCCATATGATTGGATGTTATCGGTTTCTCATGTCTGTTTTATTTCCCAGGTCACCCAAATGTATATGATTGCATCACTGGATAGACATTTCTCGCTTCTGTATGTGCTTCTTAAAGAACACATCGCAGATAATGTGGACTATAAGGTAAAATAATTGCTTCTCAAGTGCCATTGTGATACACCACTGTATTTCTGAATTGACACATTCTCCTTGTTGTTGCAGGTTATTATTTTCTGTACAACTGCTATGGTTACAAGGTTGGTGGCTGATCTGCTTGGTCAGCTAAGCCTGAACGTCAGAGAGATCCATTCTAGAAAACCGCAGGGTTACAGAACCAGAGTTTCTGATGAGTTCCGCAAGTCCAAGAGTATTATCCTTGTTACATCCGATGTATCTGCTCGTGGTGTCGATTATCCTGATGTGTCACTAGTCGTTCAGGTAAACCATGTAGTACTTTTCCATCATGGAACTGAACCGCAGCTACAAAGTTGATATATATGACTGAAAGTGTTGTTGTGTATGATGTTGGATTTGCAGATGGGATTGCCATCAGACAGGGAACAATATATACATAGACTGGGCAGAACCGGGCGGAAAGGTAAGGAAGGGGAAGGTGTACTATTGTTGGCACCATGGGAAGAGTACTTTCTATCTTCCGTTAAAGACTTACCCATCACCAAGTCTTCTTTACCACCAATAGACCCTGAGGCTGTGAAAAAGGTAAGCTTGGACTTAGAATCTCTATGCAAATGCCAATGTTAGAATCGTCTCGCAACACAAACCTCTTTGAAGTCAAAAACTAAAGATCTTCAAGTGTATAGAGTATTGATGGGTGGTGTGAGAAACTTGTTGTTGGATTTGATGAATTCAGGTGCAGAGGGGGCTAAGCCAAGTGGAAATGAAGAACAAGGAGGCGGCGTATCAGGCGTGGTTGGGTTACTACAAATCTCAGAAGATGATTGCAAGAGACACAACCAGACTGGTGGAGTTAGCCAATGAGTTTAGCCGCAGCATGGGACTTGACATCCCACCAGCTATCCCAAAAAATGTTCTTGGCAAGATGGGTCTCAAAAACGTTCCTGGTCTTAGAACCAAGTAGATTTCTTCTTCTTTTTTTTTATTTTTTTATTTTATAATGTTTTGCTTTTGTCATAATTTATAATGCTTTGTAAGTGTAATAGTCTCTTGTCATTCTTGCAACCCTTCGACTTTCTAATTATAAAGAAATTCTATAAAAGTTACACTCTTATGTAGGTCTTTAGTTTATAATGGCTAATTAACAATTTTAAAAAGAGGACAGTTGTAATGATGTTAATAAAAAAGAGAATTTAAAAACCAAATTCCTGTAATAAAGGTTTTTCAGACATAAAAGATATTTTGAAGCCAAGGGAACAAACTACATGCCGTTTTTTTTGTTGTTATTTGTTGACATTTTGGGCCGCCCTCTCTCTGCTTCATCTTAAAGCCCTATTACAAAACCTACAAAACCTACAAAACCAAACCCTGTAAAACCCTAATTTACCGACGACGGGAACTTGAAGTTCCCTCTCGGTCTACGCTTCCATCTACTCCTCTCGTTTTCCATGAGTTCCGATGGATCCAAATCCGGTCGGAAGAGACGAGAGATTCGCGCAAAACAGTTGAAGACTAGTTCGTTGCGCGGGAAGTTCACGAGTGACGAAGATGACTCGGGAAACCTAGTCAGGGACAGCAACAATAGAAAGGGTCCGAAGAGGGGAAGGGAAGGCCAATCTGATCATGATCATGATGAGCCTCTTATTAAGAAAGTAGCTTCTACTAAGGCCGTAGAGGCTGTTAAGCCAATGACTGAAAATGTCAAACCTTCAGATTCTTACTTGTCTAAGACAAGGTACATTATTTGCTTTTCCTTCTTCCTGCTGATTAACTAAGCTTTACTTTAGTCTCTTTCTGGGTTATGCTTTACTTTTACCACATTTGATTGCTTCAGAGCTTTTCTAATACTCTTTTATGGTAAATAGATTTGATCAGTTCCCACTGTCTCCCTTATCTCTGAAAGCAATCAAGGATGCCGGATTTAAGACAATGACTATTGTGCAGGAGGCCACTCTTCCTATCATTCTCAAAGGTGGACTTTTTTCTTTCTTTCTCCTTGGCCTTGCTTATAAACCACAAAGATAACACACCATGATTGAGAATTGTAGGGAAGATTTCTCATTGATGGTATCTCACAAGCTTTTACAGATCACTTTGGAATAAAAACTCAGAAACTTGTGCATTTTTCTTCTCGATTCCTCATATTAAAGCTTGGTTGATTGTTTTATCATTCCTCTAATATTTCGTCTTTGACTTCTTGGTTTTCCAGGTAAAGATGTGCTAGCCAAGGCCAAAACAGGCACTGGGAAAACCGTTGCATTTTTGGTGAGACGTTCTACCCTCTGGGCTCATGGATATTAGTTGTTCAGTTAGAAATTGATTGGCCCCTCAATTGGGATTTTGTTCTTATTGTTTCTGTTTATATTTCAAGCTTCCATCAATTGAAGCTGTTATCAAATCTCCTCCTGCAAGCCGGGATAATAGGCAAACCCCAATTATTGTGCTTGTGGTTTGCCCTACTCGAGAACTTGCTTGTCAAGCTGCTGCAGAAGCAAACATCTTGCTGAAGTATCACCCATCTATTGGTGTTCAAGTTGTCATTGGAGGCACAAAGCTTCCTACAGAGCAAAGGCGTATGCAAAAGAATCCTTGCCAGGTTAGAGATTTCTTTTGCTGCTCCATGTGTATTAATGTGAAGTTTATTCTGAGCAAATCTTCTCCCTTTAAGCTGGATTTCTAAGATGGAAAATGTTATCAATGGAGTTCCATATATTTTTTATTCAAATTGATTTGGTTGTTCTTCGTTTAAGCATTATGGGCCCGGTTTGAATTGATAGAAATGATAAATTACGATTGATTATGCTGAAAAAAATGTATCTGCCTGTCCAAGTTAGGATTGTTCACCCATTTAAGTGTTCATAGGCTATGTTCCTTCATTTAGTCTCTTATGAATCTGCCTTTTTTGTATTATCTGTCTTGCCTGCAATTAAAGTTGCTGCAGATACAGTGAGCTGTCATACAGTGAGCTGTCTCTCTAGATATTATTGAATAATCACATATATGAACACTCTCAGATTCTTGTGGCTACACCTGGAAGGCTCAAAGACCATATCGATAACACTTCTGGATTTGCCACAAGGTTGATGGGTGTGAAAGTCCTTGTGCTTGATGAAGCTGATCATCTCTTGGACATGGGTTTCCGAAGGGATATTGAGAGGATAATCGCTGCTGTTCCTAAGCAGAGACAAACATTTTTATTTTCTGCCACGGTACCTGAAGAGGTGAGTCTCAGTTTCTTGCACAAAAGGCTCTCATTCTTGGGTTGGAAACTTCAATTGTGTTTTTTGGTGTCAAGGTCCGCCAAATATGCCATATTGCTCTGAAACGGGATCATGAGTTCATCAATTGTGTTCAAGAGGGTTCTGGGGAGACGCATCAAAAGGTAAAAGATTTCTCTATAGGTTCATTTGAATGAATGGCCTGCCATATGATTGGATGTTATCGGTTTCTCATGTCTGTTTTATTTCCCAGGTCACCCAAATGTATATGATTGCATCACTGGATAGACATTTCTCGCTTCTGTATGTGCTTCTTAAAGAACACATCGCAGATAATGTGGACTATAAGGTAAAATAATTGCTTCTCAAGTGCCATTGTGATACACCACTGTATTTCTGAATTGACACATTCTCCTTGTTGTTGCAGGTTATTATTTTCTGTACAACTGCTATGGTTACAAGATTGGTGGCTGATCTACTTGGTCAGCTAAGCCTGAACGTCAGAGAGATCCATTCTAGAAAACCGCAGAGTTACAGAACCAGAGTTTCTGATGAGTTCCGCAAGTCCAAGTGTATTATCCTTGTAACATCTGATGTATCTGCTCGTGGTGTTGATTACCCTGATGTGTCACTAGTCGTACAGGTAAACCATATAGTCGTTTTCTATCATGGAACTGAACCGCAACTATAAGTTAATAGTTTTTACTGAAGATGTTGTTGTGTATAATGTTGGATTTGCAGATGGGATTGCCATCAGACAGGGAACAATATATACATAGACTGGGCAGAACCGGGCGGAAAGGTAAGGAAGGGGAAGGTGTACTATTGTTGGCCCCATGGGAAGAGTACTTTCTATCTTCCGTTAAAGACTTACCCATCACTAAGTCTTCTTTACCCCTGATAAACCCTGAGGCTGTGAAAAAGGTAAGCTTTTTCATATGATACGGTGAACGCTTGGCAAGCCTTTCTGAAATTCATTTTGCTAGCTACAACTAGAGTGTTATAAACTGTATTTGAATCTTTATGCAAGTACCAATGTTTACGATAGATCTTCACATCTCATAACACAAACATTTTTGAAGTCAAAAGCTAAGATTTTTCAAGAGTATGTGATTTGAGTGAGTGTAAAAGGATGTGAGAAACTTGTTGAATTCAGGTGCAGAAGGGGCTTGGCCAAGTGGAAATGAAGAACAAGGAGGCGGCGTATCAGGCGTGGTTGGGTTACTACAAATCTCAGAAGAAGATTGCAAGAGACACGACCAGACTGGTGGAATTAGCCAATGAGTTTAGCCGTAGTATGGGACTTGTCATCCCTCCAGCTATCCCTAGAAATGTTATTGCCAAGATGCGTCTCACAAACGCTCCTGGTCTTAGAACCAAGTAGATTCTTGATTTTCTAATGTTTTGCTTTTGTTTTTAAAACTTTTAAGTGTAATATTTTGTCGTTCCTGCAACACCTTGACTTACGTTCTAAATTTCTTATTTATTTAAGCTCGCAAGTAGATTCTTGATTCTCTATAAATCGTACGTTCTTAAATTCTTATGCTCTTTTTCGGAAATGAGCTAGGTAACAATTTTATTGTGTTTCACTTATGATTAACGTATTTAACGGTAAAAGGTATATTTGCGAGCTTAAACAAAGATGTTATGCCATCGAGCTGCATACCTTTGCTCATCTTAAAAACCTTTTTAAAAAAAGGATATAAATGACAGTTTTGTAAATTTGTATGTAAGCATTAGCCTAAAGATCCATTCTTCTGTAACAAGAGTTTAGGAATATAGCCCACTAACAAAAAGCAGACACAGATGCAATGAAGCATATTGGGAATACTGATGAAATTTCTAATTTCCCTGGCAAAGAGTATGTCAAAGAAGGTGATGATGAATGGTAACAGAAAAAAACAAAACCCAACACCATCATTCTACTCGAGCTTCAGCTTTACCATACCATAAGGCTATCCCTTTTTGTTGTAACTTGTAAAGCTCTACTAATCGTAAAGTAAACCAAAAAAAAAAAAGGAAAAAAAAAAGAGAAGGCAAAGCCAAAAATGGTAAGTTTCGGCTATGGCTGCAACTGCAAGCTTTTCCTATACAGAATTGAATTCTGCTTATGTTTAGTCCTCTTTCCACTTGTTAACATATCTCAAGAAGGCACTAGCTGGATTTTCATGAAGTGGAGCTCTTACACGGGTAGATCTCCTAACCACTGCTTCTTCCATTTCTATGTTGTGAGCAATGTCCTTCGACCTCTTTTGTAGTGTAGAGCTGCAAATCACAGTTCATTACCGGGTTTAGCCATGACACAAAAACATTGAGACTTCGATATATGCGGTGTTACTCTTCTACATGTGCATCAAAGTGAGGATTGAACAAGTGACCAGATTAATAATGCAAAATAGAAGTGGGAAGCTCTAAGCTGACCATATTCTGTCATAGAATTTCTCTAGCTGCATGTGTAATGACAGTTCCCTCTCTCCTTTACAGTTTAGTGATCCCATCAATGCATCGAGCTGGATTTCAAGAAACAAGCACAAATTTGAAAAAGATCTAATAATCAAATGATCAAACAAAGAAATGACCCATGTGGTTTGATGGTACCTCTTCCTTGGAGGTATAATAGCCCCATTCTTTGCAATCAGAATCCTCAACAAATATCCTCCCATTGCTTCGGAACCACCAGTACCTGTTGTAGTTCCGATCTTTACCCAAGGAGTTTGTACGTATGACTATTTTCTCCATCTCCCCTTCATAATATTGCCTCTGCATATAAATAAAAAGTTCAGACTTGATGGGTTAAAGCACACACGTGTATATGCAAACAACCACATATCAAAAATAATTATGAGGGGAAGTACTCAACCCTCTGTTCGGGGCCCCTCCTTTCTAATGTTCCTTTCTCATCTTCACTTGATGATTTTACCCCTTGCTTCTTCCCCGAATATCCTTTCTCCTCCTCTTCTTCTTCTCCTTCTTCTTCTTCCTCCTCCTCTTCCTCCTCCCCCTCCTCCTTTGGTTCAATTTTTGTATCCGTCATCTGCCTTTTGTGCTTTCTCAGATAGACATTCCCCATCAGCCTATCACTATCATAAGAACAATGTGAGCTCCCAAGTGATCAGAAAACCAAATGTTCTGCCTATGGGTAAATAGGATAAGCCAAACCTTTTCTCTGATTTTTCATTTTTTTCCGAAGAAACAAACCTATTCTCCATCTTGATTTCCCCCGCAGTGCTCTCTTTCTTTTTGCTGCCTTCACTGCTTTCTAGTACTTGTGGACTATTTTTCCTTTTCTCTAACCTGTTCTTGTCCAAAAATCCATCAGCTTCCTCGCCAGTTTTGGAGCGTTCTTTCTCCTCTCTTTTCTGTCGGGCCTCTGCCAATGCTTCTTCTCTTCTAGCAGCTCCAAGGGCATGCCGTTGTTCAACAAGCTCGTCTATTTCCCCCTTGAACATATTTGTTTCAGCAATATGGTTCACTAATTCCCTTAAGATTTTCAATTTTATATTGGGGTCCAATAGACCATAATGTCCCCGTTTGATCGTTCCAATGTCGAAGCACAGATCAGGAGTGTCAACTGAATCCAAGAAGTCACATAAATACTCTGTCCATGTGAGTAATGTTATCTGAAATAAAGCAACAAGCAAGACATTAACCACAAAAAAAAATTGAAAAAAAATTCACAAGGCTGGCAACTTCATGTTAAATGAGAATATCATATTACTGTGCGACCTAATATGTTAATGAAGGATGATTTCCATGAGATGAAGATCTGACCTTTGACTTGCGACTCCTTCTCTTTAAAGCCTTGAAATTATCACCGCCTTCATTGATGAGGAACCGGAAAAGACAGGCATGCACTTCCATGATAAGAAGCAAATTACTCTCCTTGTGGCATACAGCATTTTCAAAGTCTTCAAGAGAGAATCGCCAAAGATGCAGCTGCCTACCAAATGAGGAACAAAAGTCCCAGACCATAAGAAGATCCCCAACACAATCCATTGAAACACTAAAATTCCGTGAAGGAGAAGGACGTTGAGTGATATTAGCATCATCAGGATCAAGTGGCAACAGTAAATCTTCAATTGGATAATTGATAGACTCTTCCTCAGATTCATTAACCTCTGGAAAAAAAAAAAAAACAACGACAAATCAATAGAAAATTATACAGAAAAGACAGAAATTTCTTAATTCCACATACAATCATCAGTTGGATGTCATATCCCCTAGTCAACAGTATTATCCATAAGCTCAAGAGTACACATACGATTAATGATGTCAGCTATAAACCCGAAATGTAACTGATATTGCGAAGGAACTTTTTCCCAAAACTAGTTTTCATTGAATTGGAAATGAATTGAGCTACCTCTATCCGTCTCCTCTGCAACATGTCTACCATTTTCTGCTCTTTTTCTTTTCCCTTTTTCCCTTCCGGTTTTATCTTCCTATAGTTTAGCAATGAGAAAGACCGATTAGTACAGAGATCAATTATCAGGCAACGCTACAAATTACTGTATGGTGGTGTAATTTACATCTACCTGCTTCCTTTGCTGAACCAATTCTCCATTCTGAAAGACATATTTGTTCTGAAGTTCCTTAGGAATCTTTCTCGTGATTCCATGTGCTTTAACCAGATATTCATTAACTACCCAAGGTATACTGTGGCATGTGGAATCCCGAATGAAAGACTTCAGAAAATTTCTACTAAATGGAAACTTCTTCCATGACAGATCCTCCCCAGACAGCACTGCGTTATCATTTATTTCCTTATCTTTGTCAAGGAAGCCTACCTCATACTGAGGTTTAATATCCCCATCTGTTACTATCTTCAAGATTCTGCACGGATGCAATTCGCCATCCCTTTTTCCATACAACTCTGCACCAGCGAAAAAGCAATTTTGCAACTCGGTCGCTATTGTGTCAGCAAGATCTTTCAATGAGAGTGTACCTTTTCAAGATGGAAGAAAAAGAATGAGAGAAGTGCTCATCGAAGAGAGATTTCAAGAAGATACGGACAATTTATGCCATCACCCTCAAAATACACATGGTAAATTTTATATAATTAAAGAAAACAAAACTCTGACACAATTGTATCAGAAGATGAACCATAATCTAGGAAGGGGTTAAGAACTTACTGAATTGGATGATACGTAAAGCAGGTGCAACTAGCTCTCTGGCCAGTGTTTGAACCTTCTTGCTTGCCAGTTTTTCTGACTCTAAGGCCTCCTCGTAGGTCAAGCTAGTTTTACCAGTAGATTTACATGTCCAAACTCGCTTGCGATACAGATTGATTCTCTTCAAGTACAATCTATTTTATGTTAAGCGGACAAATCTGACACGGCAAGTGCATTGATAAAAATGAACAACCAAGCCTTTGAAGGATAATTTGAATGAGGTTTTTCCAGAATGAAACAACATGGCAAGTTTTAAGCTTATTTATTTTACCTCTAACTGCACACATTAGGGGAAGAAATATTTGAAACATAAGTAAAAAGTCGTCTCTTCTTTTCCAATTCATAAATCCAAACAGCTATATAAGAAGGATACTGATAATCTCGAAAAATCTCCTTTGTGAGACAAACTTGATAAACAAGTTCTTGTGGCTCCAAGCCCTCTGGGGGCTCGAGTAGTTTATGTGACTTCTTTTTTAGTAGAGGCATCCTTCAAATGGCAAGACAGACCTACAGTGTAAAAAAAAAAATCCATAAACCTGAATGTCTGTCTAGAAGTGATTATCATAGTGCAATCATCGTTAGGAACATGAAGGAAATGTAGTAACAAATGGACGCAACAAGTCATCCAAGCAAGAAGGGAAGGGATTGTAAGTAAAAGCAAGACGTCACATATGTTAATCTCTAGAGTCTTTCTGTCAAATTCCACAAAAAATTCTTCCCAAAGTGGAAAATGTAAACCCTGGAGAAGAGAGATTTAACCGGATAATCTTAACCCATAGACGTTTACGGTGACACTAATTTCAAGAAAAGTTCGCAAAGTACTAGTCACGTACACACTTGTGGCACAAAAGGCAAATGATAGCGAATAACCATAGAGCTAATTCTAATTTCAACGTCTGATTCAACAGAGCCCATAGAGAAGCAAGTGGGACTTGTGAGATCATGTGAAAAGTGTATTTCAAAAAACCAATGCAGAAATCGAAATAGCAGTAAAACCCTAGAACTATTGCAACCCAATCGTATTTAGAAAAGATCTGAAACCCATCGGAAAGATTTACCGATTTCTACCAGTTGAGAGCAATAATCGAACAAGCGAAGGAAGCAAAGCGAAACCGACGGATCAAACCCATACCCAAGATCGAGAAAAGAAAGTACTATCATGCGCCAGTTTCGGAGAATCCCGAAAACCACCCAGAACGCGAAACCGACAGGGAAATAGCAGTCAAAAAAAGCATATCAAATGCAACAAGGAAGAAGAAACAAACACAACCATCACGAAAAGACGTAAAAGACTTCGGAAGCCAATGCAAAATTCACATTGAAGAAAAGCAAAATCGCACACGGCAGCGTAAAAGAGGATCGATATTCCCGCCAGAACAAGGGACAATTGGAGAGAAAATATAACATCGGAAAAGAGAAACACAAATCTTACAGAGAATGTATGGAATTGGGAATGCGCGTCGTCGTCGAGAGAGAGAGGTATCTCTCGAAGAACGAAGACAGTTGTTGAGATCTCTGGTCTCTCTCTCTCGCTCTCAGCTGTTTGGTCCGTCGTCCGTCCTTATGGGAAAGGCGGAAACTTAGTAATATGTGTTTTTAGTGAATTACTAGACCCGCTATATACTAATTCGACGGAAATTAAGTTTATAATTTAATATTTTATAACTCGTTAAAAAAAATTAAAACAAAAATAAATAAAACAAAATTAGATAATCGGTAAAAATATATAAAACATAAATAAAAAAATAAAGTTTACGATGAAATAAATATATACTTTGAAAGAAAAATTTGGTGAAGAAATACAGTAAATAATTTTGAATACAATTATTAGACTTTTAATTATTTCGTGTCTAATTGACATATTACAAAATTGTGGTTTATATAGAGGTAAAAAATTAGAATTTTTTTCTTTTATGATTAATTTTCTTAATCTAAATGAAAAAACTAAGGAATGTTTTTTCCTTTTTATATTAATTTTACCTTTTAGGATAAATTTATATATTTATTTTTAGTAATTTTAACTTTTATGATTATAAATCGGTTATTAAATTTTCAGAATTTTTGAGTTTTTTATTAATCGATTTTAAATTTTCCAACTTTGACTTGACACGTGTCGCGATTATGTGAATTAACAACTTTAAAACATTCAATTTTATATTATAAGATTTCCTTCTTCTAAATTGAAATATTATTTGTTTTTTAAAAAAAAAATTTGGCTTCTGTTCTTTTTTTTTGATGATTGTTATTTATTGTTTAATTTTTTTATTCTAATCTGAAATATGATTTTTCTTTTTTTCCTTAAACTTTGGTTTTCATTTATAGTGTTTGTTTAATTTCTTTAATCCAAACATAACTACTATTTTTTTTCAAATACCTTTAAGATTATAGTTTTTGTCTATTTTTTTCCTAATACCTTTTAAGATTCCAAAAATTTTACTTTTATTGTTAATATTATGTGTTAAAATATGAAACACGTGTCAAAATATAATTGGAAATTTATTAAATATATGTCAAAATCTAATCGATTAACTTAACACGTTTAAAATATAATTAGAAATTTATGAAAACACGTCACACATGTCAAAATATAATTGGAAATTTATTAAACACATGTCAAAATCTAATCGATTAAATTAACACGAGTCGCGATCATGCGAGTTACTAACTTTGAAACATTTTGCACTATATATTAAATAAAATTTGACATGTTTAATTTTTTTATATGAAATCTCAACATATAAGAAATCGGGTACTTTTAAAAAAATTATGATTAATTTCAAAAACATATGAAATAGATATATAAACAAAACAAATATAGTTTGGTGAAACATATGTCATATGTTCTCGTAAGTATACACATGACACATACAAATATAGTTTGGTCATGATTGTATATTAATAACTTTCCCTTTTTAAGTTTCTTTTTGTCATAATGGAAAGGATTATAAACTTTTAAGTTATGTCGTATATTAATAATTTTCCTTTTAAGATTAGAGTATATTTTTAATTTCATTTCTTAAATTTGGTCGTGGTATAAACTTTTAAGTTTTCTTTTGTCACTTTCCTTTATTGTAAGTTTTTCTTACTTATTCTTGTTTTTTTTTTTAAGATTGTCTTTTTTAGTTTTTCCTTTTAAGTTTAGAGTATTATTATAATTTTTATTTTTTAAATTTTTGTCTTATTCTTGTTTTCTTTTCTCATTTCCCATTATTGTAAGTTTTACTTACTTATTCTTGTTTTTTTTTTT
>PKMM01030854.1:86460-126562 GCA_002933915.1 Eutrema heterophyllum | reverse complement strand
ATTAAAAAATTATTTTATAAAAATACTAGAAAATTAAATTATATAGATCACATATATACTATAAAAAATTATTTAAAATTTTACAATTTCATAAGAAAATTATTAAACACGTAGTTATTTAAAAACATGTAATATTTAACTAATGAATATTTTATCTTAAAAAATAATAATGTTAAGTTATACATAATATTATTATTTAATTAAAAATATACAAAAGCTTGACAGATCCGCAAGTATTGTGGATGTAACACACCTATTAGAAGGTGTTTCATTTTATTTGGGCGGTTCAATAATTTTTCACAGAAATTAGAACCACTTGCGGACCATTGTATTGTTTATTATTTTTTTTTTTACTTTTGATTGTAATACATAAATTTTGCTGACTGGAGACTAAAAGACGTTTTGTCATCTTCAGTGTTCCGTCCGCTCTTCGCACGCCTTTCCATTCAAGCCCTTAGATTTTGAAAGTAAACACGATCTCTATAATTTTTTATTCTACCTTTGTGTATGGAAATACTAATCGAAAGTTGAGAAAACAAACTTGGGATTACCTTATTGAGTTAGCATTGATCAGAGATGCTCCTTGGTTTCTATCTGGCGATTTCAATAATATTCTCGACAATTCAGGAAAGGAGAAGCGGCTAGGTCTGAAAGCTCTTTTGGAGACTTCAGAACGTTTTTCTCAGAAGGTGACCACTACGATCTTCGACATTCTGGCTGCTCACTATCTTGGAGAGTTATTAGAAGCGAGTGTAATGTTAAATGCCGGCTGGATAGAGCTATTTCTAATAGTGCTTGGGCAGAGGAGTTTCCATCGGGAAGATGTAAATATCTTAAATTCGAAGCTTCAGATCATAGACCGATAATATTCTATTTTTATCATAAGAGGAAGAAGAAGAAGGGTCTCTTTAGGTATGATAGAAGGCCGAAGGATAACGTTGAAGTTAAAGACTTCGTTGCAAAAATCCGGTTGGATGGAAAAAGCCTGAATGTAAAAGGAAAAACCGATCAATGCAGACATGCTATTATTCAGTGGAATAGAGACCAGCAACGTAATAGTCAAGCTCTAATTGACCAGCTTAAACTGGAGCTAGATGACTGTATGTCAGATAATGCTAGTTATACGGGGGATATAAACCAAATCAAGGAGAGACTTAATTCTGCTTATAAAGAAGAAGAGGTATTTCGGAAGCAAAGAAGCAGACAGTTATGGCTGAACCTCGAAGATAAAAACACTAGTTTTTTTCATGCATCTGCAAGGACAAGGACTGCTATCAACAAATTCTCTGTCATAGAGAATGAATCATGGATTCCAGTGTTTGAAGAGGACAAAATTGTGAAGGTCATTTCTGAGTATTTCCAAAAGCTGTTTAATCCAAACGAAACTCAAAAAAAATAAAAGTGAAGATGTGATTAATTTGGCCTTATCTCTAGTTATATCAGAAGAGATTAATCAACAGCTAATAAGAGATCCTTTACATGAGGAGATTAAGGATGCTTTGTTCTCTATTCATCCAGACAAAGCCTATGGCCCAGATGGGTTTCCTGCTTGTTTTTTTCAATCAAATTGGGATGTGGTGGGGCTGGACATAGTCGATGAGGTCCAAGCGTTCTTCAGCTCAGGCTGCATGCCAAAAACTATCAATGAGACACATATCAGACTTATTTCGAAGATTATTGGACCAAAAAGGGTGGCTGAGTACAGACCAATAGCTCTATGCAATGCCTATTACAAGGTTATTTCTAAACTTCTAGCTAGAAGATTGCAACCCTTCATGGATGGAATAATTTCAGAGAACCAATCAGCTTTTGTCCCTAAGAGAGCAATTTCAGATAATGTGCTTATTACTCATGAAGTTTTACATTTTTTAAAGACCTCCAAAGCAAAGAAGAGATGTTCAATGGCTGTCAAAACTGATATGAGCAAAGCATATGATCGCCTTGAGTGGAGTTTCTTACAAGGTGTCTTACTAAAGCTAGGCTTCCATGCTCAATGGATTCATTGGATAATGCAATGCGTATCTACTGTGTCTTTCTCATTCCTAGTGAATGGATCACCAAGAGGGTACGTTAAGCCAAATAGAGGAATTAGACAGGGGGATCCCCTTTTTCCATACATGTTTATCTTATGTGGGGCGGTGATGTCTGGTATGTGTAATCGAGCACAAGAGACTAGTAAACTTCATGGTATCAAGGTGGCTCATGGCTGCCCTAGGATCAATCACATGTTATTTGCAGACGATACTATGTTTTTCTGCAAAGCCAACACAAAAAGCTGTCAAGAGTTAAAGAGATTGCTGTCTCTGTATGAGGATGTATCAAGCCAACGGATCAATTATCAGAAATCTTCAATATCGTTCTCTAACAAGACTCCTCAATACAGGATGATGAACATTCTACAAATCGATAAAGAATGAGGAGTTGGAAAGTATATGGGCTTACCTGAAAATTTTGGAAGGAAGAAGAAGGACTTATTCACTTAGTAGATAAAATTAAACAGAAGGCTGCTAACTGGTCTACAAAACTTCTTTCAGGAGCAGGAAAACTAATTATGTTGAAGAGTGTATTAGCTTCGATGCCAGCGTATGCCATGACGTGTTTCAAGCTTCCTCAATCACTTTGCAAGCGGATCCAAGCAGTCCTTACCCGATTCTGGTGGGATTCTTCACCTGATATGCAAAAGATCAGTTGGGTTTCTTGGGAAAAAAATGGCTAAACCAAAATATATGGGAGGATTGGGATTTAAGGATATCAATAACTTTAATGATGCATTGTTGGCCAAACTCAGTTGGAGATTGATCAAGGCCCCAAGCTGTCTTTTGGCCCGTATCCTCTTAGGAAAATATTGCAGGAATGTACGGTTCCTGCAACATCTTCTCATGGATGGAAAAGCCTGATAATAGGTAGAGACTTGCTCGCCAAACATCTCGGATGGGCTTCAGGAGATGGATCCTCAATCAACCTATGGAATGATGCGTGGCTGTCTACACTTGGCAAGCTACAACCAATGGGCCCTGCACCTGAGACTATGCAAAATCTGACGGTGAGTGAGTTAATCTACCCGCAAACCTCTACTTGGAGTTCTGAGAAAATATACCAAATCTTGCCTTGCTACAAAAAGAGTATATTATCTCTAAAGCCTAGCCTCCTGGGAGCACATGATAAAAGAATTTGGCTAAATCATCCATCCGGGGAATATTCTACAAAATCAGGCTACTTGGCTGCGGCAGAAGCAAAAGAGACATAACTATTACAAAGCGTTACGTTGTCAGTCGACTGGAATGAGCAGGTCTGGAGGTTGAATGCTTCACCGAAGATTAAACTGTTTATTTGGAAAGCCCTTCGAGGAGCTCTACCTGTTGGGGAACAACTTATTATAAGAAACATCTCGGCAAATTCCAAATGCTGTAGATGTGAGGGATCAAAATCTAACATGCATCTTTTCTTCCTCTACCCGTATGCCCAAGAAGTCTGGCAAGCTGCTCCGTTTACCGTAGCTTTTGACTCATCGCAGGTGACTAGGTTAATTTCTGGGCTATCGCAAGCGAGGGAATTGGTTACTCTCCCGCCGATAAAGCTCGATAAAGGGTTTCTATCTCACTGGATCTGTTGGGCGCTCTGGACCTCCAGAAATCAAAAGATCTTTAGCAATAGAGCTCTCTCAAGTGCGGAGTCGATCCTTAGATCAATTCAAGATGCTCGTGAGTGGCAATTGGCTCAAAACCAAACCAAGAATACGATTGTTCAGAGGCAACCGATTCGAAACCTTAATCCCATAGCCTTCATGGAAGGGACTGCAATTTGCTGCACGGATGCAGCATGGAGAGCCGACTCAAAAGCGGCTGGTTTGGGCTGGGTCTTTGACTTTGGCTCTGATCAAACCTCTGAACACTCTTTGGCTCTTTTCAATGTGTCGTCCGTTCTTATGGCGGAAGCCCTTGCGATAAGAGGGGCGATTCTCCAGGCGTCATCTTTGAAGATGAAGAGAGTGGTTATCAATTCAGACTCTCAGCAACTGATCCGATCGATTGAATCAGGAATTCCGATTTCGATAATCCACGAGATTCTGTCGGATATTAAGTTGTGTTGTTTGGGTTTTATTTCTATTCAGTTTATGTTTATTCGTAGAGCTGTTAATGCTAGAGCCGATTCTATAACCAAACAAATTTTTATAAGGCTCTTTGTGTAATTTTAATTTATAAATGAAGGAGTTGGACCAAGAAAAAAAACACGATCTCTATGTAATAACTTCACAAGGATTTTTTTATTTTATTTTTTATTTTTGTGCTCTTCGAATCATTACTGTAAAAAAAGAAATAAATGTGATAAGGCCTCCTACTAAACCCAAAATCCAAAGTTTCAATTTGATAAAAAAAAATGATATCATTATGAAGAGACGTTGATGTCCAAGTTTCAATGAACTCTTATAAAGATGTGAAAACATGATGGGACCATCCTCATGTGAGAAAAACTGAGCATTCACTTCTCTCATCTCTATAGCAAGGAAATCAATTTCTAATGTTTTTTATTCCATCCGTCTCATATTATAGATAGTTTAATATTATTTCACACATATTAAAAAATATATTAAATTTTTTATTATTACTTTTTATTAATATATTATATAATTTTTTCTCTCTTATTAATATATTACAATAATAAAATTAAAACTGAAATTTTGTCTAAAATTTTACATTAAAAACAAAAATGACATTTAATTTAAAACAAAATAATCAATATTAAATAACATATAAAATGAAACGGAATGAGTATATTTTAAATAAATAACATAGCCATCTTTTACAAAATCATGGATTCAACTAGCAAAACACTTAGATAGTAGTACCAATTTAAGGTTTAATTAACCCAACGTGGTCAATTGAATTGTATTGGAGAAGGCTCTCATTCTATTAATTTATGCGGACTTAAGTATGGACATGATGGTAAGTTTAGATCTGTGTTAATCATACTGGTTTAATTTTTGTTTTTTGTGTGGAAATAAGTATTGATCTAACCTAATGCGATACAAATAAGGATTAAGTCAGAATTTAACACAACAATAAATCATGAACTTTACAGAAAAATAGAAAACAAAAATTACAAAATAGTTTAAGACTAGAATTGAAACCTAGTAGGACTAACAAACTAACCGTTTCTAGTTGGACAAGATCAAACCATTGCGTATATTATCTATATTGAGAAGGTTTATAGACTAAATACTTATTAATTCATGTTGATAAAAATAGAAAAAATCAAATTTGTATGATAACTGATCTAGGGATTGAGTAATTGTCTAATTGGTGGCCAATAAGATCCCCACAACTCCACAAGGTGCCTTGTTGAGTAGGCAAAAATAATTAATGTCATAAACCAGTTTTATATAAAAATAAAAATGGACCGAACAGATATAAGCTTTGGTCTTTTGGTCTCATTCGCAATACGCCAATCATATGGGAACCAGACATTATTAACAGACGCCGAATGGCCAAACTTAGTGGCGGCCAATCACATCATCATCGATCGTTTTCCGAATTTGTTCTTCCATTTTTATCCTTAAAGTAATGGTTGAAAAAGACGCTTAAGCCCCTTGACTTAAATACGTAAGAAGGTCAACGCAGAGAAGTGTGAATTCATTTAAAGAGCATCAAGGAGAAAGAAGTAATACAAAAACAAAAACAAAAACAAAAGGGTGTCCCAAATTTGATGGCTCACATGAAAGAGTCTCTCATATGGGTTCATGGCCCATTTAAAGCCGACGACAATGTCTTATCCATTATTAATACTAGACTAGGAACCTGGACACTGTCGATCATTTTAATTATCTTATCATCTTAATTTGTTGGGGCAGTAAAATATAAATTTAGTTTTCTTCGATTTTATTTTATTTTATTTACTAGTAATAGTAAACCATGTTCATTTCGTTTTGGTTGGTATCAGCGATTAGTAAAACACTATATTGTTTGTTTTACTATTGTTAACGATCAACGACGAGCAATAAACAATTTTTTTAGCTGTTGGTTTTATTTCGATGCTGTTAAAAACAAAAGTTTATTTGGATGAAAAATTCAATAACTAGAGACAAAACGCATAAATTTACAGTGTTTTGAAATTTTGGATTAGTGATTTTTCGTTGAAACTTGTCACTGCACCATTTACTACAAAACAAACATAATTATAAATATTTGTTCATATGTATTAACAGCGATCAATTCATATAGAAAGAACACGAACAAACGTTTATAATTTCTTAGTTACTAAAAACAAATTAAAAGTTCAAAAACGAAAGAAGATAAGAAGAAGAGTAAAAAAGAAAGAAGGGAACAAGAAGAATGAAAGTTTAGTAGAGGGAACAAACACTAGAGTTATGGCATGTGACCTTTGTCTTCTCTTTACTTCCCATGTGCTTGCTTTATTGCATTCACGAGTTAGTACTCCTTTTATCTTGCTACAGAGTTTTTAATAATCCAATTTTTTTTTTTAATCCTGATCTAAATCAGTTGGTTTATAATGACCGTTGTAAAAAATATTTATGTGCTAATTTTTGTGGTATACATCTCATTTTAATAATTTTATCATACAATTATTGAATTACCAATGCTTTGACAAATATTAGTCGCTCTTCGAATCTATTTAATGACCTTTTCTTTACCTGTTTTGCATCTTAAGGTGAGTTAAATTTTCGACCACAGTAATGTAAAATTGTACATTCCGGAATGAGCTACAAGATCATAGGCCTAATAATGTCATGCAGATATGCTCGCGTCAAGACCCATATCTAACTTACAAGCCCAAATTTAATTCTATTGGTTTACAGGAAATAAAATGCTCAGGACTTAGATCAAGATGATTTTAAGTATCGATACAAATTCAGGAATTTCTTGAATCTTATATTATTTCGAATCTTGAAAATATATATATTTTAGAAAGGAGAAAAACTCTTCTCCTGAAATACAAAATTAAAAGAAAAATCAACATAAACGTAGTAAGCACACGGCCATGTCAACCTTATATATTACATTATACTCGCCTAGCTTCAAAATTCCGACATCTTAACCCTTTTCACTTTCGATTTTTTCACCATGTCTTCATCTTTTTCCTTCAAGAACTCCTTGAACCACATCGCAGACATTTTTGGATAACGCTTAAGCCCATTTTCGTAGTCTACGTAGAACAATCCATACCTTATTTCATACCCGCAATTCCATTCGCAATTATCCAGCAATGACCATGCAAAATATCCATCTACTCGGACCCCATCCTCGCTACAAAAACATTTCGTTTTTTTCTTTTCAATTAAGATCCCTACATAAATCTTGATTGATTGTGAAGAAATAATGGGTTTATAAGGAATTTTATTTTAACAATCGAGCTTACGATATGGCTTGGTGAAGGTTGCTAATATGTTTCTTGTGATAATCAGTCCTCTTCATATCCATCAACTCATATAGTTTGGACTTCTTTTCGTATGCATCACAATGTCCTGATCAAATAAGTTTAGTATTAATTGTGAGAACATTTATATACTGAGGATCAAGTTGAAGCATATCGGTTTTATATTTTACCATTTTCGGTGATTATAAATGTAGGGTTTCCATATTTATTCTTGGCATAATTTAATACTTTTCGTAGTCCTTCTGGATACATCAAGTTCCACTCCACCCCACCCTAAAAACGCAAAAAAAAAAGATGTAAATATAAGTAAATTAGTATTTAGTTGTCAAAAAAATTTAGTATGTGAAAAATATAAGCTATAGAAATTTGAAGTTATTTTAAATCTAACCTGTGCACCGATGGCCTTGCCCGCCTTATTTTGTTCTGTTTTAAGAAAATAAAAAAGATTGTGAGTCAAGGAATCAACGAAACCCTAAGACGAAAATTCTCAAGAATTTTAAAACTAATGTGTATATCATAATTTTACTTACTTTTCCATTCAACATGTTGGTCTGATCTCCAAAAGGGCTTTTCGGAGTCAACGTCAGCAACGTCTTTAGCGTAAACAGAGCTGTAATAATTTATTCCAATAAAGTCAAAAGATCCTTTTAACTTTCTTGACTGGCTTTCGGTAAACGACGGTAATCTCTTTCCTACTATTTTCTTCATCACTTCAGGGTAATCTCCGTATACCGTAGGATTCATGTGCCTATAAAAGTTAAAAAAAAAATAAATAAATATATATATATATTAATAATGCACGTGTATATTTCTTTGAATTCATTCTAAATATATATATATAAAATTACATACTCAACCGTACCATCCAAACATAAACTCCATAGCTCGCTCGGCTGCTTCAATATCTTCGACACAAGTTAAATCATATGGCTCGTACCACAAAGGACAATGCGCCATACCGATCTTACCATCTTTACACTGAACACACATATGCATTATATTGTCATACCGAGCTAATATTTAAATTACTAATTAACTTATCGACACTATATATTATATGTTGATCATATAACATTTTGACCGCATGAATTAGTTTTTTTTTGGTCCATCTTTTCTACAATCAAGAAAGAAAAAAAACAAGATTAGTGGTTCATACATTATGGCATTTCCTGAAGGCTTCAACAGCTTCGGCATGAGCCAGAAGTAGATTGTGACTAACAATATAAGCCTCGTGACCGGATTTTCCGGCCTCGGCTGAATCGTTCATGTACTTTGAAGCACGCCCAGGTGCTTTTCTTCCCGCATCATAGCCACCTACGCTATAAACCCATGGCTCGTTTATCGTCAACCATAGCTTCACTCGGTCCCCGAATTCATCAAAGCATATGCTGGCAAAATCTTGGAAATCCTCTCTGCATGATAGAAACATCCTTATACATATCTTATTACACAAAGAAAACTTTAGCTTGAAGAAATGTTATCGAGATACAGTATTTAAAGTTTAGCTTACGCAATTTTTTCGCTTAGAAAACCACCATATTCTTCTTCTAGTGCTTGAGGAGTATCCCAATGAAACAAAGTCGCGAGAGGCGTGATTCCTGTTAATGTTTAAGGTGTTTAGAAGAACTGAATTAACCAATTTTATGATTAGACCGTATGTTATACAAGTGAACGTTTATATATCTACCGTTGGCTAGTAGTTCGTCAATGAGCTCATTGTAGAATCTGATTCCTTCCTTGTTCACTCCCTTGTTTAGTTTGCCATCTTGTAAATTATAATATGAGAACAAATTTAGAGATATACATATTTGATGTTTTGCACTAATCATCAGAATTAAACTAGTGAAGAGATTACAAATTTTTAAAAAAAAAGGTAATTAGCTTACGAGGTAATATCCGGACCCAAGAGATGGAGAATCTAAAAGCATCCATGTTTATATCCTTCATTCTTTGAATATCCTCCTGTCACATTTTTTTATAATTAGTTGATTATAAGACCTAAACACATCAAAACGATGGCTACCGAACTGTTTAAATGTACCCACCTTGTAACGGTGATAGAAATCGACTGTCTCGTCCGCGTTAGAACGGCAATTTCTTTCTGAAAACAAATTCAAAAAATATCTTAACCGATTGTTAATGATTGACGCATGCAAACATCAATTAAAGGGGGTATGGATGATATATACAAAACCTGGATACTTGCGAGCAAAAGTATCCCACATACTTTCTCCTCGGGAACCTTCTTTCACAGCTCCTTCATACTTATATCACCAAAAAGAAAAAAAGGAGAAAAAACAGAAATTGAGTCGATCGTTGTGGACCATGCACACATTCAGATGTTTCTATCTATACCCTATAGGTATACATATATTCCATTCGCAAAAGAATCCGAATTTTTAAAATTTAAGGTTCAAAAAAAAAAAAAAAAAAAGAATCCGAATTTCAAGTTTTTATTTTTATTTTTGAATATATATATACAAACTAAAATCTTGAATTTTAACATCCGATTTATTAATTTTATTTAAATTTTGCATGGAGTCTACATTTAATTTGAGAGGGTCCTACACAATACATATATATTTCGCAGATTGTCATATTTGTTGTGTACTTACTTGATAAGCAGATGAAGCAGTTCCAAACAGGAAACCTTGTGGAAAATCAGCTCGTCCGAATGATTTCCTTTTGTCACAACTCTTCCTTCCTCTGTTAAAAAATTGTATAAAAACACACTGTTAAAAGTTTCTAAAAGCTGTATGCTCATACATTACAAACGCAAACACATATATATACACAAAATTATGATACACATTAATTGTATAGCTCCTCTCTCAGAAAATTCACTTACTGTGTCATCGTTTACAACAGAAGATCTCTCTCAAGAGATAATGGTTTCGCTTAAAGCTTATCTTTCAATCTGGAGAAGCTAGCCTTTTAAATCTGCATACAAATACACATACATGCATATATTATATATAATGCGTTGTAACACTTAATTTACTAAATTTTGGTGTGGTATCCTGTTCAACTTATGAAGATGGATCTAAAAAATGTTGAAACAAGAAAAATATATAACAGTATACCAATTTTGAAGATTTTTGTCGTTGGAATAAGTTCTGTGATACGAGCAGCTATTTATAGACATCGGAAGTAGAAGAAGAAAATTTACAGAAATATAATGTTTAGCATATAAAAATAACATTTTCAAGACTTATTGGTAACATTTTCTATGTACTAACCACGTGTTTATTCCCTTATTGTTTAACTTAAAAACATTTGTTAAACTACAGAAAAATGTGGTATAAATAGATATACTAAAAAAAAATGTAAATAAAATATATAAACAATTAAACATTAGATGAGTACTAGTCAAGACTCCAAATTGGTCCAAACAAGACTGTTTGACCCCAATAAAAAAAAATAATTCCAAGACTTTTCTTTCTGCCAGAACTAGGACCAGTAAAACAGATTCGAGTCGCGTAGTCTTATTATATACTCCATCTGTTTTATACGATAGATATTTTATACATTAAAAAAATATATTAAATTTGATTATTAAATATATCATTTTTTGTGATTAACAATTTTTTATAATTTTAAAACAATAGTATTTCAATAAATTTAATTAATTTTCTAAAAAATTGTAATTTATCATCATTAATTAATAAAAAATGCATAAAAAACTTAAAAAATATATCTTGTTGAAACAAATTTTTTTTATAAAACATTCAACATTTAGAAAGCTTCTAGTTTTGGTAATCAAATGTCTTATTGGTAAATGGTAAATCCTTATCGCAATGTTATTATTTTGTGTACCGTTATGTGAGTTACTATTCCCTAAAATGATAAGAGATGTCAACAAAAAGAAATTAGATAGTTTAATTTTATTTGCCGACTGTAATTTACAGATGTGAACTTCATTTTCTGGTATTATATCTGAGATTAATTACACAAATTTGTCGCCACTTTAAGTTTCACAGCTCAATATCATCACTTGTCGATCTTACAGCTCCATATTTTTAACCCTATTTTTCATATCCATAATCACTTACGCATTTAAAATTTTAAATCCATTTATTTTTTTTTCTACCATTTTCGGAAAGATAGTGAAATATTTCACAAGTTTGATGTATCTATTTTTATAAATTTAAATTCTCACTTTTCTTTTTGTTAATGAATCACCATTCCATCTACACAATGTTGAAATATTGATTTCGATGAAAAATTCTAATGGTCTTCATCTTCTCAAAATTTGTATAGAGATCGATACAAAAATTAGATTTTACAGGCAAAAAGAATCATTTTATTTATTTTTTTTCTTTTTGAAGAATCAGGTTAGTTAGACGATTAGATAAAAAGATACTGTACTAGTCAAACGGTTTGCTAAAATAAATATATGAAGTAATGTAGTTTAATATAACCGTTTGGTTGAATATGCATAGACATTCGGGTACTCGTTCGGATTCGGTCGGTTCTTTCGGGTTTTGTGTATTTTGGTATTAAAGGTTTAGGATCTATCCGGGTATTTTTTTTTTCGGATCGGATTCGATTCGGTTCCGCCCGGGTTTGGATCGGTTTCGGATACCCAAAAGTTATCTCAAATACCAAAAAATCTAAAAAATGGTTCAATTTAAATGAAATTTGGTTAAATTTTGAAAAAATTGTTTAATTTTGACAAATATAACTAAATATTTTCTGATATTTCACATATTTTGGTTATTTTGGTCTAAACATAACTAATATATTCGGTTTGTATAATTGTAATTTTGGGTATTTTAGTTATTTTAAATATACATACTATTTTTGGATACATAATTGTATTTCGTGTATTTTGGATATCTATTCGGGTTTAGATTCGGTTTGGATAACCGAAATAATTTATAAAAGGAACCATTCAATATTTATGACCATTCAATATTTATGACTATTCAATTCGCTTTAGTAACTCTTTATTCGGTTCATTTTCGGTTTGTTTTTTTGGTATCGAATATTTTATCCTAGGTTGAACCCCTTTTTATTGCATACGAAAGCTCAGTTATTTGACTCTTTTTTTTTGCTAAAAATCGCATGACCAATGGTCACACTTTAGTGTCTAATTAACGAGGGTCTAAAGTATTAATTAATTAAGTTTTATATTTTTAGACACTTTCGGTTATAGACACTTCCAATGGAGACACCGAACGTTGGGTGTCCAAAAATATAAAATATTAATAAATTTATTTATTTTATAAAACAATTTATTAAACATAAAAACATTTAACACATACAAAAGTTTAACAAAATTAGAAAGATAGATGAGAAAAAATAAATTTTAAACATAATTTTCCAACTCATAAACGGAAAAAAACGGTGATTTTTAATCTTGACGTTGTTGGGTATTCCATATATGCTCAATCAAATCCCTTTTCAAGTCTTCATGTTTCTTTTTATCACGAATTCGAGCTCGACCGTTTGGCATTTGGGGGACATTTACAGGCATATGAGCAGAAAACGAGAAATCTACATCTGAACTTCCTTCTCCTTGTTCGAACTCTGATACATTATACTGAGTGTATGCACCTCGTTCATCTTCTACAATCATGTTGTGGAGTATAACACAAGCTCTCATAATGTTACCTATCTTTGCCTTATCCCAAAAAAGAGCCAGATTTTTAACGATCGCAAACCGAGCTTGCAGAACTCCGAAAGCACGCTCGACATCTTTTCGGACAGCTTCTTGACGTTCAGCAAATAAACATGCTTTTGGATCTTGAGGGAGTGGAATGGATTGGATAAAAGTAGCCCATTTTGGATAAATACCATCTGTTAGATAGTAAGCCAAATCATAGTCTTTTCCGTTCACAGAGAAACGCACTTTTGGAGCTTTACCTTGAAGGATATCATTAAAAACTGGTGAGCGGTGAAGAATATTGATATCGTTTAAGGTACCTGGAGCGCCAAAAAATGCGTGCCATATCCACAGATCATATGATGCAACAGCCTCTAAAACAATTGTTGGTTTTGCAGATCCACGTGAATATTGTCCTTTCCAAGTCGTAGGGCAATTCTTCCACTCTCAATGCATACAATCGATACTTCCTATCATCCCAGGAAATCCCCGTTCATTTCCGATATAAAGTAATCGTTGAAGATCCTCTGTTGTGGGTCTTCTTAGGTATTCTTCTCCGAACAACATTATTACTCCTTCGACAAATTTCTCCAAGCATTGAAGAGTAGTACTTCGACCGAGCCGGAGGTATTCGTCGACTTGGTCAGCCGCAGCACCATATGCCAGGAGACGAATTGCAGCTGTACACTTTTGAAGTGGAGAGAGACCAAGCCTTCCAGTAGCATCTTTCTTTTGTCGAAAGAATGAAAATTCATTTGAGAGTCGGTCGACGATATGCATGAATAAGTGCTTGTTCATTCTAAAACGGCGTCGGAATAAATTGTGCGGGTAAGTTGGTGCGTCACTAAAGTAGTCGTTCCATAACTGCACGTGTCCCTCTTCGTGATCTCTGTTGATGTAGAGTCGTTTTTTCTTGGGCCCGGTTTCCTCTTCAACATCATCAAAATCATTTAACAAATCTTCGAATTGTTGGTCGATAAATTCATTAAATTCTTGGTCGAGTGCTCGTGAGAAAGGATCATTTGAAGAGGAAGCCATATTTGTGTGAAAATTTGGGGGAATTTTATATTTGGTTTGGTTTGTAAAATAGACTTTGTTTGTAGAAGAAGAGAAAGAGATTCGTCTAACGAGAAAGAGATTCAAGAATGAGAAGGAATATTACTTCACAAGAAGAGGAGAGGAATCAAACGTAGAATGAATATAAACACTTCACAAGAAGAGGAGAGGAATCGAACGTAGAACGATTATAAACAGAAGAAAAATCTTGTATAAATAATATATGTGAAATGTCCAAATTATTGTAACAAAGAAGCAAAGACAAAGAAATTAATACAACTTGTGATACAAAACATAAAGTGACTCTGACTTTGTGAAGCTTGAAGACAATAACATGTGACTTGTTGTCTTTGATTCCAAATGAAACTGTGTGCCGACATATACAACCAAATAACCTGCAATTTCATCAAAACAAATTAGCATAAAACAATAATGGATTCATTAGGTACAAGTACACATCACAAGCAACAACTAACCTTAAGTATATAATCTGCAATGCATCTCCTCGTATTCACTAATCTTCTCCATATCATCTCCTCCAACCTCAGCATCAAATACATGCGAAACATAAAGAGAAAACACAATTTCATACAACATTTGATACAAGCCTAATTTCATACAACATTTGATACAAGCCTAATTTCATACAAGATTTGATACAAGCCTAGTTTCATACAAGAGTTGATAGACGCCTAATTTCATACACTGGAAACACAGGAACAAGAACATAAACAGGATGACCAAACAGCAGGAGATTAACTGATTCATGAGAGCTTTTTCTAAGGCTGAGACAAGAAGTCCTTTATGAGCTTGTTCTTGAGAGCTAGTTCTAAATCTGACAGTGGCTCTGCCACTGTTCTGGCCAGAAGACTCTCCATCATGCTTTTCTCACTAAGCTTTGCTTTGATAGCTGCATCTTGTTGTTTTATCTCCCAAACGGTTTTAATATTCTCAATCTTTTTGGTTTGTTCTAGGTCCTTGGCTGTCTTGGTCACTGACCTTTTCATTTTGGCCTTTGCAGCTTTAACACCAGGAGGCCTAACCTCAACTGATTGCTGAGGAACATCGTCTACATTGTTCACCGACTGTGAACTGCCAGATTGAGCAGAACCATCATCACACTTCCTTCTTTTGGAACTGCCTCCTTCTACACCTCTTTCACTATAGACTTCACACCACTTCTGCTCATTTTTCAGCTCATGCCAGCAATGCTCAAGCATGAATTTCACATTGTAGTCTGACAAGAAGATTTCGTGAGCCAGCTTCAAATAATCTTTGTCACCAAACCCACTTTTGGGAGGACAGTTTGCAGCCGCCCAGGCTCCACAAAACTTGGACACGTGATCATTGATCTTCCTCCACCTCTGCTTGCAGTGATTGGGCTCTCTCTTTCCATCAGCTGGAATGTTAGGACTAGCATTGTACATTGCTCCTATGCGATTCCAGAAGGCTTTACTCTTTTGCTCATTTGACACTACAGTGTCCTTACTGGTGTTTAACCATGAACTGATCAACACAACATCTTCTGCTTTACTCCATCTCTTTCTCTCTTTTCGATCATCTTCATCAATCTCTGGAGGATCATCACCTGCCTCAGTAGTGAACATTGGAATCTGTGATGATGATCCAAGAGGTACATAATGGGAAATTTTTTGAAAAGGAGTCTGTTGAGGGTTAGGGCTGTCGTCTTGGCTATTTAAAAAGTCTATAAAGTTGGACCTTTGACTATATGGATTAGGAGAATCCATATCCTAGCTTTCAGCTTATGAACAGAAGAGAAAACAGAAGAGAAGACAAGAGGAGACAAAAGAGAAGACAAGATGAAACAGAAGAGAAGAAGGAACAAAAGGTTAAGAGAGAACTGGTTTAATTGACTTGAACAAAAGGTCTGACCTAACAGAAGCAGCTCATCTAATTTATTAAAGCATTCAATTACAAATGTACTCTTTACCTAATCTACACTCATTTTTCAAGTCAGAACTTAATAATCTACAACCATTTCACATCACAAGCATTCATAACGGTATAAACCATTCATCACACAAACATTTTAAAACCATTAAACAAAAGCAATTACATTAAGTTCATCTACACAGAGTAAGAAGACTGCATTAAACCAATTACAACTAATCTAAAGTAGCATTTATTACCACTTTTCACACAAACAATAATACATATCAACTGGTAAACTAGCAGAAGCAGTTCAAGGGAATGACCAAAGCCAATATTATCATTTCTAAGGAGGGAAATAATTCAGTTTTATTGAGAAAACAATGGTACACAAATTTGAATGACAATCAGTTCAACTCAGTTTCAATGACAAAACAATGGTAAGAAGCAATCAGTTCAACTCAGTTAACAAAATCATTGCATTCATCTAAATCAGTTGTTCTGCTCAGTCGTCACATTTGAACTCAGTCACAAAGAGAAGAAATAAATCAACAAAGAGAAGCAATAGTAGTACCTTGTAAGAAGAATAATTTCTTGTCCAATCTCTCTACGACATGTTCATATGGTAGCCAAACAACCTAAAGAAAAGAAAATACAAATTTTAGAACATATGGCAAACTTGAAAAAAGGAAATGAGTATGAAAACTGAAACATACCTCTTCCTACTGCAGTCTTCCCTTTGCCTGCTTCTCCAGAGGTGTAACCTCAAAGAAATTGGGAAAAAACTCATATTATTTCCTGATTTTGATTCTCAGAAATAAAACCCAAATTTAAACCACAAGTTTAATTATTTATAGCCAGGAGAATCTTAATTTTAATCTTATCCGTGAAATTGTAATTGGAAAGTAAATAAAATTTCTGAAATAAAACCCTAAACAATTATATCAAATCGGAGGAGTTGAAGAACCCTAATTTTCAAATCTCTTAGGAGAAGACGAGGAGAAGAAAGAAGAGAAGAAGAGAAACACGGGAACAAATTTTTTTCCCCCTGCCGATTATTTTTGTTTTTCTGACCAACCACACACTGCCACGTCACATTAGAACACTAGATCTAATTTTCCCCAAAAAATCCAATATTAGATCTTTTAAACTATTTTTAGATCTCCTAAACTTACCTTAATTAATTTTTTATACTTTAGACCCTATAATTAGACCCTTAAGTGTGACCATTGGTCATGCTCTTACTAAGCAAAGTTGAATGCAAGTAAAAAGACTTAAAAAATCAGATAAAAACTAGTAAATGTAATAGCGATTCCCTTTTTTTATTAGTACTCGGTGGAAGGAAGTATTTTGTCAGTGCACGTGCTTGGACTTATCTTGGTCCACTTTTTTTTTTTTTTTTTTAATTCAGGTAATTATATCATCACTATAAAATATTTTGGTTTTATTCTAAATATAAAAATTTATTTTTTTAATTTACGATGAACTTTATCAAATGATTTTATAGATAAACTTAACAACGTATAGTTTATCTGTATTACAAAAATATCTCCGATAAAATCGTTTGGTACTATACAAACAAAATTTTGATGCGGATAGAATTATATAATGTGTTAAGCTCATGATAGAAGATCATAAAAACTATTCTATTTCCATTATAAAAATTTCCGATAAAGTTGTGTCTATTAATCTGGCAATAATTTACATTTTATAGAAATTGAATTCCAAACATGTTGTATAAACTAAATTTTGGTCAATTATAAAGTTGGGTCTTTCACAATTGAAGCTTTGTTTAAAAGACAAAATTAGTAATATTTTTTCTTATATTAAATACTTGAATTTATGGTGAAAGCTCATTAGTCCAGTAACCAAAAAATTCATTAATGCTTATTCAGCGTGGTGCAAGTGAGACCGTTTATCGTGATTGTGAATCCTTGTGAAGCGGATAACATTGTCCGTTGTAAAATTATTTATGTAATAGTTCTCATAATTTGTATCAGTGTTAAAAAAAAAAAAAATTGAATCTATATAACCAAGATAGAAACTGGACAAAATATTAAATCTAGCGATAGACTTTTCATTGTGGCTATAAACTCCAGTATTCGTTAATGGACCAACTCATATTTAACTATTAGTTAAATTTTGTTCGTACGTATTTGTTAATCAGGAAGTTCTAAAGCTTTGGTTCAACTTGCTCTCTAGACTTTGAACCAGCTTTTGATCAAATTTTCCAACCGAAACTATATGAATAATCTTACTATAGCAAAATGACTGTTGAATTTAAGAGAAATTTAAGGTTAATAGATATACTAGTTAATGCTTGCTAATCACATAGATTACAAATAAGATATTAGTAACTCTTGGTTATAAGCAAACTAGATTAAAGCCTTGAAAGAGTGCTAGTCTCAAAATTAGTGATTCCATGTGATCAATATATATATATACAGTTNATCAATATATATATATATATATATCATCCAAGTCCTTATTATATATACCTTTTAACCGCTTGGTAATTTTTCTTAAAACTTGATTGCTTATCCCGTAAATGTCTGTTGCAGTTACATGCGTTTAAAACCGCTTTAATCAAAAATTTGTTTTCTTGAACATTTGCGGTGGTGGATGATAACGGGTGGTTTGATTGTTTTTTTTTCTTTACCTATTTACTTTTGTTTAGTTACTAAAGAAGAAAACAAACAAACCAGTCCATCTATATTTTAGTTTAACTTCATTCTCGCATTTTAGTATGTAACATTTGATTACTGTTTTTACAAAAAAAATAAAAATTGATTACTGTAGATTCTTTATATATTATTACGGCTTTTTATCTTGTTTTTGCGGAAAATATTTTGGGAACTAATACTAGAGGACATAAAAAGAACTACACATTATTTTTATTACAAGGATTAACCTAAAAACTGAGAACAATTCCAGCGAATCTGCCTTCGTGACGTCCAGATTCTGGACTTTTCAGTTCCTGCTTACCACATCCGTTGGAAAAGTCTGTTTGGTTTGTTAGTTTCTGGTTTTTTTAAATGGGTTAAGTATGTATGGACATGAGGTTTATTTAAATTTGTTTGGTTATATAATCTTTTTATAGACTTGTAATTCAGAACCGAAGCAATCTACCAGCAGCATAATTGCTTTAGCATCACTTGGCTCGAATTTGCAACTTTCATTTACCGGTAATATGGATGCCAAACTTTTCAACTTTTTGTACTGTCTGTTTGATATTAATAACATCAGAAGTTTTTAGTAAAATCAGAAGTTCAATGTAAAAATAAAAAGAAGTATTTCACCTTTTTATTTGCTTTTCGGCGGCTAAAAACGGCACAATACCGGTAAATGAAAGTCAAAAGTTGAATTTAGTGATACTATTTGCGACAATAGTTTGACTTTATTGGCTCTTAAACTTAATTAAATTCTCTAATTTTAATGTTAAAAACTCCGCTTCAGTTCTCTATAGAAAAATAGAGGTTCTAGGGTATACTTTAAATCGTGAAAACAAATTATATTTTAATGAAAAGTGGAAAACATATAATAAACTTGTCCATGTAATTTATCAATATTTCAAATTACAGATTTTAATTGTAAAACTAATAGTATGGTTTCTTTAACTTCGTCTTATTTTATCAAAAATCAAAAACTTATTTTTGTATTAATTAGTGATTTTATCTTACATTCCTATCAATTTGAGGTTGAATATAAAGCTCCAAATAGTAAAACTGGATCAAACAGTGCATATTAAACGGGCTAAACGGATCAAAAACATATAAAGTGTATCAAGCGGATCACAAATCAAGGAATTCAAAACATATATTAAATCGCAAGAAAATAAAATACATAAACTACAGAAATTAGATCCATGCATGGCACAGCTGTGAAAATGAAACACAGAAATTCCAGAAATAAAAATAAAAAACATATATCCAAGTATTCACGTTGCTCGTGTTTGAATATGAATATTCTTCGAGCCTAATTTTTATTTTAAGTTTTTTTTGCGCTTGTTTTACTTGACTATAGAAGGAACAAGCTTACATAGATAGAGGTCAGTCTAGGCAGTCAAAAAATATCTGCTGCGCAGATATTAATTTAGAGTCTTAGACTAACTAAAGTAAGAATTTATTGAGGGGTTATAATGTTAAATAGAAAGGCTTTACAAATTACTGAAACCAAGCAGTATTCATCACCTAATCATAAAATTTTGTTTCTTCATGTTTATACAAAAGCGATTTTAATACATATTCTTATTAAAATAATACATAAAATAACTGAACATATTTTAATACATATTCTTATTAAAATAATACATATCAAATATAATTATGTAACGGATAACCAAAATTATCTAAAAAATAACTATTTGTAAGTTGATATTTTTGTTAATACTTATTAAGTTCTCCCTTGTGGAAGGAGTTGTCCTATTGGTCTAGGTTAAGAATCGATTTCACACAAGCGCAAAATTATCTAACCACTTCCATTTGACCGGTCAATATAATGTTATGCTTTAAACCCATTTAAAAACCCGATGAATATGCTATTCGACGGCTACATTCACACTGAAAGGATAAGTCGGGTGGTGAAAACCCATATCATCCCTGGTTATCAAAAAAAAAAAAAAAACTTAAAGTCTAAATACCCAAGATATTTTTGTCGAACACATATTAAATACGGATATCTTGAATTTTCTTTTCTGCACATCTTATTTGGCTTTACCCATATTAGAAAGACAGGAAGGCTAGTTATTAAATTTCCAAAAAAGGAGTAATTCTAATTGTCATGGTCTCAGCTCTCAACTACTTTATTTTGCTGGTCATGGTATCAACTACTTCGTACAGAATTTCATTTATGTGCTCATGTACGATGACGAAAGATTTGTAACAAAAATTACAAAGGCTAACGAATTATGAGAATGGAGAAATGTCATTGAATAATAAATAAAAAAACATTGAACTTATTAAACGTTTTCTGTACGTTGCCAATTTCCACTTATCGATTTGGAGAGCCAAAACCAGTAGAAAGCATTCAACGTTGAACATGATGAGTGTGCAAAATGGAAATGTACGATTTATTTGATTTTCTGGCTGAAACCAAGAAAAGTATTAGTACTCTTGATTTGGTTTGTCTCGTACAGTAATTAAATATACCAATTTTCGTGGAAATTATGTGTTTCTCGCCCTCTCTCTCTCTGTCTCACACACACAGTGGAGGATTTAGAACTTTGTTACTAGGGCATAAACTATTCAAAATTAGTTACAAAAAAAAAAAAAAACTATTCAAAATTTAAGAAACTAAGTTAAAAAAACTTCATTAAAAGTTTATGTATTATTATATATATTGTGTTTAAAGATATTCAAAACAACCATAAATAGTTACAAATAGAAAATTAGTTTTTTTTTTTGACAGAGAAAATTAGTATTCTTATATTATAGTAAATAACTATATCTAGTTGACAAAGAAAAATATCACAGGAAAATTCAATTTATGATATTTACATTATTGTATTTGTATTTATTGATGTAATTATGTGATATAAAGCACTAACTATGATTTTCTTTCATTTCATTGATTTGTGGTTTTTTCATATTTTTTAGGATTAGAAGGATCCATTATATATACGTACCAATTCTATATTTTTCACATTGAGTTTCTACTTAAAAAAATAAACAAAAAATACAATGGAGAAATCAATTAAAAACTAAATAAGCATTCTCAACAATAGTTACGCAACAAAATTAAGAAAATAATTAATAAATAGAAAAAGATGAGAAAATAATTATGACAATGGTTTTACATGTTGTAAAATAAATAACTTTTAAAAGATGAAAATATCTTATTATATAAAATTGAATCATTCAACCTAAGCGTGACACGTATGATAATTATAACTCACCAAATCGTGACATGTGTCATTGTTAATTTAGATTGTGACATGTGTCAGTGTAAAAATATAAAATTTTATATTGTTAGTTATTTATTTTTAAATAAGATAAAATAACAAAAATGAAAAAAAAAATTGTGTTTTTTTCTTCTAAATATAAACTAATCAAATCGAAAAAGTAAATTAAGTAAGATAAAAATTGAAAGTACAAAATTGAAAAAATGTAAAGTATAAAATCTATATAAGATTCATAATATATAAAAGAGGAATAGTAGTTTGTTACCGGTGTTTGATAATTTTTTATAAAGAATCTAACGACAAAATTCAGAAGTATGGATTTTAAACATGAATTAATACATTAAAACATAAAATAACATGTTCGAACAATTAAGTTTCCGGAGATAATAATTTTTTAAAAGATTAATTTTATCAATTTGATTCAGTTTTAAGTTATATAAGATTTTAAATTTGTTTTTGAAACATTCTCTTTCATTTAGAAGGAATATTTATCAGGTTTATCACTAGTATGAATCAATTTCGAATTTTCTTAACTGCGAATTACAAAACATAATTTCTGAATAACTAAACGGTAGCCTAAATTTAGTTACTAATTATACGAGTCATATTTACACGAGTTATCAATTTTAAAAATCTAAATTATTTTATTTGTTACCCGTGTATCTTGCAGGACCTAATCTAATATTTATATAAAAAATGGAAGAAAATGTGACTAGAACCGGAAGCAAGGGGGAGGGGGTACAAAGATAGTAAGAGGGGGCAATAACCAGTTTAACTAGCATCTTCTTTCATATATGTTTACACTTTGTATTATTATTAGGTTCCACTGAGGTAGCCACTACGAAAAAATATTAACATTTCCAAGAATTTTTTTTTTTTTTTTACAAAATGTTAAAGGGATGAGGAGATGGGAAAACTCCCAGATTTGGTAACTTTTATGGAAGATACTTATAAAAAAAAGTTGGATGGGGTGTTTGTGTGCATAAAAGCCGAGTTGATTACTAAGAAGTGTCGGACCATGGAGCAGCAAATTATCACTCAAAGGACTCAAGACGATGATGACGCTCTCAAGTCTAACCATCTTAGACATGCCGAAATTGATGCTATCTACCGACACTACAAAAAAGTGTGTTTTACATCATTTAAATTATATCACAAAATTAAATGATTATATTTTGAATTACTTATTAATAAATGATATAAAATATTTTGTTTAACCTCAGTTATGATAATTGATTTTATTTTTGATTATTTTTGATTCTATTTTGAATTACTTATTAATAAATGATACGTTAATTTCACTTTCAGGAAACACTTACAACGTTGTTGACCCAAAATCCATCAACGCAAGTCACAACTAATGTTGTAGCTAGTTTGGATGATGAATATGCCAAAGTGTTTGGTCAAGAGTGTTCAGGACGAATACGTTGCGTCGGACGTAGACCCACACCTTCAAAATTATTCATCCGAACTACTCCAATAAGACCAGAGATAGAAAAATCTGAAGTTTTTGTTCAGATGAAGACACATATAAAAGGATTAGGAGAAAAAGTTACAACTATGACTACGTTCATCCAACAGATATTTGGTAGTCAATCTGGCGAACATGTATATCGATCATTTGCAAGTTATATTCTGTTTATATAATCTATGATATAAAAACTGATATTTTAAACTGTTTACTTAGGCAAATGCATGGGCAGCAAATTTTATGGTACCTTTCGCGAATATAGCAAATCCTACTAATTCTCGTGTGAATATCATTTTGTTTATAAATTTCATAGGTTTTAAATTTCAGATGATATACTAATTTGTTGTCTATTTTTTGTTTTCCAGGAAATGGGTGATGATACCAATGAAAATTAGAACGATTATGATTAAAGATCATGGTGGTCATGTTCAACATTAGGTAGGAAGATTTTTAGCAACTTTAATTAGTTTAATTATGTTTTATACATTTCTTACACTACCAGTGGATGATGCATGTGATTCAGTTTTTAATACATTAATATGAAATTTAGATTTGGTTTTTTATTTAATTAATTAAATAATTTAATATTAATTGTTAAATTAATTAAATTCATTTTAAATATGCTAAAATTACGTTTATGATTAGATCATATTAAAATGATGTAACGTCATTAATCTATAAAATGATGCAAACCACAACATGCTTATGCCGTCAGTTATTATATGTGATACAACTATTACAATCATTTTTGAAAACTGATACTAATTTTAAAATCAATTATGTACAAATGATATAAATATTTACATCATTTGTTGTAAATGACACAATTGTTAGCATCAATTATTGACAAATGATATATATTTGACATCATTTATTATAATTGTAACAGATATTAGCATCAATTAATATAATTGATGTAAATTTTAATATCATTTTTTGCAACTGATACATATTAACATCGATTCTTAAGAATCGATCTAACAATTGCTATAACCGATGCAAATTATTTGCATCACCACTTTCAGAGTCACTTATTTAAGTGATACAAAATTCTTTTACATCATTTATAACTAATGCAAATATAGAAAATAAGTGATGTTAAACACACTTTTTTTTTTTGTAGTGCCAGAGGTAAAACACTAAGAGCCAAATAAATTTTCTCTTTTATGTTATATACCTAATAATAAAAAAAATTCAAGTAACATGAAGTACAAGCTAAGAAAAGCCACAAATTTGGTTACGGTTTAATTCCATTAGTTGTTTAATTGAGTATCGTTGAGACTTCTACGTCACAAGAAAAGCTCAACAAACCAGAGAAAAGGATCGAGAAAATTGACTTGAAGTTTAAAGATGTTGACTTCTGGATTACAATGATGCATGACACTTTTCTAGATCAAGTTCCGGGGAAACCGTGAACCCTGATACGTCAATCCGAACCAAAGCCTCTGAACTTTATTAATATCGTAATTTTTTTTCATACAAACATGTTCATGTTTATTTTGTTTAAGCCTTTTGGATGTTAATCATGATCAAGCTTCGGACTTAGTAATATTTTGGATATTTAAAATATGTGTAATAATTATAATTTTTTTATATTATTATCTAGGGTTTAAAAAAAATATATATATTTATAACTTCTCTGAAAATTGGTGGTAGTTTCTATACCAACAAATACTAAAATGAATATTTCCAACAAAATAGTATCGTCAGAAATTACCAACGCATTTCATTTTATGCTTCTTCTCTCTCGCGAAGGGCGATTCCCATACGACTTTACATACAAAAGCAACTTTTCGCTTTGTGATCATTTCTGGCCGGCGCCGGCGTCGCTCGGCCTTTCATTTCTCTTAGATTTCTCATATCTTCTTTGTTCCATAGTTTTAGGTTAATAATAATGGTAGTTCAAAAATCTCAAATCAACGACTTGTGGATTTTGATGTTTTCAATTCTGTCTCCGATCTCGATACAAGCACTATCCACAGTTTGGGTGGCGATTCTTAACACCCATATTTCTTCACACCACATGAGATATATGGTTCCGCGAGCGGTCTTTGTTGTCTCGATTCGTTGCGATCAGATGTTTCATAATCAAACGATGGGTTTGGAGATTTCTTCTCAGACTCAATTCCTCCGTCTCTCCTTCTGGGAGAGGATTCTTCCGACCATAACTTGGCCTCAACCCACGCGTATTTGTGTCGGCTTCGTTCTGTTTCCGTACGGTGTATGTCGTTTCATCATTAGAACGTGTCATTTTCAACATCAAAGCGTCTGTGACTCTAATTTGGATCTCTCCAATTTGGAAAATGGAGAGCAAGTTTGGCTATGGGATCCATGAGTAAACGATTGCGTTTGTATTGTTTGTGGGATTGAATTTTGGAGGTCTCATTTTGCTAGTTGGATTGTGATATTGATTCTTCTCTTGATTTTTCGAAACCAACAAAGTGATGCCGGTGGGGCAATAAGACGACAATGAGTTATCATTCTCAATCCATCATTTTGGAAAAAACATGTTTTTTGGGTAGAATTTAAGTTCTTCAAGGCAGATAGTTGGGTTGAATATTGGTGGTTGTATGCGAATTTCGTCATGTATTGGCGACAACCTTTGGTTAGCATTTGTCACAAGTGGTGGTTAAGGGAAGAAGGACTTATCGCTATCATCAACGGATCAAAAGAGGCATTCTACATAAGTAAGGATATAAGAAGTCAAAACGGGAGTAATATAAAGTCTATATTATCGACAAGGACGCGAATACAGTCTAATTGGTATCGTGTCGACATTCCAAAACATGTAACGGATGCAATGGGCTTTTTTTGTACGATTTGGAAAGCAAATAAAGCAATGCCAATTTGGCACACATATCGTATTAGAGTGAGACGAAGAGAGAAGAAGAAAAATAACATCATACGATGTTTGTTAGCGTGTAAGGCTTACCTCGAAAGGAAGCAGCGTCAAAAAATTTCTAATCATTTGTCTTCAGTATATGGTGCATATAGCTGTTTATGCAATAATTTGTATTCCGATGTTTTGTATTCAACTTTGTAATTATGCTTATACTTCTGATTTTTAATGAAAACAATTTAGACGGCAAAAAAAAAAAAAAAAATTACCAACGTATTTCGAAGATGTTTTCCAATGAAATTTCAACAAATACATTGTTGGGGAATTTTGCTATAAATACGTCGATAATTATCGACAAAACTCCAACAAATATTTCATCGGAGAGATTTTTCCGAGATTTGACGGAAAATACCAACAAAACCCCGACAAATATTTCATCGGGAAGTTTTGTCAGAAATTAGACGGAACGTACCAACGAATTTTTGACAAATGATACATTAGTAGTTTCCAATGACTTTCATCAATTATTATTTATCAAAAACGTTTCCAATGATTTTCAGACGGGTTCAAATTTCCAAAGATTTTCAGACGGGTTCAAATTTCCAACGATGAAATTCGAACGAATTTCTCACATTGAAAATAATAATTTCTAACGAAATATCCACGAATATGTCCGTTGAAAGGCACATTTTAAAAAAAATCATAGTGAGCTGCCGACTCCTTCCATAACCTACATCCCCCACTTCACTCACACATATATACACTTTCACATTTGACGCTAAATTTTGACACACGACAACATTATTAATACAAATTACTTGACCATAAATTTTTCTTATCCAAAATTTAATACATCACCGAAATGATTCTAGATAAAAAAAAAGAATTCAAAATTATTGACCATGTTTTGAGAGTGAGTTTCAGTAGCAGGAATAGAAACTACTTTAAGCGGGTTTGATATTTAGTAAGAACAGTAAGACTCTATTTTTCTTTTTCTTTATCGACGGCTAAAAAGACAGAAATTCGGATTTGGATGTTGAAAAAATAATAATTAGATTTTTCATAACATCATTCTGCTTAATTAATAATTTGTTTATCTTAGAACAGTAAGTTAGTACATTTTACTCTATGCTGAAGGTAAACCATCAGCCGGAAAAGAAAAAAAAGGTAAACCATCTCGGCTCTCTAGGAAATTTACTTTAGTTGGGCATTTGAGCTTAAGAAATATTTAGGCTTGATCTCCATATATGGGCTGGAAGTCTTTTTAATAATCTACAAATTTCAAATTTGGATTTTTATATTGATGTGCTCGCTAGTCGTTACGTATAAAGATTTTAAATCCTAAATTAAAGCCATGGTTATAATTTATAACTTGTTAAGTTATAAGATATAAATCTTAACTACAGTATTTTGTCTCCATCTCTCTCCACACTTGCAGATCAAGAAGGGAGGAAAGGAGTATTTGCCCATCAGCGTTGAGTCGTTGACTAATGGGCGAGTTTTATAGGATTATTTAATGGGCCGATCTTTCAAGCCCATATTGACAGCGCCAATAAGAGACCCTCTCGCTGAATTGGAAACTTCTGTCAACCAAAACAATATTTTCTCAACCAAACTGTATATCACAAGCTTTTTTTGAAAAAAGGGTAGAATGAGTAAAACGCCCTTAGATCAAATAAGTTCCCAATAACACAGAACAAACACAAAAGAATGTTTACAAATCATAAATATTCTTCTTCTTTTTTAAAACACTTTTTAGTTTTTTTTTTTCTTTTTCTTTTCTTTCTCACTCTGTTTCAATTATTCGATCCCTTGAAGAACAGAGAAGTACCAACAGTTGCAGTGACAACGAATAAGCTCCCCAAAACTGCGGGTAACGCACCACTGTCTTTAATCGAATGCACAAGTTGGCTGTCTTGAACAGAATGCAATAGCTGTTTTCCGTAGCTCTCCTTCTTCTCTTCCTTCTTAGACGCCAAAGAAGAAGACGACTCATCTTCTTGATCAAACTTCAAGAACTCTTTCAACCACAAAGCCGACATTTTTGGGTATCGTCTAAGCCCATCTTTGTAATCAATGTAATACAAACCGTATCTCACACCATATCCACTGTTCCACTCGAAGTTATCTAGCAATGACCATACATAATAGCCTTCCACTCTGACTCCATCTTCGCTGTTAAATTCAAGGCAATGGAAAAGTTTTAAAAAAAATTTGTTCATCGATGATTTCAGACAATCTAGACTAGGAATGTTCAATACAGATAGACCGAACCTATACATAAATTGAAATATAAACAAACCAAAATTTATTTTATTTTGAAAATTAACTTTTTTTTTCTTTCTAAACCTCAAACCGTAAGTGATTTTTTTGTTTTTGTGCAACATTAAACACCCTTAATTCATGCTCAAAATGGCTCTAATCATAAGGTCTTGCTTACTGAATGGCTTGATGAATTGCGTGGATGTGCCCTTCTATGTATTCCAATCTCTCTGTGTCGATTGAAGGATTGTACATATACAGACTCTGACTCTGATCCGCTACTTCACCATACCCTGAGAATTATCATAGAAAATGTTGCATCAGAGATGTATAGAGAAAACAGAGGCAGATAAAAAGTACTCATGTAAAGATGAGTATACCGTTCTCGGTTATGAGAATCCTTGGATTCTCATAATTTTTCTTCATATACTTCAAAACGTTTCTGAGTCCTGTTGGATATGTGAAACTCCACTCTGATCCTCCTTGTTTCGCTATTTGTTTCCCATCTATGTTGGTTTCTGCAAAATGTGTTAGTAGGAGCTATAAGTTAGTCACAAAGTTTCCATTATTATCATTCATCATCACCATTATCATCAAAAGACATACTCATCCAGTCTACGCCTTGATCAGTTCTCCAAGTGGGTTGCGTAGGATCCACTTGTTTGATACTCTTTACGAAAAGCGAGCTGTAGTAGTTTATACCAAGGTAATCGCAAGAACCTATCAGTTTCTTGGATTGTTCTGGAGTAAAACTTGGTAATCGATCTCCGACTGATTTCTTCATCGTTTCTGGATAGTCTCCATACACTGTCGGATGATGATGCCTGTAAGAAATACCACGACAATAAGACAATCAAAATTGGTTTGACAATAAGAAATATTATGAAGTTTCATCTCAAAACTAACTCACAATGAGAAAGACCAACTCAAGTCTCATTTTGATTAGATTGTTCAAATGTAGGATTCCTAATAATAGATATATCACTAAGAAGTTTGTTTAACTGAATTTGAATCACTTACCAACCAATCATGAAGTCCATAGCTCGATTACATCCTTCTACATCATCTGGATCGCTCGGATCATAAGGCTCGTACCAAAGCGGATTATGCGCAATTCCGATTTGTCCATTTTTAATCTGCGTAGTATTCAAATCAGATCACTACAACAACAAAAGAATATTGGAAAGCGAATTGTGATCTATTTATTTATAGAAAAGTTTAACTCTACTTACATTGTCACATTTCCTAAACACTTGCACTGCTTCCGCGTGCGCTAGAAGCATGTTATGGCTCACGATATACGCCTCATATCCCGACATTCCAGCAATACTAGCCCCATTCACATACTTCGAGCACCGTCCTGGCGCTTTTCTCCCTGTGTCATAACCCGCAACACTGTAGACCCATGGCTCATTCAATGTGCACCACAGACTCACTCTATCCCCAAATCTCTCGAAGCAGAGACTCGCGTAGTCTCTAAAGTCATCTCTGTATATACACATCACCTAAGATGAATCTCTCGTACAGATACATCCACCCCATATATTCGAAATTCAAATAAAATGAATTTTCTTACATAATCTGTTCGCTTAGAAAACCGCCATATTCATCTTCAAGATCCTGAGGAGTGTCCCAATGAAAGATAGTAACAAGAGGAGTGATTTCATTGGCTAGGAGTTCATCTATAACATCATTGTAAAACTTAATTCCTTCTTCACTAACTCCTCTCTCCCTTTTGCCATCTGTTTTTGTTTTTTCACAAAATCAACCAGAGATTATTATCGATATGGAACCGCGATGAATGTCGATAAAATAAGGTTTCAGAAACGGTGATATTCTTACAAGGTATAACTCGTGGCCAAGCAATGGAGAGCCTAAAAGAATCCATGTTTATATCTTTCATTCTCTTGATATCTTCCTGTACAAGAAATTAATAACAGATCTTCAATATTGTAACTAATTACCTTAGGAAGCAAGAAATCGAATAAAGGAACAAGAAGATACCTTGTAACGATGGAAGAAATCGACGGCGACGTTTCCGTGACTAAAATCACTGATTCTGTGAGGAAATCTGTTAGCGAAATGATCCCACATGCTTTGACCTCTCTCACCTTCAGTGACTGCTCCTTCATACTATACAAAAAAAAAAAAAAAAAAACACAAACTGAAGTAAATATCATTTGATCTTGTTATGTTTTTTTTTGTTTGTTCTCAGTACTTGATTTGTTTTGTTTTATTTACCTGGTAAGAAGAAGAGGCAGTTCCAAAGAGAAAGCCTTTTGGAAAGCTAGCTCTACCTTTTGACATCGATGTAGGATATGTTCTTTGAAGACTGCAGAATAATTTCAAACATTTAAGATGGTCTAAAAAATCAATAAGAAAATCTTTTAAGTTTCCTTACGGTATGAATCTTGGAATGGTTGAGATCATAGAAAGGAAAAAAAAACAGAGCACTCACTGTGTCATCTTTGGTGGGTTTTGTCTTGTCTGAAACTAAAACTTTTCTTGATTTCTGCTAAAGAATTTTGATTCGGAAGATCTTGGAGAAGGAAAAATACAATGATGATAAGAAGTAGATCTTGAAAAAAAAAATGCTCTGGTTATAGATCTTGAGATAAAGCCTTATATGATATATAAATGCGTGATGGAGATACAAAGAATTGAGAAGTCAAAGTGGGGTTATAAATTATTTTTTATGCAGCATTATTATTTTTAAAGTCGAATTGATTGAATCCTATTGCAGACCGTTCCTTGTTTGCTTATTAAAAAAATATCAACAAGGCCGGTCAACTTCAAAATTTCCAGCATATTTGCAATTTATAATAAATTTATTTTTAAAAAGATTTGTATTTCTCTTTTTAATAATCTGATAAAACTTTGTCCTTTCCGATCTACTTGATTAGAGACCGTATACATAATTCTTATTCTTAATTGCACGTATATATATTTTTTTGGTTCAACTAATCCATTAAAGGCCCAAACCGGATCAATTAGTCTAAACCAGATCAGTGAAAAAAATGATCAACGATCGTATATTCGTATTTATACCATATCGAGTACTCTCCTTTTACGATTAAAAAAAAAGGAAGATACTAGTAGATAAATTCAATGGGACACAGCCACCTAGAATTCATTTATAACTTAACTTCCACTCAGTTACGGACTTACAGAAAAACGCAAATGCTTTATTCCGTATATTAACATGCATCATGCATGCATAATTATAATTAATTTTCTTTTTTTTAGTTACTTTTTTATCTTTTGCGCCTAAAGATGTTAATGTTCTTATCATTAGAAACAATATATTTCAATTATTATTAGATGATGATATCGTCGAGTCCGCGTTCTAAACGTCTATTGTTTTTTTTTTTTTTGGCTAATAATAAAACGTCTATTGTTTTGATTATAAATATATTAAAGTAATGTTTTTGTTTTTTAAAAGAATTATTAAAGTAATGTTGTTATTGTTTATCGTCAATTAAAGCTTTTTTATAGAAAATAAAAAAAAAGACGAGAGATTGATCCAAATGTTGTTGGGACCGAGGCATGGAGGAGCGTCGTCGTTGACTTTGAATCGTTCGCAAGAGACTGAGAGAGAAAGAGGGTATATTCATAATTTCATTAGGAAATGCTTGAACGGTGTATGTTGGACTTCGTCGTGGATTGTATAAGCGGGGGCCCACTTGACATATTAGAAGCAGTCTTGATGGTGACGTGGCATCGAAACCGGTCAAATTTGCCGTCGATTTTTTAAGAGACAAAATCACATAACAGCTCAACTTCAGATTGGTTATAAAGGAATCAATTCAATCTCTAGTAAATATTAAATACTTCTTTTTTTTTTTGTAACAAGGGTAGTAATATTAAATACTTTAGTCATTGATTAAGTCACTGATTAAGTGACTAGAGAACTATTGTAACCGGAATTATTTCGTCTTTAAGATTTTTTTTTTTTTTGGGAAAAATGTAAAATTTATTCATCAAAAAAACATTTCTTACAATAAATACCTCCATAGTTTTAGAATATGAGAGTGCTATGAAATCTAGTTAAAAGCTTATTATATGTGCGTTAATTTGAATGCCAAGAGATCATCTTGCGGCAAACTACCACCTTAATCCATCTTTGAATTTGTTACTTCCCAACATCTTAGGAGATACAATTACGGACAATTTTATCAATGAAGCGAGTAAGTAGATGTGTAGGAGACGGTTGTTCACCGTGGCATCTTCTATTTCGTTTCTGTCATATCACTATCACTACAAGAAAACATGTTAAAAAATCATATAATTTTCCACCGAAATTTTGGTTGGAAACATTCTCCACCGATTCCCTACCGATTTCCCACGGTTTAGTAATTCGGTGGAAAAATTGTTGCATATTTGCAATTGAATATATCGATCGAGATTCCGTGAGAAATTTGCCACCGATTACCAACCAAATAAAAACCGTTGGAAAGTTCGTGGGAAATTCGTGGAAAATTTTCCACGGAATCTCGATCGATATACTCGGTTGCAAATAAGCAACAAATTTCCCACAATTTCACTAAACCGTGATATGTTGGTGGGAAATCGGTGGGTTATTTTCCCAACCAAAATTTTGGTGGGAAATCGTGAGTTATTTTTTTTTGGTTTTATATTTAATTTGTAACCTAAACATTTTTCTTTAAACGTAATTTAAAAAATAATCGATTTCTGACCAAAAATATTCATTTTTTGTATTATTTATTTATCAATAGAAGACTTTTAAAATATTCATTTTATTTTCCAAACCCACAATCCCTTAATCGTACGGAGCTCTTCATATCCTAATTCTTCTGTCTAAAGATCTTCTTCATCTTCCTCGATCTGGGATTTTTGGTTATCATCGGTACGTTTAATGATCTCTTTCTTCATTTTTTTTTTGTTTTCTCTTTTGATGCTGCTCATCTCGAATTCTGGGTCTCTGTTTCTTTCTGGAACTACCAAAATTTTAGGTGTCCAGATCTAGATCTGCTTCTTCTATGCAGTCGGATTCTTCATGAACATTCGCCGGTGAAGCACACCTTGCAGCCGCCGGAGGAAATGAATCGGAACATGGCGTCAGATGGTGAAGCAACGTTGAGAGATCTCCGAACAGTCGGGAAGTTAACAGATCTGGTATTCGGTTGAAAACGCCGGCGAGTCGCGGCTTTGGAGCGGCGGAAGTTATAGATCCGGTCTTCTGGAAGCTCGCCGGTGTTGGCTCCCTTGACAACGCGAACGTTTGAGGTTAGATCTGTCGAGGGTTTTCCATAGAAAGCGGCGGAGGTGAGCATAGAGCAGTAACGGATCTTGCCGGCGATGAGGCCAGGCGGCGGAGTGTGAGCACAGAGCAATAACAGATCTCGCCGGAATCCATGGAGCAACGGAAGCATTCACGGAGGCAGGAGGCGCAGAAACCGTGGATTCAACGGAGAATATTAGATTTTACATTTCAATATATTTGTTTTTCAATTAAATTTTGTTTATTATTTTTTCATTTACGTTATTTATATATATATATATTGTTTTTTTTGTAATAGTGTTATTTGAATCGGTGGGAAATCCGTTGGAAATAAAAGTGGTTGGAAATCAATAGGAAACAATTCCAACCATTTTTCCACGGATATTTCCGACCATTTTAGCGATGAATATTTTGGTGGGAAATTTTTCACTATTTTTCATCATTTTTGAATTTGCAATGATCGATGTCCCACCATTTTTTTTTCGTGGGAAAATTGTCGGGAATGGATTTTTTTCACCAATTTCCCACCGATATTTCTGTGAGATTTTAACATGTTTTCTTGTAGTGTATGCTATGCAAAGCCGTTTGAAAAGCGTATCTAAAAAGAAAGAATGAGTCGAACCTTGAGTTGAATCGGAGAGAAGAGCCACAATATCATCCCATGCTACTGTAAATCGATCTCCCAACAGATTGTGTACTAATCTGGTCTAAACTTCCGTCGTGTACCTACATAGAAAAATAGAGATGGTCTTTTATCTCCATTGGGTCCTTGCACAAAACACACTCTGTGTTGATTGTTGGGTTCCAACTCACCATACGATTTGTCGTAGATAAGCGGTTTTTAATTGCAAGCCACACAAGGAATGAGTACTTAGGAGTAGCATAAGTAGACCATACTCCTTTATACCATTCCACTCGGGATTGCTCACATATGATATTGGACCAAGTATCATGCGCAGAGAAATTTCATTTTGAATTTATTGTTCCTGCCATGCCACAACATTTTGTCTCCACCCGAGCCATGATTACAACGCATAACTTCAATGGCTCCTTCTATCTCGTTGTACGAGCTGGTTCAGTGATTCTTCCTCTAATGAGTAGCCAATACTGAACGCACTGTTTCATGCATCTTTATACCGAGACCAATTGTACCGTTTTTTCAATCAAGCGACCAAGAGGAGACCAGTTGTCATACCATTAAGAAGTTGAGTAGCCATTCCCAACCTCTACCCGATGGAACTGACTTGCAATATCCCGATACTTGAGAACTTTCCTCCACATCCACGAACACGATGATGTTGTTTATCGTATTGACCATAATGAGTTTTTTCGTATAAGATATATATGAACTCATTTGACCCATAGAGATGACTGCGGATTGATAATTCTCCATACCAGCTTCAAACAACAAACTTTATTTACCTCCCGATTTGGTCGTAGACCCAATCCTCCTTTTCCTTTTAACCTAAACACGTATGTCCATGCAACTTTTGCTTTGCGTGGATTTAACTCTGGACCGGACCAAAGGAACGCAAAGCACAATTTCTCTATCTCAGTAATACACTTTCGCAGAAGGCAAAAAACTGCTAACCAGAAATTTGTGAGGCTGACGATGACTAATTTTATTAATTGTAGTCTCCCAACATTATTGCTTATTTCTGTTATATATATTATCAGCAACTGTTTATTCTATAATTATTATCGTATATCTCTTACAAAATGTTATATCGTTTTTTTCTAAAAACAAATAAAGTAAATAAAAAAACTCATTATTTTAATTAAAATACAAAAGTGATAATTTTCTGTAGATATTAAAACAACATACTTCCTCTGTTTCACAAATAATGTCATTTTGACATATTTCACACATATTAAGAAAAATATTAAAAGTTCAATATTACCTTTTATTAATACACTAAATAATTTTTCTCTCTAATTAATACACTAAAACAATAAGGGTAAAACTGGATTTTTGTTCAAAATTATGAATTGAAAATATAAAACGACACTTTTTGTGAAACAAAAATAAAACCTTAAAATTATACTCTTTTGTGAAACAGAGAGTATAAAAGAGTACATTTTATTTAACGATAGTAACGCATTATTAACATCTACCTGTCGCTGTAGCATGTGATAGATAGTTTTAATTTGCAGACAAAAAACAAACAAAATTATTAATTATGGGTTGGTGCATGCAATAATTGTGTAACGTGATCAATTTTATTAGTCATGATATGTTGTAATGGCTGATATTTTTCATTAGTACACAGAAGTGGGTGACTCCAGTAAATTCTTATCCGGGTCGTCACCGGAAGACCCGAAAATCCAAATATTTAACCCGGTCAGTTTAATTCGGATCTCGAAACCGTGTGCTTATACCACGGTGCCATAGGTTTTGATGATTTTTCGCTCAAACACAAAAATAATGATTTATTTACGGGCCTGGCCAAAATTTCTATATCCCTTAGACCCAAAATCAGAACATATAATATGATTCTGTCTCAAGTTTCACTAAATCTGCAATTTCTAGGTTTTACTTTTGGTCAGTTTCTAGTCGAACTAGCGACATCTGATAAAAAAAATTATATATAAAATCATACCTTATATCGATGATAAAAATCGACGGCTATACCTCCATTAATTCTCTATATTTGTCCTTTCTGCAAAATCTTACCATGTTACTTACAATTTGTAGAGTCAAAAATGTTTCACAGTTTATATTTGTAATTATTAGTTAAATTACCATAAAATGGTTAATTGATTAATATATTTAGTGAAAATTAAAATTATTAGATCAATGGAGACCTGGATATGCATGTGTGAAATTGTCCCAAATGCTCTATGTCCTCCATCCTTCAGCGATTGCACCTTCATAATATTAGTTTAACTAATTTATAAAACTTATGAGGCAAAAGATACAATATATTATTCGATGTAAAAAAGTTTAAGCAACACAATTACAAAAAGAAAACCAACTTAAATGATAAGCTGAAGAACCAACACCAAAACTAAAATTAAGAAGAAACTATAACGATCAAGTGGGTTCGTCGCAAATCTAAGAGATCTTCCCTTAGAAACAGCCCATGATGCCACAAAGAGTGTGACTACAAGTACAAGCTTAATTGCCATTTTTCTCAGCCTATTTAAACAAATTAACTTAGAATGTAACTAGGGCTTAAATGCTGATCGTAGTCTTAGAAATGTTACTCCTTGTAGAAAGGGAGAGAGGAACCTAGGGAAATCATATCATGGAATCAAAAATATTTTTTTCAGAGTAAATTAGCTCGCTTTCATTGTCTTTAGGTCTTTAATTTATTAATTGATTAATCCATGTGATTGAAAGTTGATCATCAGTTGTTGTGATATTTTCTATTTCGCGTGAGACACTCGTCCTAACCTAGACCGTTGAACCAACAACAATTTTAGTTACAATTCATACAAAAAAATCGTAGTAAATAATTTCCCGTACGTAACTCGTATTAATTAAATGGTAACATCAAATAATTTCCCGTACCTTGTATCACTAAAAATATAGTAAAATATTTTTAAATTACATTTTTTTAATATTATTGCGATTTTCATAAACCAAAATCACTTATAATATCTATTACATATCCACACATAAATTTATATAGATATCAATTGAGTTTATATGTTTTTACCTAAGGTTTAGGTTTAGTATCAAAAACAGAAGATGTTTTCAATAATAAATATTTTTTTTTGAATAATTTGATAATTAAGTTGTTCTCTTATGGTGTTGCGAATTTTGTTTTTGGTTCACAATTTTTGTGTATCTTCCAAAAATATATTCACACTTCTATAAGCTAAATATGACGGTTAGGAGAAACATGCATGGTATCAACAAACAAATAAAAAAATACAACAATATGAAAAATAATGATATAATTAGTTTATTAACTCATTTTAGTCTTTCTACCCCCATTTTTATAGTATTGTTTTCTTTCCCAAAATTTATTCACGTTGGTATATCAAACGTACTTTTATGACCAGTGCATGTGAAGGATACGTAACATACGTTTCACATCTACCTTTTTTGTTTGGCTAACTATTTCACATGCACTTTCGTTGGCGTTCGTCAGATTCTCGGTTCTAGTACTTCTTTAGATTTGAAAACTCAATTCCGAATAAGCTAGAATTCCTTTAAAATTATATATTAATTTATATATACAAACATGACTATTTATTCTATAATTTCACATAGGATAAAGACGCAATTGCTTCTCTGTTTTTTTTCAAAGAACTTAGATCATCTGCAACGCATACCCACCACTTCTTGATACTTTTAGATCCGACAGTGTCCGTTGTTCTGATCTCACGAGGAAATGTTTGAACCATTTGGCAGAATCTTTAGCATATCGTTTTAGATCATCTGCATAGTCAACGTAGTACAGACCGAACCTCATCGTGTATCCATGTTCCCATTCGAAGTTATCCAACAACGACCATGCGAGATAGCCTCTGACGTCACACCCATCCTCACTGCATTTGTGTATAATATACACATTAATATCGACTATCACACAAGATTATTAGTCATTAATCAATTTCGTATAAGTAGTGAAGTTTTCTTACGTGATAGCCTTATGGAGTTCTTGAAGATGTTTCTCGTGGTATTCTATTCTCTGTGTGTCCTTTAATATTTGCTCACGTGGAATTGTCCCAATATCGTAGTCATCAAATCCTACAGTTAATTACAATTAGATGTTTGACAAAAAAAAAATGACAACTAGATGAGAATTAATTACCGAAATGGTCGAGATTAATTCTCATAAGTTCTTACCGTTTTCAGTTATGTATATCGTTGGATTGTTATATTTGTTTTTAATGTAATTTAGAATCTTTCGTATGCCTTCAGGATATGAATAGACAACTTTTATTCCATCCTGAAATTGAAACAACAAAGAATAACTTTAAGTCAATCACTGTTCCAAAATTGTAATTCACTTAAAGTTATTAAAAAAAAAAATCTAATTAGAGAGACTGAAATTCATACGGATTCTGATGAGATGTAATCGCCGCTACGATTTGTCACTATAAAAGATAAAAAATGATGATCAGTTTTTGTTGAAGCTTGGAATAGGATAAAAACTCAGTTGATTTGATTGGAATAGGATAAGAAAACTAAGCTTTCTTTCCTCTTGAACTTTGGAGGTTCTTACCTTTGTACTCGAGGTGTTGATCCGTCGTGAAACGAAGTCGTAAAGAGTCACTATGAAGCTGGTGAGCAACGAATCGGGCAGTGTAATAGTTTATTCCAATAAAATCAAATGAGTTTTTGATCATTTCTGATTGTTCTTTGGTAAAAGAAGGCAATCTATTTTCAGCGTTTTTCTTTATCGTTTCTGGATAATCTCCATAGACTAGAGGATCAAGATGCCTACACAAATAATAAGATAATCGATCAATTCCTAGAAAAACTTATTCGAACTTTTAATTAAATTTTCAAAATTGTAAATAAGACAACTTACCAACCAATATAGGAGGCAAGAGCTCGTTCAACTGCTTCTTTATCAGAATGGGAAGCAACATCATAAGGTTCGAACCAAAAAGGAGATAACACTATGCCTATCTTACCATCTTGAGAAATCTGTTTTACAAAAACATATTGATTATTATCCCAATCAGAATTTAAGGTTTTATATTTTATATAAGACAAGTTGGTCCACTTTTCGAACTCAATAGAATATAGTAAAATTTGTTTTATATACCTTGTCACAATTTCTAAACTCTTCAACAGCTGCAGCATGAGCTAGAAGAAGATGATGAGAGACTAAGTAAGGTTCCGTGCCCGAATCACCAGCCACACATAAGCTGTTTACCCATTTCGAGCATCGTCCCATTGCTTTATTACCACTGTCGTAACCAGCAACACTATAAACATATGGTTCGTTGAAGGTTGTCCACATATCGACTTTGTCACCAAATTCTTCGAAGCACACTCTAGCGTAGTTCCGGAAATCATCACTGTTTTATAAACATAAAAATTTAGAAGATTAATCGTACGTATTTGATTTTATATATTGTAAAATATTGAAGAATATAATATGTAACTTACATGATCAAAGGGTTTAAGAAGCCACCATACTCATCGTCTAGAACTTGAGGGATATCCCAATGGTAGATAGTTACAAAAGGTTTTATGCCTGTGTATATGTTTGAATATACATTATGATCATCAGAAATGCTAAAAATTTCAAGAGGTGTGTTATATATTAGACTCGTTTAAGCATATGATTCTGACCGTTGTCAATAAGTTCATCAATGAGATTTTTGTAGAATTGAATTCCATCGCTGTTTACCCCATCGCTTAGCTTTCCACCTGAATGTTCAAATTTTGAAAGATCAAGAAAGAGGTAAGTATAGAAATACATATATATATATATATATATATATAAGACATAATTATGTAATTCTTAATTTAA
>PKMM01030854.1:22500-32412 GCA_002933915.1 Eutrema heterophyllum | reverse complement strand
ATATATATATATATATAATCAGATTAATTAATTAATTAAACTACTCTTTAATTGAATCAGATTGATGAAATGAATTTTTAATTGAACAAAATTATTCTGTCACAAAACTCTAAAGTTTAAAAGTTATTCAGGATATGAATAGATTTATATACATTTTTTTCTGTTTAGACACAAAAAATCACTCTGTTTTAATAGATTAGATTAGTAGCGGTTAGGAGTTTTTAAAACAAATATCGTTCGGATTTAACGGATCTTAGAAAATAGAAAGAGTTTGAAAAACAAGAAAACCAAACGTTTGGATGAAACTTATATGGGCCTCACATAGAATCTGGATTTGGGGGATGGAAACGACTGTGTTTTGATTCCCTCGTTATATTTTGATATAATTTAATGAGAATGAATCCTACAATTCGATTTCTCAACATTTTATTTATTTTTAATTATTTCCCATCTCACACTCCGTCTCTGTTCTTATTTAGGAAAATTAATAAGCTTTAGACAAATCAGTAATCTTAGCTGAATCACTCTTAGTGGAGATAATAAGATTTGTTGCTCGAAGAAGTTCCGGAGGAAGAAATTGATCAGTCTTTCTACAATTCTAGAGAGCAAAGAGCTCAACCAAAATCGAGTCTTCTTCTAGTCAAATTGAAATCAACCTCGAATTGTGCTTCGTTTGTTTTCTCTTGATTCTTCGCTTTTGCTTCTCCAAAACCAGTCGTTGAAGAATAGGGATCAAAGCTTCGTGATGGACTACGAATCTTTTGATAGCAGCGGTTAGTTCCGAAACATTGTGTAGAGATAGCTCGTCGTTCTCTCGCCTTCCTCTCTATCCGTCGCCGAAATTAGGGTTTACGAAAGTTTTGGGATTTCTCCGTCCAAGTAGTGTTATACATTGTGGTTTTTGATGGGTTGGTGATAACTCTCGTTTTTGTATTCAGATTTTGGGTGTTTTTAAGAAGAAATTTAGGGTCTTCATGGTGCTAAGCAATGTAGAAATTGCAGGTTAATACTAACTAGTGTTGCAAATTACTGAAACTGAGTTGGAATTTGACCTAAACATATCCAGTTTCATCTTAAGCTGAAATCTTTTGATTGAATGTGTGATAATGATTGGCTCACAAAAGTTTGATTGTATAATACAACATTGATTTTGGGGGTGCTGTCTGCAGGAACAGATGATGATCTGCCTCCGTCGCATACTGTTCCCCGAGGAGGACGTGTGTCTGGTAATGGAAGACCTTCGAATCTCCCTCCATCTTACCCGAAGATGTATGATGAAGTTGCTGCTGATATGGAAGCTCAAATCCACCAGATTGAGAAGGAAGCATACATCTCCGTACTAAGAGCCTTTAAAGCCCAAGCAGATGCAATTACTTGGGTATTTGATGAATCTCGGTCTACAATTCAATTTCTCTTCTTATGTTAGTTTCTGGTTAGGTGAAATGAAATCTCTTTTATGTATGTATCCTGTTCAGGAAAAAGAAAGTCTAATAACTGAACTCCGTAAAGAGTTGAGATTATCGAATGAGGAGCATAGAGAGCTTCTAGGTCGTGTAAATGCAGATGATACAATACGAAGGATAAGGCGAGAGCTAAAAATCCTGAGCATTTATTCGATTGAGGGAGTAAAAAGTTACTTTCTTTTTCTATCAGTGACATATATTTTCCTTTATTAGGGAATGGAGACAATCTGGAGGAATGCAACTAACTATGCGCAATGCTGCTCAAGTGGTTCATGATACATTGCCAAGCCCTTCCGTTTCAGCTTCTATTAAGAAGCACAAACCAAACCAGCAGATTCCTCCTCAACCATTCGTCTGTTCTTCACCTTCTTTTCACCCTCAAGCTGATCCCACTCACCCATTTGCTTCATCAACCGCTAAACGAGGATCTGTTCCCAATGTCAAGGGCAAAAAGCATAAACCAGTGAGTTAAAAAATCATAAAGTTGGTATCTTTTGTTGTTTCTTTATCAGAAGCGATTCTTTTAATAGTTTTTCCCCTTTCTAGGCTTTCCCCGGTTCGTCTTCCGCAAAACCCATCTCATACCATCCTTCAGATCAACCTCCACGAGGACAAGTCATGAACAGATTACCATCTGGTCCTACCAGTTCAATTGAACCTACAAACGGAACCGAACCTGAGTCTTTTGTAGGAAGAAGAGTTAGAACAAAGTGGCCTGAAGACAATACATTTTACGAGGCTGTCATCACCAAGTATAATCCAGTTGAGGTGTGTGGGCTCTTAAATTGGCATAAAGTTTCTGTATTATTTTTAAAATAAATAAGAAGTTTCCTGAAACATGTTTAAAATTTTCTAATTTTAATTTTAGGGTCGTCATGCTTTAGTTTATGACATTGGAACACCTAATGAGACGTGGGAATGGGTTAATCTGTCAGAGGTAATTACTTTTTGATCATTAGTCTTCTTTAACTTTTGAGGAAAGAACTTTGGTCAACAATTCTTTGTGTTATTTTGTAAATAAGATCTCAAATTTTTCTACAGATATCTCCTGGGGATATTGAGTGGATAGGAGAGGATCCTGGGGTTGGTAATCGATATGGTTATAACGGACAAGGCCATGGTCTGAATAGAACTACAGGACCCAACAGTGTTCCACAACGGGGAAGCAGTTTGGCGAAGACCACTATCAGAAAAGATTTCAGAACATCACAGAATGGAACTGGGAAAAAGAAACATCTCGATATACGAATCCGTCAAACAAATGTCCTAATCAGAGAGGTTGGTATTAATTGATTTCAAGGCGAGTTTTACAGTGCTGTATGGTCATTTCTCAAATGATGATGATTTCTGATAGGTGGAGAGAGTTCTTGGTTCACACAATCCAGATCCCCAAGAAGTTGTAAGGGCTAAGAGAAGTTTGGAGGTTTGATGGCTACAACAACAAAGATCCTTTCTTTCTTAATTTTGTGTTTATACACATACAAAAGACTCAAATGATCGATTATTACCTTCGATTCAGGAGCAAGAACATGCGCTTGTGGGTGCAATCGCAAAGCTTGAAGATATATCTGATGGAGAAAACGGTAAGTGTTTAGTTTGATATATCAAGCATTTAGCATCTTCAAGCCCTATATCCTCAGTGATGTTCCTCCATTTCAAATCAAAATGCCTTCACTGAAACTCTCCTTCTCTGGTCTTTTGTACAGAAGCTGCTTTTCGTCGTTAACTTGTGTTTGAATCAAGCAATTTTGCCAAGGCACAATGCAATGCTGTCCATGAGGGGCAGATGAAGAAGATAGCATTTGTTCGGAGGTCAGAGTCTCAACTTCATTGATGTTGCCCCTTTTTTGGGTATCTGACTGTAATTTTTGCTGACATTAGAGATTAGCTTTACCGAATGTTGGTTTTGTTGGATATATGTTCAATGGAACGGTTTCGGTATCCTGTTGCCGTAGCCCTAGCTTTTGTAGGGACTCAAATGGTGGGAATGAGCAAAATTATAACCAAAAAAGAAGGAATGAATCTTCCTGATGCCAACAAGCCAAAATACACTTTCCCTAATGCATAACTATGAGAATGTCTTCTAATGTTAGAATTAAGATAAATACCCCAAAGCATATTCTATGGATATACAAGCTCCTGTCAAAAGGCAGCAAAGGGGAAAAATATGTTTTTAATTCTCACCTTCGGCTTCTTTTCTTTGGCTGTTTATTGTCCTTACCCGTGCTTCCGCTTTCCCTACCTCGTTTTCCTGAGGCAGATACAGTTGCTGTCGCGGTCGCTGCCGCCTCTACTGTTTTCTTCTGCGGTCTCCCGGGAGACTTTTTCACCGGGGTATTCTCCACCTCGGCCTTCTTTTTTTTACCCACACTGTTGCTTCTAAGTTCTCTTGGTTTCGATTTACTCTCTTTCTTACCGTTTCCACTGCTCTTATTCTGATCTTTACCTTCTTTTTGCGGAGAGTTCTTCTTTAATCTCTTCAAGAAATCAGCCACACTCTTCTTCTTATCTGATGAAACCGGCTTCTTCTCTGTTTTACCTGTCTCTTGCTTGCTACTATTATTAGTATTGTCATTTGATGAATTTGTTTTCGACTCTGTCTGTTTCTGTTTGTTCTTCCCTTTGCCCGTCTTGGTATTGTTAGCTATAACCGCAGCAGCAGCAACCACTTTGTTGGCCCTTCTCGAGCCTCTTACACCAGTCCCAATGTTCTCTTTCTCCTCTGATAATGTCTCTTTTTTCGTCTCCTCTTTTTGGCTAAAGCTTGACGACGATGGAGAAGCCTTGGTGGAAACAAAACTTCTCCTCTTACAAACGACAAGAGCCACCGAAGATCTCTGTCTCGAAAGAGACGATTCTGATGTTTCAGCATCTGCTTTGATACTAGTCATAGCTGATGCTTCCTGGTTTATCAATCTGGGACCAGATTTTCCGGTCTCTTTCCTCATTTCTTCAGAAACAACGGTTCTTAGTTCGTGGGCAGCCGTTGATTCTGAGGAAGATGAAGGGAAGAAGACAATGGCGTTTGTGAAGAGAAGCTGTAGATCTCTGTAAAGAGTGAGGCTTGAAGACTCATAGGATCCTTGCTTCAACTTTCTCTGTATCGTCTCAATGTCCAAATGTTGCTTAACCAAGCGCTTGTAATCTTTAGTCTCCTGCGTGTTAAATGGACTTATGAGGTTAGAAATAAATATAGGCCCATTAGGCCCAACTAAAAGCATATAAATCAATAGGCCTTAAAGGAAACTTAAAAAGTTAACGGTAGGACACGACAGCCATGCTACACTAAGACCTGCCACGTGTCCTAGATTGTGTGAACAAAAAGACAACGATGACCACAAAAGAAGTGTGGTTAAAATAATCCATTTTTTTTTCCTCTCCATAAAATCGTCCAATATAATTCGAAAATGTTGAGAGATGCCATATAGAGAGAATACGGAATATCACTTCAAATATTTAAGATTTTTTTTTTCTTTTTGTTGTTGTTGTTGAATTTTCATATTTAAGATTTGTAAAAGAACTTTATAAGAAGATTTCGTATTTTTATCTTTCCTAATCTCTATTTCATTTTTTGTTTTGTTTTTTCTTTCCCTTACATATATGGTTTTATTTAGAAGGAATATTATAAAATTATAGTTTCTGTAATCACTATTTTGAATAAAGACGATGTAAAATAAACGAACAAGAGAAAAGAAACGCGTAATGAGAATTAATTTAAAATTACTATATAAAGAAATCGAAGAAAAAAAAGGAAATTAAGATATTTGCATACCTGGCTCCCAAGCCGGCGGTCGAACAAAGATGCACGCGGATGGGACCGAATCAGATCAAGAAGACCTATCAACGGCTGTGATTTACTCGCCGCCGATCTGATCTCGCCGGCGCCGCCTTCGTGGCCGGCACTGTGTTTCCGTGGTTTCTTTTCCCGCTTTCTTCCCGACGTCCCCGACTCGCCCAACTCGCCTGAGTGACTCGCTTCCGATCCTCCCTCCTCCGCCTTATTTACCGGATCGGGATTCGGAGTCGGTTCGTCGCCGCCATCTCCGCCGTATTCTCCGGCGGCTGTCGAGTTCGACTCGTTCATCGACCTGTTTTCCCGGTCAGACTCCTCCGCCTTTTCCCGGCGTTCAGATTCAGAACCGTCGTTCCCCGATCTCTCTCCTTTCCTCTCGTCTTCCAGATCTGGTTTCTGGTTCTCCTCCTCTAATTTCCTAACCTTCAACTGAAGCGATCTAGAAAACCAGAAAAAACAACATTTAGATCGGGAAAAAAAGAAGCACAGAACCGTCCTCAAATCGACGGCGAGAGAGAGGTAGAGATTCCTGTCCCGTACAGTATCGAAACATCATATTGTTGAACCTCACGCCGGAGCTCCGCCATACGAAGGCTACGTAGCTGTTCAAGCCAAGGGATATTACCGATTCTCTCTTCTTCTCCTACCTCCTTCGCCGCATCGCTCTCACCGGCGGCATATTCCTGAAAACGACGCTTGAGATCTCGATACTTGTGCCTACAATTATTAGCGGAGACGAAGACGGCGGAGATAGAGGTCCGGGATCGAACCTCCGTAGCGACGGAGTCCCAATCACCAAATCCGTGTCGCTTAATGGCGCATGCCAATAACAGCTCCTCCCACGTGCCCCATGCTTGGCTCTTGTGCTTCAGATTAGTGTTGTTGTTGTTATCATCATCGCCAATATTATGATTATTGTAATCATCACTGCAAATATAGTCGTTGTTGTTAGTGTCGTCGTTCATGCTATAAGATCCCGCTTCCTCTTCCTTCGTCATCCTTCCATAATCTTTTTACAGACTCCTCTCTCTCGCAAACAAAAAATCTCGCAGTTTTAGTGATTTTTATTCCTTTTCTTCTTTCTCTTTATTATTATTTTATTTATAATTTGTATTGTTGCTTTCTTGTCTTCCTCGCTCGGTTATTGGTTTCGTGCTTTTTTCTCTCATCTTATTAACATACTATACTATGATTTCTTGTTTGTTTAGTATGATTTTTTTGGGATGGACATGTGTGGTAATTAGGGTAAATCAATCCAATATATCGATATTATATTCTGTTCCTATATCCAAGTAATGACATCTATATTAAATCGAAAAGTGGATTAAGTGACCTAGTTTTAACCGCAGCTTTATGCTTTGACCCATTCCTTTTTTCGACCATTAGGGCAAACGATTTGTTTCTTAAGTTAAATTTGAGACCCATAAAGCGAGCCCGGCCCGGTTAGGCTTCGTTCAACATCTATCGGAAAGAAGGTGTGAAGGCAATTTACAGGTATGCCCCCTCTTTGGTTACTAACTTACTATAAATGGAATGTCGTTTTAACGTCATGTTGTTGGTGAAAGTTAGGTCGGACTACGTTTACGAACCATGCTAGTATAGTATTGTTCAGTCTGGATAAACCAAACTAATAGATCTAAAAAATTGAATATAAATATAGTTAACAAAGTTTTATAAAAAACTAAAAATTCTTTTGAAAATTAAAATATATTCGATTAATAAACAAAAGATACACTAATATTTAGTTCTTACAGTTACAGTGATATGTAAAACGAGAACTAATATTACATGTTGTGATTCTGATTCTGGGGGATTACGGGCATCGGCCCAGAAATCCAAAAAATATATATATATATATATATGTAAAACGAGAAATCTGAACCCAAACTCGGATCGAATCCTGTAAGAATCTTGGACTAAGATTCAGGTCGGGTGGAGGGATCCGATCTGCAATTGGAATGACTAAATCTATGGGCCTCAACATAAAGGCTTACCAGACCGGATCGGGCCCACGTTTTTAACACAATGATATATCGTTAGGTCCCAAACTTGCAACTTATTACAGAAAACCTCGTGTTCCAAGCCACACGAGTTCTTAACCATTTACACTAACGGTTGTTTTTGGCCAGATTTCCGGAGAAAGTCAACATTTTTTCCAGCTTCCATTGGCAGTCCTTTTAAACACATGTGGTTGTCTCCTTGGGAAGGTTTTGCTCCATTCTGGATATGTTAGTAAATAGTTCCAAATCCTGAAAACACAAAAGGGAATACGAATCATATCTCTCTCTGTGTGTGAATCTATTATGTTCCGTTTTGTGTCATAGATAATGATCGAATGGAAGCTTGAAAATGACTACTAACCTTCTTTCATTGTCTATGAAATCTGGACCTTCAGCAGAAGGTGAGGTAGAACAATTAGTGAGAATTTCTTCATCAGGAAGCTGATTAAGTTCCCAAACATATTCAACCAGGCGCATTGTCCTGTATTACAAAACACAACTCATGAACTCAAACGTACATAACTGTAATGGAGTACATAGAGTCAAGTACTCTAAACTAAATCTTGTGAGGAAGAAAAATATTATACAAAAAGAGGGCAAAAGGAAATGTGGAAGAAGAGGCGTTTTTTGTTTTTACCAGCAGCATGGTGCGATGATGAATCTATCACTTTTTGTGTCATATGTGTCGAGTAACTTCCCCTTCCAGCTAGAATCTTCGAATGATGCTGAAACTCGAATTCTTCGAACAATCTCATCCGGACATCTTGAAGTTCTGTTGAAACTGGCTGGGAAAATTGAACCGGTGGAGGTATTCACCTGATAATAAGGTTCCCACAAAACAAGGTAACGTTAAATTATCACTTCATACGACTTTTTTTTTCTGTTTCCAAGCAATCCTATAGTCTGGTTAGAGTCAATATTTCGTAATGAAAACCAATTACGAAATTTTGATACATGGGTCAATTTTCCGTTTCTTTTTTTCTTAAAAACCAATTAATGATATGTCTAATTAAACCAACTTCCTAAGAGTGTGGAAGACAACAAAAAGGGTAAATGGTGGAAGCATCAGAGAAAGTAGGCTAACCAGGCATCCATTAAAAATGGGGCACGTGTTCGCTTGAGCATCCAACTTGGTATTATGCCCAAGAATAAAGAGGGTTTTAATGTGAAAGCTTTCTCTTCTCTTCTGCAGAGTTTCTACTAATTTGCAACACAGAGGAAAGGAGTAACCCTCTGGTTTGGCATTCTGCATATAACAGTCAATACATTCAGCCTAAAGACCATTCTACAGCTGAGTACTAACTAGACTGAGAAATATGGAAAACCCTGGTGCACACTTTTATGTCGACATCTTCATAACCACCAACCATATGTACCTGCATACAAAGCCCCAACGACATTTTCAAAAGGACTCACAAATAAAATAAAAAATGAATGCTTAACATCAGCTCAAAGACGCTTATAGGAGAGAGTTAATACATCTAACTCGGCATCTTCGTCATCCTCTAAAACCAATGGTAACATCTGGCTTATCCCCAAGTCCACAACTTTTGGTGAATCGATGTGTGCAATAGACGTGCTGCAGTTTCAGTCATTCAGATGATCACAAATTTTAAACTAGAGCTGATTGCACATTTTTATGGATTATATAGGATCAGTCATTACATTCCAGATTTCCTGTTGCGGATAACAAGGCCTACGCAAGTTGTTGCTTCATCGGTGCCAACAAACTTCTCATCAATAGAAAAATTGGACAAACCATTAGAGAACCAAGAACACTAGAGTGGCTAAGACACTCATTTATATGGCGACTAACAGTAAATGTAACCCTTTTAAGATGGAACTGATGAGGCAACAACATACATCGACGAGCGCTGGATTCACAACAGCATATTCTCTTTGGAATATGTAAACATATCTGTCTTTTGTTGAGCTCTCTGCATCCCTTTCACCGAAAGAAACATTCCGTTCCTCAAGATTCTTAAAAGAATCAGAAGCTGAGATTATCAAAGGGTGACTCATAACATCAAGAAGCAAGTTGCTTTCCTGTTCATCAAATAATTTGATGTATAGATTAGCCATTTTCCATATTGCAAAAGGAATAATCAACCCTTCAGCTTGCTTTCTATGCCGAGTAAAGAAATCGCAGAATTACAAACGAAATTTAATAAATTCAAATATTCCAAATTTCAAAATAATCTGTACAAGAAAAATCGCCAACTTCTAGAACCACATTACCANTCACTAGCCAAGTCCATGCAGATGGGGATAAGGGGGTTCACTGCTGTCTGATATCATCATATCTATTTTGACCTAAAAGCTTCCTTGGGATATCTAAGAGCTAATTCTAGACTATCTTTTCTCTTAAAAAAACGGGTAATAAGAAAACACTTATTATCTTTTTATTTGCAAGCAACATCTGCTCAAAAAGAAAAGGAAGTTGACTTTTAGGAGGTGACCTGCTTCGCGGGATCGCCTTACGTATAAGGACCTGATCCACTCTAGGCGAAGCTTTTTGGGGCGAAAGCTACTATGTTATCTTCCAATTGAGTTGAGAGAGTTTTCAATCGAATTCCAATTTCTCGTTATATAAGCTATTTCGAATTGAATGATTTAAAGATCGAGTTTCAAAAATACCGGAGAAAAGGTGATGCAA
>PKMM01030854.1:0-17500 GCA_002933915.1 Eutrema heterophyllum | reverse complement strand
TGACCACAGCAAGTCAAAATCGGATCTTCGGCTTTCTCTAAACATATGTTGCAATCAAAGTATCCACCAGGAACAGAGCTTGTTTTCTCCATGTTCAATGCCTTTGCTATCAAATACGTCTTATTGTCGCCGTTTTCTACCAGTCTTTCTCTAGAACGCTCATGTATAACCCCTGCGGTGGAATCCCTATGTTCGTTAGGCGGCACAGAAGCCAAAGCTGGTGGTGTTGTTTCTCGTTCCCTGATTCTTGAAACTATTGCTTCGAGCTGTCTTATGCGTTCTTCGATCCGCTCGTGAGCAGTTTCGAGCTCATTTAACCATGGAGAAATCTCTGACATCAAACCGGTCGGTGACTCAGAATCAGAAGATGGCTCTTGATTCAAATCAAGATCCATTATCTCTCCTTGAGCACTACTCGACATGAGAGCTCAAAGCACCACAAAAAAAAAAAAAAATTGCTCTTTTCTGCACAGATCAAGAAAACCAACAGAGTTGCTGATTTCCCCAAACGTCGCTCAGCAAATTGGGTAAAATCAATCTCTACGTTTCCGATCCATCACTAATTCTTCCAAAATCAATCGATATCACTTAAGAAATTATCGAATTGGAACTTCCTCAAATCCCGCAATTAAGCAACGTATGCATCTGTAACAGAACCAACACAAAATAAAAGAATCAACTTCGAACTAAATCTTCCCTATCAAAATTCAACAAAATATGGTTTCACGAAACAGATAATTGAGCAAACGATCGAAGAAAAAAATATACGAAGTTTGAAGAAAGAGAGGAGACCTTGGAGAGAGATAGAGATCAAAACAAGCGGAGGATGACGTTGATTTCGAGGGCGGTGGCCATGATCGGTGGTGGCGAGAGAGACCGATAAATAAATAGAGGTAGAAGTAGGTCTGGACATTTAAACCAAAAACTAATGTCTTTAGGACATGATTCTCGTCTTATTCCCCCTATTTTTAATCTGGAGTTTTAAGGTTTGCGGCTGCGTTAGTTAAATAAAATGTTAGATTTTATATTGTAAGAAAATAAAGGTTTTGCTCCAATATTTATTAAATTTTTTAAAAATTATTAAAACATAAGTGATTAGAAAAAGATTTCTTGGCATTTGCCTGACAAATCTTTTCTATAATATTAAGTATTTTTAGAACCAAATACAATAAATTTAGTATCGCAATTTTGGTAGTATCATCCATTTTTATATCTTTGACGAATTCCGTAGTTATAATTTGGTAATATCATCAATTTTCATATCTTTGATAAATCATCCATATGTAACTTTAAGTCAACAATTGTTTTTTACTAAAGAAAGTGTACTTTTATTTGTTTTAATAAGTGAAAGAAAGTTGTAAAGAAGAAAAAAACAATATTTTTCCAAATAATAGCTAACATACAAATTTCATTGAATTTGTATAGAAAATTTGTCCTAACACTTCACTCTGTCTTTTTACCAGACTTGCATTGCTTTTATGCATTATCTATTAGCAAATTGTATATCATTCACTTTTAATAGATAGCACAGGGCCCTGCTATATATATGTCTTCGACTATATAGATAAAGATAGCAGGAAAAGATTAAACAATTTTCTGTTTATTTGAAGTGTTCAAATACATTACCTTTTCTTTTGGCATCAAGTGTTCAAATACATTACTATAAGTCCCTTAAACAAAGTAATCAGACAGAAGATTGAGTAATTATATTTTACTACAAACGCAAAAAGACGGAATGATATCGAAAGATGATCTGCATACTCAAGATCTTTAGGATAAAAAATCAAGTCCGGAGAACAACGTAGAAAGCAAGGACGGGTCAAATCCAGCAAACACCGACGGGTCAACGGATGCGAAAACCGACGGATCGAACCCGAGAAAACCAGAAGATGAGGATGAACCGGATCCATCAACCGGTCCACCACCGCCCATTCCCAATGGTCCGAGCAAATCAAGAAGCTGAGAAACTTGGCTTGGATTTTGCGGCGTATTGGTTACAAGATTATTAATCATCTCATCAATCATAGGTCTAATCACAGGATTCGTCGTCGGCACCACCAAAGGGTACGGGTTATTAATAACCGGACTAGGAACATTGACAAACGGCGTGGTAGCGATAAACTGCGGTTGCATCCGGTTAAGACCATGTTGGATCAAATTTGTTGGACTAGCTAATTTTCTTCTAGCACACAACAAATGAGCATCGAATCCACCACACTCTTTGCAGCTATAGAGCCACGAATTAGACCCGAGACCTCGGCAGACGCTGCAGAGGAAGCTAACCGCCGCCGCAGAGGATCGGATCCGGATGCGCCCGGCGGCAGAACGGAAAACGTTAGAGAAAGTTGGTGGTGAGGGTGAGATTGGTGCGTGACTCGAGAAGGCATGTTGGCACAAACCGTGTGAAGATCGATTCCGCAATCTCCGCAATGGTAAGCGAATCCGTCACCGTCTTTTCCGCACGCGTCGCAGCGGAATCGTCCTTCTTGGTATTTGGGAGTTGGGATCAGAGAGAGTAGATGGTTTTTGTCAAAAGGGTGTCTGATTTTTTAAGGTAATTCGGAACATTTTAGGTGGATGTGGAAATTACAGGGTTTACATGTGTATGAAGGAAGATTAAGGAGCTTTAGCTTGCAAACCACGCAACAAGAGGAAGAAGATTGATCTTGAGGATTGAGAGATGAGTGGAAAAGTGGATGTGGATGACTAAAATGTCGAATTGAGTTCTCTGGTTTTGGCCTTCCCATTATTTTGCTGCACAACTGGTTCAGAGGGATTTTGCAGAGTTATAAAATGGTATTTGTAATTTGGTATGAAAACAAATATATTGCTTGGGTTGATTTGTTGGAAGGCTTTGTTTTGTGGTAGTCATATTTTTTTCTACCTTATGCTGTGGATTCTACTCTTCCAGTCGACGACTTCGAAAGTCAACGGTAAGATTGTTTGATCAAGTCGTTACCTACTTACCCACTTGGATTACATGGAAAGCTCAATGATTGACGAACTCTAGTGTTTTATCCTAACAATCGCCCAAATTGCTACCCATTTGTTATTCTCCCTCTTACCCTACACGCTTTCATCTTTCCCTCGGATTTTCAAACTCCTTATCGCTACTACTTGATACATGTTGCTTCAAAACTTTAGTGTCGACAAAGTATCGATTGAATTTGCTTCCATGTTTTTTATCCTTTTTTTTGCCATGTGACCAAACGTTTAGGTCGATCAATTTGTTAACACAATTTGTAACGCCTAAATATTTCACTTTAATGAATATTTACAATATAGCAAAAGAAAAAAGAAAAAAACTATCGTCCAAATTGGAGATGTTTTGACATAATGCACGAGTTGCATAATGTATGTTATATTCTTATTTTAAATTAATTATCAAACAAAAACAAAATAATTAATTATTTACTAACTGATTAATTAAGAACAAAAATTAGTATTATTATATTGATTTTTTTTTTGGTGCACCTCACTTAATTTTTCTTTTTTACATTAATTTTTTTGTACATTGAAAATATAGAACATCACTTAAAATGAAAAAAAAAAAACCACTAAAACGTTATTTAATAATGGTTTAGCGTCCAAATTGTGCAACTCTAATGTCAACTGTCTTTATATTAAAGCTACAACTAGGTGAATATTCAAAACAAACTCAGAATTATTAAGCCAGAAATATAAATCACAAGTACTATTTATAGTTTGTAAACGATTCTTCCACTTAACAACCAAATCCAGACATAATGGCTTCAAAAAACCCGGTTAATCGCCCATCGATTAGGCACCCAAGTCACAACCATCCGCTGCGCATCTTTAAAGCCCAAGACGAAGATGAAATCATCTGCTCTGGATGCGAGCTTGACCTGACCGGACAAGCTTTCAAATGTACGAAGAAAGATTGTGATTACTTCTTGCACAAGTCATGTTTTGACCTACCCGGTAAAACCAATCACAAGTCTCACTCAGACCACCATTTGACCCTGCTCCATTCCCCACCGTATGGTCAGTCTTACACGTGCGACGCCTGTGGTGAATATGGATCCGGATTCACTTACAACTGTTCTGAGTGCCAGTACGATGTTCATGTCGGATGTGCGTTTATCCCTGAGACCGTGGAGCGCGAAGATCACGAACACCCACTCACTCTACTCTACAACACACCGTGCAAAGGTCGTGAGGACGGTGCGATGTTCATATGTGATGTTTGTGAAGAAGATATGTCGGAGAACCTTTGGGTTTATTACTGCAAAGAATGTGATTACGGGACGCATGTGCATTCTTGCGCGGTTTATGAAGATCATGAGCCAAAGAAAGGAGGAAGAGGAGGGGGAGGAGAATCGAGCTCCGCGGCTTCAAGGATGAAGTCGTTGATGAAGGCTCAAGACGAGATGGCGGCGTTGCAGCTCGAAGCACGTATTAGGAACGATACTAATAATGCTATACTCGATTTATGGGATGAACCAAAGCGGAGATATTATTGGTGATCGAATTTATGAATGATCAATTTGATGCAATGACGACTTTGCGATTGTTCTTTCTTTGGGAATGTCGTTTGTTCGTGTGAATTATTGCAAGTTTTTTTTTTTTTTAATGTAATTTTATCTTTAATTGTTATGCGAAGTAAGAGATTAATAAACTGATTGATCTTACATTGGTTTAATGAAACATTTACATATATGAAGAATGGTGGTGATCTTGAAAATCATTGAGATGTCGATCCAACATTTTCCAGTCGACGACTTTTTTGCAATGCTATCGAAAAAGTCAACGATTAGATTGTATGATCAAACTCAATTGGCTGATATGAAGGTTCGTTTTATTTGTATTCTGCTGGAATTTTAAGAATAGACTTTTTTAAAAATTAAAAAAATCTTTAAGAAAAATATCCCTGTCAAAGATACATAGAGGTAATGTTCAAAGAAAAAAAACATACATAGAGGTGATGGACATGCAAAATTATCCATCCCAAACATATAGAGGTTCCGTGAGAAATGATAATTGGATCATTATCCAATAACTAATTATTAAACTTGTTCCAAAATCAAGTTAACTTTTCAACATAAACATGTATGAAAACAAAGAAATGGCTTTGTTTTGTGGTAGTCATTAGTTACCGACTTACCGTGTGATGTTATTAGTTACCATTGTGGTAGTCATTAGTTACCGACTTACCTTTCAGTCGACGACTTCGAAAGCCAACGGTCTGACTGTTTCATCAAGTCGTTGCCCCCTTGGATTATATGGGGAAGCTCAATTATTGATGAAGACTAGTGTTTTGTCACTACTCATAGTTTCGTGTCCTAATTTCCCAGCCCTAATGTCAATCGTCTTCGATATATTAAGCTACAACTTGGTGAATAATAATCAAAACCAAACTCAAATTATTTAGCCGAAAATAGAAACCACAAATCTTTTACAGATATGATTTAGTACTTATAGTTCTTAAACTTTTCTACTTTCTGACCTACCCTTGTTTCAATATGTTTGATTTGAAGTGTAATTGGTTGGGAGAATATAATGTAAGAATAAATATTCAAAATCTGTAACTGGTTCGGCGAATATAAATGAAACCAGCTTTAAACAAAAAAAAGTTTCATATTGCGACTTAATCAACATACACCAAAATTTACAACAAATCCACATAAATAAACAAGAACCAAACAAGAAAGAAAGAGTTCTATCTATTGGTTTTATTCCGGAAACAAATTTCCCAAAGAAAAAAACAATCACACATCTTCATAAATATATTCCTCCCTCTTGATCACCAATAGTATCTCCGCTTTGGTTGATCCCAAAGATCAAGCGCAGCATTCCTCGCATCATTCATAATACGTGCCTCTAGCTGCATAGCCGCCATCTCGTCTTGAGCCTTCATCAACGACTTTATCCTAGAAGCTGGAGAACTCGCTTCTCCTTCGTCTTCTTCCTCTTCTTCTTCCTTTTCATTTGATTCTTGATCTTCGTATGCCGCACATGAATTTACATGTGTTCCATAGTCACAATCCTTGCAGTAATACACCCATAGATCTTCTGAAATAGTTTCTTCACAAGTGCTACAAGTGAAGATCGTGTCTTCACGACCTTTAAAAGGTGTGCAATAAAGAAGAATGAGTGGATGTTCATGATCTTCACGCTCTATGGCTTCAGGGATAGACGCACATCCCACATGAAGATTGTACTTGCAGTTAGAGCAATGGTAAACGAATCCAGATCCGTATTGGTCACACGCGTTGCACGTGTAGACGGATTGGTCATTTGGTGGGGAATGAAGCAAGGTCAAAGGGTGGTCCTGGTGAGACTTGTGATGGGTCTCTCCAGGAAGGTCGAAACATGATTTGTGCAATAGGTAATCGCATTCCGACTTTGTACACTTGAAACCTTGCCCGATAAGCTCGAGCTCGCATCCAGAGCATACAGTCTCATCCTCTTCTTTAGCTTTAAAGACACGCAATGGATGGCTGTGACTCTGGTGCCTCACAGATTGGCGATTAACCGGTTTGGCCTTTGGTTTTCTTGAAGCCATATAGAATGTTCTTGATTTGTGGTTGGTTTTGGTTGTTTTGTGGGAGAAGGATTTAGAGCTATATATATATATATGTGTGTGTGTGTATATATATGCCAAAAACTGCAGAAGACTTGGGATTTTTATTTCAGGTTTAATAATTATGCGTTTGGTTTCGTTGATTATTAATCAACCAAGTTGTTGTATCATGTGGTATTGCTAAGTAATAATGTTTCATTATATATATGGAATACCTTTGACATTTGGGATGCAAAGTTAGACGCGTTTTGGTTTTTATTATTCTAAGACAAAGATAACTTGTAGAAACGGAGATTTTAATTAACAACTGATTTAAAAACATATGTACATAGAATGGGGTTTAATCAGGTCAATCTCTCCAATGCTAATTATCTTCTGCATTTTCNGCTTGGGGGGAAGTTAACGACTTTGTTGATTCCGAAAGAAGTCATGAAAGAAAGATGAGAGTAGAGGAGAAAGCTCATATCCCCTTCTACTCTTTCTTCCTAGCTAGTCTAGCTACTCCGTATGCGCTGAAGCAAGCCCCACGCATCTTTGTAAGCAAAGCGAAAGGTGCAAGAGAAAGTGTGACCTTCGTCATAGAATTCCTCTTTCATTGCGGGTGATACCTATTTGCAACTATGGTTGGCTGCTTAAGGTACAAGAATTTGGTTCAAGGATGGTGCTGTGAAGGATCAGAATAAGTCCTGGTCTATGAGTACTTACCCAAGGCTAGCCTGGACAAACTCCTTCACAAGAACACCTGTTCTGCGGTTTTCCTATCCTGGAAGCTAAGGTTTTTGTAGATTGAGATAGATTGATTTTCGCTATCGTGCCTCTTCCTTGTACCGGTTGATGCTGCGGAGGAACCCCTAATATGAGTTTGCTCCTGCCCCAGACAGCTTCGAGGTTCCCATCGATTACAGAGGTTGAAACCTGTGAACTTGCTTATGCTCCCCTTTGATCGAGTGCTATTTCTATAAAAAAGATTGAGTAGGAAAAACTGGAATTGGCTTCAATCGAGATTGCCCCTGCTTCTTAGGCACATGAGGAACCGGCCTAACATCTTTTCAATCGAAATCCCAATCCCAAGCCAAGCTTTCTCACCCGAAGGGAACGGACAGTCAAAACAACATTGTCCGGTTTAGGAGACAGAGGTTTCCATCTCCTCACCTAGTACATGGTATCCAGGCGTTCCTCGGCGTTCCTCGGAGTGACTCGACTGAAAGGAGAGGTATTTCTGACTCGAGCACTTGTCTAGAGAGGTACTTTAGTAACTCGACTGAAAAGGCGCGTAGCGGTCCAACGGAACTTACCGAGTGAAAGAGTTATTCTATGAAAGAAAATCTCGTTTTTTCACATATACATGCTAAAACTACAACAAGTGGGAGAGGCAGGATTCGAACCTACGTAGAAAAACTTCAACAGATTTACAGTCTGCCGCTTTTGACCACTCGGCCACTCTCCCCTTCCCGGGCCGAGGCCCCCTCAATGGGTTCTAAGAAGGAGGTTTTTTCCCTGAATCAATAAAAAAAAAGAAACTTATTGATTTGATTGAAGGGAACTAATACTCTTTCTTAGCTAGCGTTCCGGGAGAATCTAGTCATTTAGTCAATTCATAACAATCTCTGTAAAGCAAGGGGCAAAGCTTTTAGTTACATTGTTTGGTTTAGCTTAATTCGAGTCTATATAATCTATTGTGTGATTTTCTTGAGTCTTTGTGGTTCGACCCCTACATATACTACAACAACTGCTTTAGTACTTATAGGGTATTAATTTGAGCATATCAAATTTGGCGCCGTTGCCGGGGACTCAATTTCGCCATTAGATTTTAGCTAAGAATTTCGACTAAATCGTCGAGTATCGATCGACACCCTAGTGGTATCAGTCGATACCCGTCGTATTTTTTTTTTAATTTTTGTTACTTACGTGCTTTGACTTTTGTGTTTCAGGTGTATGCATAATCGCGAAACCAGGAGAAACAAGAGCACGCAGCTAGTTAATCTTTCCAACGAGGAACTAGCACTTTTAGAACGCACAAAAAGGAAAACAAAGAGGCCAGCAGAGATGAGCAATCCATTGGTTTTCATTCGTGATGATGCTGGAGCTTTGAGAGACCATGAGGGTCAATTGTACAATGAGAGAGGGCAACGACTTGATGGAGATGGAAACATCATTGCTCCTCCAGCTGTTGTGAATGTGGGGAATGATGTGGTTGATCGTGGTAGGACAATTGGAGAGTACAACAGGCCTTATCAGTTCTATGCTAATCGATCAGCGATTCGCCCTCCTGTTTTTCAGAGGAATGACTTTGAGCTGAAACCTGCATACTTCACTCTTGTGGGTCAGCATCTTTTTCATGGTCTTCCTCATGAACACCCCATGGATCCCATTGAGAGGTTTGAGGACTTGGTCACTAGCATGAAGTATAATGGAGTGTCCAACGATTACCTTCTCTGTAAGCTCTTCCCACACTCTCTTGGTGGAGATGCAGCTTATTGGCTTAAGCAGTTGCCCCCTGGATCACTGACTACATGGGAGGAGACGAAGAATGCGTTCCTGAATAATTTCTATGATGATGCGAGATCCGAAGAGCTCAGGAACAAGATTTCTCAGTTTTCTCAGGGTCCGACAGAGGCACTCAAGGCTGCTTAGGTGAGATTCAGGTCATATCAGAGAGATTGTCCGCACCATGGTTTCACTAAGGTTCAGTTGTTGGGTATCTTCTTCAGAGGGATTGATTGGAGGTATCAGATGGCCTTAGATGTTGCGAGCAATGGGAATTTCAGCACGAGATATCCCGACGATGCTTATGTGCTGATCGAGAACTTGGTGTCTAGCAATAGCACCAAGAATGCTGATTTCGAGCGGAAGAAGCAAGCTGGAGGAGTTGATGGATCGCAGATTGCTGAAGTTCAGGCCAAGTTGGATTCCGTGCACAATCTCTTGATGGGAAGGACCAAGACGGATGTCCACTCTGCCGCTGACGATGAAGTAGAAAATGTTAACTATAGTGGTGGAGCTGGGTTTCAAGGTCAAATGTATCAATACCAGCACAACAACAACCGACACTTCACCAACAATGCTCAGCAAGGAGGGTACCAATCACCACCACCCAAAGCTCCTGAAAGCAAAGTTGAATCTATGTTTGAACAGATTCTTCAGGGACAGCAGAAGATGACAGTGGATTTCAGTGGGAAGATGGATGCCTTGTATGCAGATTTGAATGGGAAAATCGAGGCACTCAGTAATGGCCACAAGATGCTGGAAACTCAGGTAGCTCAGGTTTCATCAGCTGTCAAGGGAAAGATGGTTCATCCACAAAACGAACACGTCAATGCAATCACCTTAGGAAGTGCTAAAGAGGTGATTCCAGAAGAGAAAAAGAGCCTAACTGCAGGAGATCTCGTCGATCTTGACGATGAGGATTCAGAAAATCCCAGGGCATCGACCGACACCACCCATCGTCGATCGACACCAGTGCAGAAACTTTCACGGGACGTCTCAAAACCCCGTGTATCGATCGATACCACCCCTGTATCGATCGATACCACCCCTGTATCGATCGACACTGACCCTGAGGTCGAGAAGACACCTGAATTGATTGAAGAACGTGTTTACAAGCCTAAGGTACCATACCCTCGACCACCTAGACATCTCATGAAACCCATAACTGCAGAGAAGTTGCTAGCTTTTGAGAAGATGGTCAGAAGGATTCCCCGCACTATATCTTTTGAAGAAGCTTTTGAAAACCGTCCTTTGGAGTGTTACTTCCAAAACTGCAGAGAAACTGAGGAAGAGATCAAGACACTCTTCATCAAGGCCAGAAGTACACCACCTCCACTGAAGCAGCTGACTAAGAGGGAAGACCCAGGAAAATTTCCAGTTCCATGCTCTATCTCTGGAGTTGAATTCAAAGAGTCTCTTGTTGACTCAGGGGCTAGCGTCAATGTCATGTCAAGGGCAATTGCAAAGAGATTGGGAGCTGATATTTGATCCCCCAGGACATCTTATCACATACGCGAACTGTTCCACCTCACTTCCGCACGGTACAATCCCTGATTTGATGGTCACAGTAGGAGATTGTCTAGTTCCTACTGATTTTCAAGTTGTGGAGATGAGTGCAAGATCTACTACGCAGTTGATTCTTGGAAGACCGTTCATGGCTACGGTTGGTGCCATTATGGACACACCCAGCAAGAAAATCTCATTCTCATACATTGACAAGGAGGTGTACTACGAAGCCATTCCTACTAGAGGAACTCCCACACGTGTCTCTTGCATCGATGTTGTCACAGGAGAGACGTTGATAGTTGATAATCGGGAAGAGCCTTCTGACGAGCCTAATACCATAGACGATCTAGATAGTCCTTCTGTCATCACCAAGAAAAACATCAAAAAGGCTAAGGCAAAAACCGAGGAGACACATAACTTGCATCGACCAAGAAGCCCTGGTATCGATCGATACCCTCCTGGTATCGGTCGATACCCCACGCGTAGTGCTACCCATGTGACTTTGATCCCTCAGAAGTGTGATGGAGATTCGCTTGAATATAAGGTGAAGTGCAAAGGAACCCCAAAACCATTCTCTAAGGCTAGAGTTATTCTTACTTCGGAGCTGAAAGAGAAAGAAAAGGAGGTTGTGGAGAGCATGTTGAGCAGAACTCTGAAGCTGGCGATGTCTAGTTGTGGAGCTTGTTTTGGCGCAAGTTCTCATTCCTATCCCGATTAATACATGAGCCAAAGTCAAGCTAATGACTAAAAACAAGCGCTTGGTGGGAGGCAACCCACTGGTAAGTCTGTATATAAGTCTTTTGTTTTTGGTTTTATGGTTTTGTGTCTTGTGTTTCACGTGCAGCAGATTCAGAAGAGCAGTATCGATCGACACCCAACCGGTTTCGATCGACACCATCCACGCGACGAAGGAGCAGAAACTTGCCACGAGTATCGATCGATACCAGTGCTGTATCGGTCGACACTCATCACCATCTCGGGTAACTTCTTCGATTTTCACCAGTCCACTTAGTTCTTCTGATTTCTTTTACCAACTCTAGGCTAGATAACACTGGGGACACTATGGGGAGGTAGTTGCTGACATTGTGTTTGTTTTTCTTAGAGTCAGTCATTTTTTGTGTCAAATTTGTTTTATTGAGTCAAAATTTGTTGGAGACTGTGATCTTTTTCTTGACTCTATTGTTCTGACTTTGCTTCTAAGTGACCATTGTTACAGAATCAGTTACAGATCGACTAATGAAAAATCCAAAGGCTGACCAGTTAACTAGAAGACACACATGTTTCCAGCAAAGTTCTTTTAAAGCATGAGCCAAATTTATGCACTTCATCGATGTGGTTGATGTCCATAGGGCTTGATTCCTCATTCATATCTGACAAAGGAACCCATGTGTTTAAAGTAATAGTATCTCTCTCCCCTTCTGTTAATAAATAAATAAGTGCATAAAATATGAAATGATTTTCTTCTGAGTAGAGGGCTAGGAAATTTTCCCGCAATCCCATTATTCTACTTGTGAGGGAATGATACACAAAGGTTGGAAGCGAGGTTAGGAAAATTTCCCGTGATACCACTATTCGCCTACACCCTTTGATACATTGAGAGGGAAGAACCGGAGATTCGGTGGCAAACACCATCAATACTCGCGTTTCAGACCTTAATGTGTATATGCGGATCTAAAAAAAACAAAAAAAGAACACAATAAGAAATAAGTCTGGGGGAGAGAAAGCGATACAAAAAGTGTGAAATTGGGTGGTTCCTTGTCATGATATTGTATGGGAAAGAATCTAGAAGGTTCTTGGTATTAATCACAGCGATGAAATTGGCATTGATAGGGTTTAATTGAAAGAAGCTGCGAAATAATGTGTGTAGTCTAGGGAAGCTGCGAATTCCTAAGGAGAAGTACATGGTGGTTAGTCTTGGAACTGGTTAGATAACATATGGGTGCTTGGGAAAAGGGTCATTGCAATGTTTCATAAACAGGTGAGTCTCCGTGTTTTCAAACCTCTTTCTCTGGTTTAGTCTTCTATTTGCTTAAGGGCAAGCAAAGGCTAAGTCTGGGGGAGTTGATATATCATGGTTTTTACCCCTTTTAAGCCATGATATAAGTCTGTTTTATAGAGTTTTTCTACTATTTTGTAGTGTTTTAGAGTCTTTTACATGTTTTAGCACGTTTGGAGCATATTTGGAGATATTGGAGCTTTTTGGAGCATTTTGGAGCAAAACAGAGTTCGTGTAGCTATGTACCCGATTTGAAGCCTCAGTATCGATCGATACTGACTAGTATCGGTCGATACTCATTGTAGCAAGACATGAATCGCGACTTTTATGAAGAGTTAAAGAATTGCAAAATTGCCCAGAAGACTTTATTATTTATAATTTAGCCCAAAACGTGTTTTAGGAGTTTAAGTAGGGTTTTTAAGCCACTTTGGCGAGAACGTTCTGATTACACTTTATTCTGGTTTTGGAGAGACAACTCTGAACTCCTGTTTCTTATTGATTTCTTTGAGGATCTATTCAATCATGTTGTTTTCATTCTCCATGTCTGAATAGATCCACTGTTAGATTCAGGGTTCTCATAAGGGTTTTCTCTGAATGTTAGGTTAATTAGTTAATTAGGATTCACCATTTGAATTAGTTCTTCACCATAGGTTGTTCTCATAGCTAATTCTAGGTTGACGAATCTGGAACTTAGATCTTAGGATAATTGATTAGGCACGAGAGTGAGATTAATTACCTGATAGAACCTAGGGTGAGCAAAATAACTATTCGCAAAGAGATTTGGTTTAGTTGTTTTGTGAACAAATCAAACTTGAACTAAAAGCTGGTTTAGACTTTAGGATTCGCAAAGAGATTTGGAATTCTAGGATTTAGACTTAAATAGTTTTCGCAACGAGAGTTGGTTAGCTATACTTTAGTGATTTGAGTTCAAGAACCGCGCTAAATCTGAATCCTGTTAGTTAGTTTATCTACATTCATTGAATTCCTGAGAAATACACTGAGCCTATCTTCTTTCCAATTGACTTACAACTTGTTTAATTTACGCACTCGCATTTAATTACATTCTTTGGTTTAGCTTAATTCGAATCTATATAATCTATTGTGTGATTTTCTTGAGGCTTTGTGGTTCGACCCCTACATATACTACAACAACTGCTTTAGTACTTATAGGGTATTAATTTGAGCATATCATGAACCACGACCCTTGTGATTTTGAAGAAGCCAAGGAGCACGAACCACTTAAGATCCCAGCACAGATCATGTGCAAAACATACAAGAAGTGCTTGCAAGGAACAATCATTGAGGTGAATTCTTGTGGCATCCGAAAAGGTAAGGAAATTATTGTGGCTGATGCAATAATTCCAAGGTATGTGTTTCTTTTTGTTCTTGAAGCTAAATTACCAGAATATGAACACATCAAAGAGCTTTACATATCAAATGCTGATTTTAACAAGGTGCTTCGTTATTGTGAAATGTTTGAGCATAAGAAACTCTTTGAGCATGGAGGATTTCTGTTTGATAAAACATGTTAACTTAATAGAAATTATGTGCTTGTGGATATTGATAGACTCTCTAGGATAACACATTGCATTCCATATCATAAAATTAGAGAGAACTTTGTTGTTTCAAGACCATTCACTGAAAGTTTTGACATTTTGGTCTATAACAAGTTGTTTATTGAATCAAAGGAGTATACCTTTTGCACCATTAATCTTTTGTTTCGAGTTTTTGTCTTGAGAGCACAAGGTGTACCAGATGGAGAGCTGAAGTTTCATACACAAAAAACATGGCTCTATCATATTTGGCTTAAGAAAATCCTTGTTCAAGCTGTTCTTGAACCAATGGAGCATTTGAGACAAGAGTAGCAAGCAAACCAGAAGCAATGTCGAATGATCTTTGAACCTGGTGGATGTTTCTGGATTCATAAGAAAAGTGGACATGTCCCAACACGAACAAAGATCAAACTGATGCCAAGAGGAGGCTGTCCACTTCAAGTCATAGGACAGATCAATGTTTACAAGATCTGCTTGCAAGACGATGCAGATTCTGAGCAAAGAAAATCTGATAAGATCATTATGCAACTAACGACTAATAAACAGATAAGTTCTCCATGTACTTATTTCGTTTTTGATACATCCATGATGAGGATAATGCACTTGTCTTGTCCAGAATATGCTGAAACAGGTTTAGGATCTAAGGAGAAACAATCAACCTATGGAGGAACAACAATCTTAGATTCTGACCAGAAACAAGACCCAAGAGACTATGAAGCACTACAACTCGAATCAACACATCAGGAGCAAAGCATAAGAGTTGATTCTATTTTGATGTTCAAAGAGGAACCACCAGATGCACCATACAAGCTAATGCCAAGGATAGATGGCCCAACAAGGAGAATCAGCGACAAAGCTTATGAGAAAAGCTTGCAAGGTAAGTATAATCTGAGTTTAAGTTTCAAATTTGCTAACTTAATCCTTTTTCTTGCAGGTGATCCATATTTGAGGTCAAATCCTTTTCAAGAGGAGGGGGATGATGTGATCATGACAAGCATCAAGAAGCAGCTTGAACCTGAGCTTGTAGCTGAGCTTGCACCTGTGGATGAGCATGAGGATGAGAAGATATTGCTTGTCCCATTAGATCATACGACCATAACCAGAGCTAAGAAGTCCAAGGAAGCAGTTGGAAGCATACTCAAATAAAATCCATGCTCGACCAACTACTTGCACCAAGACGAAACCGAAGCAACATCAACTTCAGACGTCAACCAAACTCAAGACGGTTAAGTGAGCTTGTGGTCTAACTTTGTACTCTTTTTCCCTATCCTTGTTTTGTCCCAAATGGGTTTTGTAAGGATAGGTTTATAATGAGGCAAAGCTAGACCACCCCCACTGAGTTCACTCGACCACATGAAGACTAAGGACATCAAGTGTCGCTCGACACAATGCCTTAGTGTCGCTCGAGGCAATGCCTTAGTGACGCTCGACACAATGCCTTAGTCATATTTTTGTTATTTTTCCCTTTTGTATATTTTTTTTTCCTTTTCTTTTATTTTCTTTTTATTTTATTTCCTTTGTTTTTTCTCTTTAAATACTCTAGACCCTAATGTCGAGAAAGGGATCTCAGTTTTTAATGAAAGTCGTGATTGTGCGAGTTTTTTAGGCTCGGCACGTCAATTACCCTCAACGTGCACAATACCGCAATCATAACGGTGTGTCGTTTGTAGCACTTCAAGGTATCGATCCACAAGGAATAGAGACTACGCACCGAAGATGCGAGAAACGAACTAATCTAGAGCCAAACTCTTTTGAAGTTAGTATTTCCAAAAAATTTTAGATGATGTTACAAGAGGAATCGCACCTCCTTATATAGCAATACAAAAGCACACTTACTACAATTTTAAATGTTCTATTAGCTTGCATAAAGGGAAAAGAAAAAGAAAAAGAAAAAGAAAGAGAAGAATGATAATGTTGCAACATGATTGTGTCCAACACTCAATCCTTTATGGGTGGCTTGAAAGTGAATGAGTTGGCTTCAAGGTGGAAAAGTTGTGGTGGTGGGGAATGGTGGAAAGTGCAAACCCGATCTGCTTGACATGACTTTAGTAAATCGATCATATCTTTTGAACCACAGCTCTGATTGATACGAATCCAACGCTCACATGAAGCTAACTCAAATGTCTACAACTTTGATCAAGACCTCAGATTAAACTGGGCGCGGGAAGGTCTTCATCCGGATTTATCTTTAGACACGTTGTTTTTGACTCCTAATCCGGATCGATTGTTGGATCGAGTGTGCACAACGATCTTGGGGTCGGTCCTCTCTTCTGTTTGCTTATTTTTCTTCTTCTTCGGTCTTCCTTCAAGCTTCAAACGTCACATTTGATCCAAGTACTTCCACGTACATAAAATTACACAAAATACCACAAAAACTCTCTAGGACTTCTAAAATACAAATGAATAATTATGAGACATAAAATGCACTAAAACACACTAAAAAGACTCAAAAAAAAATAAAACTAATAGAAATAAATACTCTAAAATGTGTAAAATATGCGTTTATCAAGTCGCCGTTTTCTTTCTCTTGAGTTTTAGAGAGCGATTCTCTTCTTCTTCTTGAGTGCTGGTGTGTAATATCCAGTGTGTTGATCTTCTTTGGTGCGTCATATCCAGAGTAGATTAGTTTGGTGATCAAAGGAACCTCCATCTCCTTTGTGTGACCTATCGATCCACAACCCTTGAAACTGCAGCTTGCAAGGCTTATCCTAGTCAATCATGTTTTGTAGAGTGTTGGATCAAGGGAGTTCATATTAAGTGGTATCAGAGCCTCCACTCTACAACCATCTTGGTGAGATCTTTCCTTGTTCTCGTTTATGTCCTTATTTTTCTTTTAGTTTCGATTCAGTTCTTGCTTCTAGGGTCTGAGTCGAGTTGTTCTAGTTTAGTTTTTGAGATTACGAGTCTAGTTCCTTGTTTAATTGCTTGTGTCGAGTCAGTTTAGCGAAAAAAAAAAAAAAAAAAAAAAAAAATTAGGGTTCATGTTAGGTTGCTAGATAATTGATTGCTTCTGCTTCAAGTTCTTGTTGTTTGCTTGACTTGTTGAGTCGCTGCGATTGTTTGTTGTTAGGTTGCTAAGTCTTTGTCGAGTTTTTAAGTTTCTGTAGCTATATGGTCGAGTTTACAAACCAGAAAACCCATAAAAAGTCGAATTTCCTTTTCTTAGAATTTTGCCTTTTTGCTAGTTTTCCTTTTAATCTGTTTTGCCCTTTTGTTATTTTGCCTCTTTTTCTTGCTGTGATAAATCGATTCTTGTCAAAGAACTAGTTATTGGTTTTGTGTTCTCCATTGTTTCAGGTCGAGATGGCTAGAGGAGTTGGAGAAACCAGCAACAACAACTACAACATCAACAACAACAACACTAAACTGTTGTTTAAAACCATGATGGATCGGATGGAGCAGCTGATGACCACC
>PKMM01030763.1:28998-43338 GCA_002933915.1 Eutrema heterophyllum | reverse complement strand
GAAAACATAAAAACAAAAACAAATAAAAAATTGTCGCATGCTCTCATTATGGATTAAAGTTTTAGAAAACTATATAATATATTCTATACCAAAAATAAACTGTTAACACATCTCAAACTTTTACATCCACAAAATACATTTTGTCCAAAAAATAGAACTAAACATCAGAAAACAAAAATTAAAACTTACCTCCGTTCTAGGATGGATTAGAAAAAGATTATGTCAACATAATAAACTTCAGTTACTTTTCATATTGAACTCCCGTTCTAGGACCGATTAGAAAAAACTGATTATTATATCTAAACACCAAAATAATTATGTGTGTCTCATATGACAAAAATTAAATATACAAAATTATATCTAAACACAAAAATAAATACAAATTATATTACAAATTTTGATAAACAAAAAAAAAAATATTCCAAGAAGCACATGGAAGTGTGCTTTAAAGAAGAAGCGTCTCTTTTTGAGTCGTGTAATGTTTATTGGCCAACAATCGTTTTTTATTAAGAGTGAATTACATAATAAGACACTTCTGTGTCTTTTTCTTTCAAAAAAGACACATCTAACTATTGAGACACTTTTGGAACTGTTAAAGGCTGTGAAAAGACTTCGAAGACCTTCAGTTACAAATGTTGTTTTTTCTCTTTCAATCACCTCAACTTCCGGCGAAAAACCACTGCAAACCCTGCAACTTCATCTCTCTTTTTTTTTTTTGATAAACTCTTCTTCGACACCGACATGAGAGAGAGATGAACAGTATCTTCGATCCCTTTTGGGAAGCACCTCCGCCTCTTAATTCGGACCCGGCAAAGCTTGTTACGGCGGATGAAGTTAGCCAAAGTCAGCCGGAATGGTCTTTTGAGATGTTTCTGGAAGAGATTTCTTCGTCAATGAGCTCGGAGCAAGTGGGAAATAACAACGCGATCGTCGGAGTTTTGTCGGCCCAATCTCTTCCTCCTGTTTTGGGACATAATGATTTCGAGGAAGATAGTCGGTGACTCCTCTAATTCCACCTTCATTTAATCGAAAACCATCGGTGCTTCTTCCACCGTCTCCGCTTGCAACCGCTTATTCCGGCGTGAACGACGAGACGCCGACTTCCTTCCATCTTCTTCAGTATTACCGATTAATTCAGTTTTTTCGCCGGCTTCCTCTTCTTTCTTCTTCACTATTTTAATGTAAATCCCTCTTCTTCTCTTTGTTGGTGGGCTTTCTCGTAAGATTTTATCAAAGTTTTTTTGTTCAAATTCTATTTGGGTGTGATGAAAATTAAACAAATTTGTGTGGGCTTTTGTTAGAAATTGTTGTCTTCCATATAAACGAGTGAGAAAGTAGTTAATAATTTGTGAAATCCATTGATGAAGAGAATTGTACACATGATGGTCGCCATGTTGTAGTTGGGCTCAACAAATCCGAAGTGTAGCTATTCTGCACTTAACCGATCATGTTTGTCATTTCTTAAGCTGATGTATTAATCTTTTGCTGCAGCTGAAAACATTGAAGGGTAGCCACCAATCAAGAGTAAGAGCACGATGTGTTGTTGGTCTTTTTCTGCAGCGAAGAACATTGAATGGTGACCACCAATCAAGAGTAAGAGCACGCTGACTTTGATGAAGACCAAGAGTAGGAATAAGAGCACGATGACTTTGATGACATTTGTTGGCAATTCTGTTCTGGTTATGGGGCAATGCTGATCTGGAATTGTCATTATAGATGAACAAAGAAGAAGGATGAGCAAAGCCCAAATTCAAATGCAGCCAAGACAAGTTGTACTACTACAATTTCTTTGATCTTGTCCACGAATCACTTATGGATGTCTGAAAATAGATGGGCTTGTTAATGTAAATGGTAGCTTATGATGAAGTGTTTTTTGTTGAATTTTGCAGGTGACATTTTCCACGAGCATTTCCAATGAGCCGTTGTCCACGAGAACTATATGAATATTCCAGCAGTTTTCTCTGCCACAGTCGTTCCGGCGGCATCCACCAAAACTGATCGGAGACGGCATCCACGGTCGTTCCGACGGCATCCACGGTCGTTCCGACGGCATCCACTCGTTTGCTAGCTTCGTTTTGATTTGTTTCAATCTTTTATTATGCTAGAAACGATTAGTGAAAGGCTCTGACTTTTGATGATTATTATATGAACTATTTAAGTGGACATCATGTTACCAAAACAAGGCAATTAATTTCAGATCCAATGCAACCCATCCATTAAAGTCAGATCGATATCAACATGGAAGCCAGTAACCCTCGTTGTAGCCAGACCATAGTCCATCTACAATGATACAGAAAAAACAGCTACTATTTGCATTAAACATATACAACAACCTTAAGGATTTTGGTTGTTTTGATAGCTTTCGTGTGGACATTCTAGTGTGGACAATCTTGTGTGGACAAATCTAGTGTGGACAAATCTAGTGTGGACACTTTAGTGTGGACAATCATTGGTGGACGGATGTTTGTGGACAATTACGTATGGATAACTTGAAAGAGAACAAGACAAAATTGAACAAAAGAAGGCAACGACATCCCGGGGATGGACAGTCTTCGACGAATATTTGTGGATGATTATGATCATCATGTGTTTCAGTGTTTATGTTGTTTGGTCTTTGTAAACTAATTTCAATTCATCGAATCCACAATAATTTGACTGTCCACATAACTTAATTGGTTATTGTATTGTATTGTGGACAACGCATGGTGGATACATTATATTTAGAATGTAATCAAGTGTTCTTCGTTGTTGAAATTTCTTTAATCATTGCTAATGCAGTGTCTTTTGTCATACGTTGTCCACAATACGTTGAATATATAGAAATATGATTACACATTATATTTAGAATGTAATCAAGTGTTCTTCGTAGTTGAAATTTCTTTAATCTTTGCTAATGCAGTGTTTTTGTCTAATTGTGTTTGTTGCAGGGTATTACAGAGTGCCCATAACGCAACACATCTTGTGTATCAAAACACAATTGCAAAAGCAACAATTAATATGTCTCTGATTTGCTTTTTTCATTTTCTAAGATTCTTGCTTCTTCCCTTTCTGAGATTCCTGCATCTTCCCTTTCTGAGATTCCGGCTTCTTCCCTTTCTGAGATTCTTGCTTCTTCACTCTCTCCAGATGTCTCGGTACCAACTCTGCAATTTTCTGCATCAGTTGCTTCCTGAAAACATATATCATCAACACAATGAGCACATCATATGTCTCGAAGAACACCTCGTAGTGTTACACGGGTGGAGACTATTCTTGTAAAGCATGTAAAGCTGCAAATCCAAATGGATATCATATATTCACTCTTTCATGAGCATGAGGAATATGTAACTAGATAACATCGACAAAGTATAGTGGACGGATGAAATGCAACTGGTATAATTGGACAGGTTGTGAAAATTTAATGGATTAATTTTATTTCAAAAAAAAAAGACACTGAGAGCTTACTGATTCGCATCCCAAAAATGTAACAGTCGACCCATCATCTTGAAAGTAGAATATAATAAGATATCACAATTGGACAAGCAAATTAGATATAGTAGACGTTATCCAGGGGACGTCATCCATGAGACATTATCCACAATACATTATCCACAGAATGTTATCATGGAAGTCAAGTAGCTGTAAAGAACTCGGGTTCACATAGTCAAATGATTTGAGATTTGTAGAAACGTGGATTTGTAAAAAGATTTGCGGAATGTACAATATTAAATCTCCTTAATGTTTTCTTTTGTCCACGAGGACATGATAACCAACAACAAAAATATCACAAATCCAATTTCAAAATCCAAAACAATTTTGTAACCAATCTGTATAATCCATTCTTGAAATCAATCTTAAGAACTTGGATGTGCTTTGATGCTTTGATTGGAGAAGAGAGTAACACATTCTTGGCTTTGATCGGAGAAGAGAGTGATTGGATAATGATTCATAAACAGCAAAATATTGTATCTTTCCACTCGTGGACGAGCCAGCGTGGACGAGCTAGCTTGGACGAGCCAGCGTGGGCGAGCTAGCGTGGACGAGCTAGCGTGAACGAGCTGGCGTGGACGGCTAGCGTGGATGAACTACCATGGACGAACTACCGTGGACGAGTAAGGGTACATAAACATGATTTTGCAAAGAACGCAGATTGCTGATCCGATCGGTAGCCATTAGAGACAGAGTATAACCCCTTCCTTATGCCTGCAAAAATCTAATTTAGAATCAGTTTGACAAACTCTGAATCGAACAAAGAAAATCTCAGTTTGAGCTTACATAAATTTCAGAAAATCACAAATAAAAACAGTTTTGAGATTCAGAATCCGACAAAGAGAACATCACACACATGAGATTCAGAATGAAAAATCTATGAATTGAACATCAGTTGAAACAAATGAGGAAAAACACAGAACATTGGTATCATATATCAATGTTAAAAGCAGAACTTTTAAGAGAAATATCACCAAACGAGCAAAACCCATAAAGAGTAGAACCCTAATAATGAGATTAAAATCGATCAGGTTCATATCACAAGAATAAAGTCAAAAGAGATAGAAAACCAATTTCAGGAATCAAAAGGGAAATTGGTTTGTAAAATACAGAACATAGATGAGATGCACAAGATATCTATGGCCTAAAGTACACATCACTAGAGACAAAAAATTAAAACCAGTAAGGACGAACAAGAGTAGCTTCTCTCATCTCTACAAGTGAAGCTTTGATAATTAATATTCTCTTTGGTTAAATGAAGTGAACTGTCAACATACAAATTCAAGAGGTTCCATGACACATTCTACCACGGGTTAGAACCTCGATTCAGATCCCGTCTCTTGGTTTTTTTTTTGTTAGTCTACAAATATTGTCTGCGTGAGACAAAAAAATTTCAATCTGGATATTTGTTCTTTTTCATTAAGATTTTTATTATACTAAAGAAATAAATTTGCTTTTAAAATGTGAGTGATTTTCGAATTAGTATAATGGGCTTGAGTATAGATATTATGTTTGATGGGCCTGATTGGTACATTTTTGTATACTTAGTGTAATGGGCCTGTAATATGTTTTAAAAAAAAGTTTGAGAGCTTATTTAAATTACTATAAACTAAAAAAAATAAATTGAAAACAAACTCAAAATAAACATTTAAACATATTAAAAAGTCTAATTAGCTTAAGATATAAACATATACAATTTAATTTTAGTAAACTCAAAAAATAAATTACATGTAATTTTATAACTAAACATATTAAAAAATTATAGCTACAAAAACAATTGATATCTAAACACAAAAATCACCCTAAACCTATAAACGTATATTACAATAATTCAACATATTATGAAAACTAAATCTACAAAATAAATTATGTCTAACCACAAAATAAATATGTGTCTCATGTTACAAAAATTAAATCTACAAAAACAAATTATATATGAACACAAAATAAATTTGTCTCTCATATTACAAAAATTAAATCTACAAACACAAATTATCTAAACACAAAAATAAACACAAATTATATTTCAAAATTTCATAAAAAAAAAAATCCAGTGTGGACGCACGGATTAGAATCTAGTGAACAGTTAAAAAGTGCTAAAAATTAGGACACTTTAAAAAAGTATTAGAAAACTAATGAAAATTAAAGGGTGCTATAATATGCAAAGCTCTGTTGTTTTTACCTTTAATATATATTTTTTTGTATTTTGAAAACTAAAATATGGCTCCATATGTGGAGGAGAAATTCAAAATAGACGCACGCATACATTATTTGGACACCGTTCATCTTCGTGAAAACTGCCACGAAATATACAAATGAATACTTTTTTTTTTTGATTAATTTCTGCGGCAAATTTTCCTTCGGTCAATTTTTTTCGATTCTGGAAGCGAATTCTCTGAGAAATCTAGCTCTGATTCTCCTACTTCACATACTCGCTCCCTGTTCCTGAAGCTTGATTTTTATAAGAAATATTTTATCGAAATTGAATCGAGGAAGAAGAAGAAGAAGAAATTGATCTGAGATATTTTGATTTCGTATATATAATATATAGTTAGGTGTTTGAACATACAACGAAGTACCAATGGTCTAGTGGTAAAATATTATCCTGTCACGGTACAAACCTAGGTTCGATTCCTGGCTGGTGCATAAATTATTTTATAACGACAATAAGACCAAACCGTTGAGAAACCAAACGCCGTTTACGGTTTTGGTGAAATTGACCGATTTTCATAATTTCATATAGTAAATTCAAAATTATAGGTAGTTCATGATGTTTTTAGCATTGATCGATATCTCGTGTATGAATAATCATGAGCCGAATAGTTCATGGGAGAATACGCTAAAATCTCTGCCGTGGCCCGTGTGCGTAGGAAATTTTTTTTTTTTTTCCGTATATATAAACCCTTAAGAATGATGCTTAAGTACTCGATTAAGTTTAAAACATTAAAAAATAAACAGTTTCATACGTGGCTTCCACGTCGACAATATATAACGGGTTTATAATACCGTGATGTCCAATGTATGATTTAGCACGAAATAAAATACTATCTATGAAATTTGAATTTTTGATTACTTGGGATATAATTTAGCACGGTGATATAATTTGTGTATCTTTAACATATGAGCTTCGTTCATGTATAAAATAGCCAATTTTCCGAAAATCGTAGATATTCATTAAGGGTAAAACCAATCAAACCCATTTCTACACAATTAATTAAACAAATCAGCATAATATACTGTTATTTGCGGGTTGGTCCGTCAAAGAATCTAAAAATTTTAAACCGATGCGAGGCGGGTTAAATGAATGGATTATCTCGCGGAAAATCCCATAGTTGATCCGAGACAGAGTCAACTTTATTCAAGAAAGGCGAGAATAACACTTTTGTTCCCAAACTTTTGTTCCAAAATCAACATGATGAATTAAATTTTCATCAATAATAGGAGTTTTTGACGACCTTAGCTGAAACTTAAGTTTGTAGTAGACATTGAAACTAGATGAGCTCAGGGCATATGGTTATCGTGGTCTTGGACGGGTAAAATAATAGAGGTTCTGAAGGAGACAAACTTTTTTGCAGATAAAAAGATCGATGGGATTAATATAGAGTAGAGTTATAATGCTATTTTACGTCTTGAGGAAAGAAGATGAGGTTATGTTACATTTTGCTTTCTAAATTCTCATAGGGACCCCCCGGAAGTCCTTCCAGAGCATGTTGAATAATTTTGATGGATTATGTCATTTCGATAAGTTGTACTAAATAACGAGTTAATGAATCTCCTTGTTTTTGCCACTGTATTTCCCATTCAAATTCATCGTAAGACTCTCTGTGAGAGTCGAAACTCACACAATCAATATTTTGTCAAGATTTTTAAAGGGAACAAAAATTTCTTGGAAAAAACACAGTAAGAGATCCAAAGATGGTATTGTATTGCTGTGAAAAAAGCGTATGGGTACAAGTTGCAAAGAGCTATTGCTAGGGTTTCAAGATGGGTTACAAAGATGATTATGAATACTATTTATATGGGTCTGCACTGATGGGAATCTCGGAGGTGAACAAGAATATTTCCTTTCTGCTTTGTACGGTCACCGACTTTGACTAGGGTAATTGATGATCTGGGCCTTTAACTTGACCCATGGGAGTTAGGTAGATGGGCCTCGTTTCGGCCCACGGTATATTCGTTCCGGGCGGCTTGTAATCTGGTTGAATCGATCTACTTTCGATTCAAGGCGGGAAGAATTGGCTTCGGCTCGGGTTCAGGCCTGTTCTTGGTCTGGTTGAACGATGTCTTGGCTTTGCTCTTCCGGTCGAGGCGAGATGTCTGAGACTTGCCACTCACAACTGTCACCCTTCGACTTGGGCCTTACATACTCCTCTGTGGGTCGATGTTAATCTTGAGTGGGTGAAATCCGACCCCAACAGTTTACCCCCCATCTCGTCAGATTCAAAGATGATTGTGACAAGGTGAAGCTTTATCGAGATTAACCGCCGTGCCGAGGTTACGCTCAACAGATTGTTATCGTCTGCTTGCCGAACCATAACGAAGGGTCTTGGTTGATCATCATTCTGGTCTCGGGGTGGAGCACTTATAGCCTTTTCTTCTCTGGAAATAAAAACCAAAGCTCGGGCGAGAGTGTCTTCGACTGTCGATGGCCTTTTGAGTGTGATTTCTGCTCAGAACTTTGATCCTAGCCGCAACGCCCGCTTCAGTGTATCGCGTGCAACTTGGTCACTTACGAATTCCTCCATTGAGAGTGATATTTTGAAATGTTCCATAAAGTGACGTAACGATTTTGACGGCCTCTGGGTTAGGGTCCACAGATCAGAGTCGGGGATTCCATGTTCGGAGAAACGCCTTATGAGTCCTGCAGATAATTGTTGAAAGTTGTGAATTGAATTCCGGTCGAGCTTCGAGTACCAGTCGAGGGCGGCTCCCTTGAGATGTTTCTCGAACCAGAAGCTATATCCGTCTTCGCCCTTGATTCCTTCGGGATCGTACCGACCCCTTGCCGTGCAAAAGGTCGTTACGTAGGCTACGGGATTTGTCGTTCCATTGTACAATGCGATCCGACCTGGGTGGCGCATGGTTGCCTCGGAGGAGGTCGTGTCGTATTCACTCAGGTTCATTCCTAGCTGATCGTCAGCCTCGTCTACGGGTGTGGCGTTTCTCGTTTTTTCCTCGATTGAGATAAAATCTGAGGCTCGGCGTAGAGCGTCCTGGAATGTTGGAGGTGCTTTCAGAATGAGCTCCCTTCGGATGTCCGATTTGAGCTGTAGTACCCTTTTTAATGCGCTGATTGCGACCTGATCGTTCTTCTTCTCTCCTTTCGAGCCGCCGCAATGAATCAGCCCATGAAACTCCGTAATAGCTCTGTTGGTCCTTGAATCAGGCTCCACAGGTCGGCATCGGGGGATCTTTGCTCTATGAGTGCGGCGAATCTCTCTAGGAATTGGGCAGACAGTTGACGAAAGTTGTCGATCAAGCCTCGCTCTAGATTTGAGAACCAGTCGAGTGCGGCGTCTTCTAAGTGTTCTGCGAACCGGCGACAAAATCTCGCCTCTTCTTTACTTTCAACTAATCCGGCTCGACACATCGCCATACGAAAAATTCTAATGTGGTCGTTCGGGTCGGTCGACCCATCGTAGAACGGAATTTTGACTTTTTCCTGATCGGGAATGATCGCCTCGGTAATTCTCGTCGTAAAGGTGGTCTTTCGGGATTCCCTTGGCATGCGATTGTCCTCGAGATATATGCCGATTACATGATGCTCTTTTGGACTGGTGGCTCGCCTCTCGATGTCGTTTTGAGTGGGAGCTGCTTCGGTCTTGCTTGCTTTGCCTACCCAGGGTCGCCTCGTCATTGCCAACTTGTCGCGTTGCGCTCGGCACTGATGTATTCACAGCTCGTCGGCGCGTTGCATTTGCTCCACCCAGAGAATGTTTTCTTCCTCTTCGGTTAAATTGTTGTTGAAAAGACCCGAGCCGTTGGTATCCTCCAAACGCGCTTCTCCCTGCTTGTTGCGTTGGTTTCGATCCATTCTCATTAGTTCGTCGACAAATCGCATTTGCTCCGTCCAGAGAACATTTCCTCCCATGAAATCGTCGTTGAATCGGCTCGGATCGGGGATGTTCTCCGCGGCTTGTGGTCTTTTCGTGCCGATGCGGGTTCACCGTTCATGATACGACCCGAGATGCCAGTTCCTTCGGTTCGGGTTGTCTCGTCATTGGTATTCCTCTCGTGGTGAGTTCCCATGGGCTCGATGATTTGCTGCCTTATTCTGCGAACCGTCCGAGGTGGACTAGATGAGAGCGGTTCTGCAACTGCTGGTATCGCTCCTCCGGACGAGTATGCTGATTGTACCCTTCTTGCCGAGGTCATCACAGGGGTCGAGAAATGGAGGGAGGTTGGACTGAGATCGACCGCGAGTCTTGCCTCTTCTGGTACCGTGGTGACTTCGATATCCGGACGGCGTCCCGAGGCATTGATTCTTTCGCCTCGATTTGCTTCATCGTTGGCGTTTTCAATCGCCCCGAGGTGTCTGGCTCGGGGGTTTGTTGCTTCGTTCTAGGACTCGGTCGAGATGGATTGAATAATAGTGGCCTTGTCGCCGCAGGTGTCACTTCTCCAGATGAACGTAGTGGTGGCGATGTATCTTGAACCAAGGCGGTCTCAAGCGTGGAAAAGTCGAGGAGCGTTGGTTTGGGGTCGAACCTTGTAAGATCTCTTGGAGGTACGTCCGAGCCGAGGTTCTCAATTTGCCAGTGATATACTCATATCTTACATGTTCTAGCATGCATTTTTGTCTAGGTTTCGAGTTTTGCATGTAGTTCATGTCGTTTACTTAGTGTCTTAGTCATCTTTAGAGAATATGATGTTTTGCATTAGGTCCTAGCGTGTCTCGCATGTTTTGGAGTCTTTTCTAGGTACTTGGAAGCACTTTGGGAGGATTGGAAGACAAGGAGCCAAGTTTGATCGGATTTGGATACAAGGAGAGATGGCCAAGGCAAAAGAGCAATTTGTAGAGGAGTGTACCGACCCGTCCTAGGTCGGCACACTGGATCGGTATTGAGGCAGAGAGATGTGCCGATCCACAGCTCACTTCGCACCGAACTATAATGGATCGGCATACTCTCCCAGAACTCCAAGTTTTCACGCGGCACACTTTCTCTTGCCCCGCACCGACCGATCCTAGAGCGGCACACTGGATCGGTATTGAGGCAGAGAGTTATGCCGATCCAAAGAGCCCTCCCATACCGACCCAGAATCACTCGGCACAAATCCTCAAGAAGATTAGTACTGACCCACTCCCGGTTGGTACCAGCCAGCGATCACTCGGATAAAACTTTTGCCGGCTAAAACTCGTCCCGCGTATGACCCGGCACGCCTCGCATCGGTAATTCCTCAAGAAGAATTAGTACCGACCCACTCTCGGTCGGTACTACTGAGCGGCACTAATCCAGCACTCACACAGATCAATTTCTGCCGGCTAAAACTCATCCCGCGCTCGATCCAGCATGCCTTGCATCGACCACATCCTTGTTTTAACCGGCTAAACCTGCATCCAGCATCCAGCATCCGAGACCTGCACAATGAAGATTAGTACCGAGTGGTTTGTACCGACCCAAGATCGGTCGGTATAAACTTTCTGCTGCAAAACCGATCTAAACCCGACCGGGTCAATACCCGGTTTGTTCCGGGTTGACCCGTTTCGCACTATTCACTATACATATATTTTTTAGACCTAATTTTTGGCATATGTCTTTTCATATGTTAAAAACCTCCCTTTGGAGTGTTCTAAGTATTTTGTAAGAGAGATTCTCATTTTAATTTATGCAATCTAAGTTTATCTCTTAATCTCTTCTTCTCATATCTCAATTCTTAATCATCTAATCATCTAATCATGGGATTTAACATGTTCTTCATAGGATTTGTTGGGTCCATCATGATTAGTTAGTAGTCTTTTAGAGTTTGAAGATGGGGTAGATTTAGGGAGATCCAAGGGTTGATTCATGATGTTTAGGGCTAGATCTTCTCATATCCCTTCTTGTTTAGTGATCTTAAGGCTAGATATGCTTGAGAAAGCTTGGTTAGATTCAAGGACATTTCCCACCCACAAGGTGTTCAATGAAATGTCTCAACGAACTATTCAAGAGATATTCACTCCTAGCCTATGATAGTAGTTGCCTAGGGTGTCTATTTGGTTGATCTTGATAGATTACACTTAATGCTTGCTAATTAGTAATTCACAAATGAGAGTTTGATCTTGGGTCAATAATTAGCATAGTGATTAACTCCTTGAGAGAGGGTTAGTCAAGATTAAGGATCCTTGCCTAGGGATTAGCCTTATTTGAGTATAGACATCATGAATTTAGTCTTGGATCATCCTATTTCCATTGCCTCATCTTTGAATACGCTTTTGTTTAATGCATTCCAACTTGTTTAGTTTGCTATTTCTTTATCTTGTTTAGTTTGCTTAGCTCATCAATTAAAATACAACCCCTCTTGATTTAGCTAAACTTACCTAGTTCCTTGCATTCTTTGTGCATCGAAATCAGACCCGATTTGGATTGATACCTCATATACTACATGGTATAGTGAGTTATTGATACCTCAAAGGACTTGCAAAAGTCTTAGTATCAGCCAGTCGCTGGTCCGACCTCTCGAGAACAACATCTTGACCTTTTCTGACATGATTTTGTTTAGCTTGTCTTGTTCCTTCGTCTTCTTTAGCAGCGAGGTGATCATGCATGTCCTTCAATTCGGTTAAGGGCGCCAACGTTGTTTCCACGGGTGCTACGGGAGTGCCATCGAGACCGATCATTCTGCCGGTTGTACCTTCTCTGTTGGGCTCCGTCATATCTTCCGATCTCGTTCATGGTATTTTCGCGAGTAAAAACTTCTTGGTCCCCACAGACGGCGCCAAACTGTGAGAGTCGAAACTCACACAATCAATCTTTTGTTGAGATTTTTAAAGGGAACAAAAGTTTCTTGGGAAAAACACAGTAAGAGATCCAAAGATGGTATTTTATTGTTGTGAGAAAAGCGTATGAGTACAAGTTGCAAAGAGCTATTGCTAGGGTTTCAAGATGGGTTACAAAGATGATTATGAATATTATTTATATGGGTCCGCACTAACGAGAATCTCGTAGGTGAACAGGAATATTTCCTTTCTCTGCTCTGTGCGGCCACCGACTTTGACTAGGTAATTGATGATTTGGGCCTTTAACTTGACCCAGGGGAGTTAGGTAGATGGGCCTCGTTTCGGCCCACGGTATATTCGTTCCGGGCGGCTTGTAATCTAGTTGGCTCGGTTCTACTTTTGATTCAAGGTGGGAAGAATTGGCTTCGGCTCGGGTTCAGGCATGTTCTTGGTCTGGTTGAACGATGTCTCGGCTTTGCTCTTCTGGTCGAGGCAAGATGTCTGAGACTTGCTACTCACGACTGTCATCCTTCGGCTCGGGCCTTACATACTTCTTTGTGGATCGATGTTAATCTCGAGTGGGTGAAATCCGACCCCAACACTCTTTTTAGGAATATTGTTTTGGATCGAGTTTATTACTGTATATCCATGAGTGCAATTTGGTCTTTCTCTCCATTTAAATGTTTCATTTCCTGTTTGTTTTATAGCCTTTGAATAGTATGGTCTTGGAGTCATGAATTTGTGGGATGAAATAAAATATCTTAAATGAATTGCATGGTAAATTTTTAACAAAATCTGTAACAAAATATGTGACTGAATCTATGGGAGCGAATCGCAGCGACAATAGCAAGCGACAAAAGAAAAAAACCTTAGTCTTACTAAATCAGGACATGAATTAGCAAAATGAGTAAAATGCAGCAACGTACAAACCTTTAAAAGAAACTCAGAAAGGGTTTGTTCATTGGGTTGCTGAATTTAACAATGCATTATCATTATATGCACTTTATACACAATGTTATTGCTGAGATACAAAGAGTACAAAAAATTATGATAGCTTTTTATTTTTAAGTGTTGGATGATATATATCTCAGGAAGGTTGGGGGATAAAAGACTAGAAACTAGCGGTGGCTTACCACGTATATTAAAAAATCAACAGAGCATCTCAGCGGTGCAAATATTGTTGGGGTCGGTTCTTACTCGTTCGAGATTAATATTAGTTTAAAGCCAAAAATACCAAGCTAAGGGGATGGGAAGCCCCCGAGCCAAAGCGAGACGATTGTGAGAGCAGAATCTCACAACCTCAATTCTCGGCTTGCTTTAGGTTGAATGTACTTAGAAAAACTTAGAAGAAATTGAGAGAAAAAGTTGTGTATTATTCTCTTTGCCAAGAATTCGGTCCCCACAATATGGCTGGTGCTTTGAACTTATACCAGCTGAAAACATAACTGTCTAATCTTAATTATTTACATTAAATTCGGAAATAAATATATGATCTTCATCTTTAATGCTGAGCTTGATTCCAGGGTTTCAAATTGATGCGCTTTGACTTGGTCAAATGCGTGATTCTGCTCCCAACGACCTCTCGTGCTCGGTTCTTCCAGCTTGTCAGCTTGCTCTTCTTTGCGACCTCGCTTGCCTCAGCTCGTAACCAGGCTCAGGAACCCTCTTCATGGGCCGAGCCTTCCTTGTCGAGCCCGTTTACTCAGGCTGGGCCTAGAGTGCGGAATCCGGGCCCAATAGTTGCCCCCCAGCATCCTTATTGACTTTGTTGATATATCATGGTTTTTACCCCTTTTAAGCCATGATATAGGTCCGTTTTATAGAGTCTCTCTACTATTTTGTAGTGTTTTAGAGTCTTTTACAGGTTTTAGCACGTTTGGAGCATAATTGAAGATATTGGAGCTTTTTGGAGTATTTTGGAGCAAAACAGAAGTTTGTATAGCTGAGTACCCGAT
>PKMM01030763.1:15484-28736 GCA_002933915.1 Eutrema heterophyllum | reverse complement strand
TGGAATTGGAGATTAAAGCTTGTTAATCATCTTATCACAAACGAGAGTTTGTTCTTGATTTGGTGATTAACAAAGTGATTAGTGCCACGAGAGTGGATTAGTCATAATTGTGAATTCCATGTTCTAGGATAGTGTTTAATTCAATCTAAATCATCATTGTTTGTTCATTAATCATCTTCTTGATAGTTAATTCATTTTTCCAACACTTCTAGCCTTTGTTTTCTTTCTTGCATTTTACATTCTTTGTTCAAAAATATAAAAACTCAAAAACATTTGCTCTAGCTTAGGAAGATTCATGTATTCTTAGTGCATTGATCTTAACCTCTATGGATTGACCTCTTATGCTACAATGACAAGCATAGAGGAATTGATATGAACATAATAAAAAATCCTTTATCAATATTCACTCATAGCCTATGATAGTAGTTGCCTAGGGTGTCTATTTGGTTGATCTTGATAGATTACACTTAATGCTTGCTAATTAGTAATCCACAAATGAGAGTTTGATCTTGGGTCAATAATTAGCACAATGATTAACTCCTTGAGAGAGGATTAGTCAAGATTAAGGATCCTTGCCTAGGGATTAGCCTTATTTGAGTATGGACATCATGAATTTAGTCTTGGATCATCCTATTTCCATTGCCTCATCTTTGAATTCGCTTTTGTTTATTGCATTTTTACTTGTTTAGTTTGCTATTTCTTTATCTTGTTTAGTTTGCTTAGCTCATCAACTAAAACACAACCCCTCTTGATTTAGCTTAACTTACCTAGTTCCTTGCATTCTTTGTGCATCGAAATCGGACCCGATTTGGATTGATACCTCATATACTACATGGTATAGTGAGTTATTGATACCTCAAAGAACTTGCAAAAGTCTTAGTATCAATTTGGCGCCGTTGCCAATTGGGTTTAGATTTCGACATTAAGATTTAGGTTCTTTTTGAGATTAAGTATTATTTTCCTTTGGCTACTAATCTCGTTCACTTTCTATTACTCTTTCTCGATCTTGTAGGTGTATGCATACCCGTTCTAAAGCCAAGGACAACCTAGTTCAAGCACGGGACGACATTCACTTATTGAACCGCGGGGTTAGAGCACGGAGAGCAGGTGTGAGACAACATCAAATCGAAGACAACATGGAGAACTTCGAAGAGGTTCCACTTGGGAACATTCATGACAACGTGGACCACCTTCCTCACCAAAGGCAAGGTGGTAATGGAAACCACCGCGGCCAAGGAGGGAACGCCCACAACCCCAACCCACCCGCCCACAACGTGCGAGCTCCACGCCACCCTCCTAGAGCTCAAAACGTCGTTGGCGCGGGTGATGCCGCGAATGCTCACCGTAATCGCCAAGGAATCCAAGCTCCTCCGGTCGAGAACAACAACTTTGAGGTCAAGGCTGCTTTGATTAACATGGTGCAAAACAACAAATTTCACGGGTTGGCCATGGAAGATCCTCTTGACCACATCGATCAATTCGATCGAATATGCGGTCTAACAAAAATGAACGGTGTATCGGAGGATAGCTTAAAGTTGAGACTTTTCCCCTTCTCTCTCGGTGACAAGGCTCATCAATGGGAGAAAAGCCTTCCTCAAGGCTCGATCACCACATGGGATGATTGCAAAAGAGCGTTTCTAGCCAAATTCTTCTCCCCCTCAAGAACCGTGAAGTTAAGAAACGAGATCTCTAGTTTCACTCAACGGAACCATGAGTCTTTTAATGAAGCTTGGGAGAGATTTAAAAGCTACACCACCCAATATCCAGACCACGGGTTCTCGGATGCCTCACTTTTGAGTACTTTATACCGTGGTGCCTTACCAAAGATAAGGATGATCTTGGACACCGTATCTAACGGAAATTTCTTAGCCAAACAAGTAGATGAAGCAATGGAGCTCGTCGAGAACCTTGCTCATAGCGATGGCACTTACGGTGATGACTATGACCGAGCCACAAGAACCACTAGCGACGTTGATGAGCAAAAGAGGGCCAAGGAATTGAAGAGCCTCAATGATAAGATTGACAAGCTTCTCCACTCATCTCAAAAGCATGTTCATTTTGTTGGGGACAATGAGGACAACCAAGCTTATCAAGATGAGGTTGTAGATGGGGCTACCCAAGAGGAGATGAACTATGTGGGTAATCAAGGATACCAAAGGGGCGGTTTCAACCCAAATTACCAGAACCACCCTAACTTCTCTTACCGGAACCCAAATGTGGAGAATCCATAAGATCAAGTGTACCCTCAACAACACCAAGCCAACCAAAGTGGTCAACAAAGGAACTTTACTTCTCAACAACAAGGTCAAGGTTCCAACAACCAAGGCTATGTTCCCAAGAATACTTTTCAAGGGAACCAAGGAGGATTTCAAGCCAAAGCACCTTTCATTGCCCCACCCGGTTTTCAACAAGGCTTTGTCCCCCAAGGTCAAGCAACTACGTCTAAACCGCAAGAGCTTGACTTGAACACCATGTTTCAAAAACTTCTCAAGGGACAAGCGGAGATCAATACAAGGGTAGATTGTTCTTTCAATGATCTTAACTCCAAGCTTGAGACATTGAGCTCCAAGGTTAAACAACTTGAAAGCAAGGGAACCGCTTCTTCTTCAAGGTCACAAGGTCAACTACCGGGAAAGCCCGAGACCAACCCCAAGGAGTATGTGAATTCCATCACACTAAGGAGTGGTGCGGTCTTACCTACTAGAGAAGCTCCTCCTACTCTCAACGAGGACATTGAGAACCAAAGTGGGGGGGGGGGGGGGGGGAACTNGAACTTGAGACTCAAGATGAAGAGGTAGTTGAAGACACGGTTTTGGAAGGAAAAGAAAAGGGTAAACGGGTTGAAGAGGTCAAGACCAAGGTTGTTGCTCAAGAGAAGCCCAAGAAGAGAGAGACTTTGTTTGTCCCACCACTACCTTATGCGCCAAAGCTTCTGTTTCCCGGACGCTTCAAGAAGAAATTGTTGGAAAAGTACAAGGCGGTGTTTGATAGACAAATGGCCAAGGTTGAGCTTACCATGCCTTTGGTGGATGCATTCTTACTTGTGCCTCAATATGCCAAGTTCCTCAAGGATGCCGTGAAAGAAAGAGCTAAGGAGATGGAGTCCATGGTGGTATTGACTCATGAGTGTAGTGCCATCATCCAAAAGAAAGTGGTACCCAAGAAACTTGGAGATCCCGGTAGTTTCACTCTCCCTTGTGCTTTGGGACCTCTAGCATTCAATAATTGTCTTTGTGATTTGGGTGCTAGTGTGAGTCTAATGCCATTTTCCGTTGCTAAGAGATTGGGATTCACGAAATACAAGGCTTGTAGGATCTCCTTGGTCCTTGCGGATAGAAGCGTGAGAGTGCCAATTGGGCTACTTGAAGATTTACCAATCGCGGTTGGAGATTTCATTGTTCCAACGGATTTCGTAGTCTTGGAGATGGATGAGGAACCAAAAGACCCCTTGATCTTTGGAATGCCCTTCTTGGCAACCGCGGGAGCGATCATCGATGTGAGGAAAGGCAAGATTGACTTGCACTTGGGTAAAGATGAGGTGCTTGAATTCAACATCAATGACGTCATGAGGAAACCCACCATAGACGGTCAATGCTTCTACATAGATATCATGGATGAATTGGCGGATGAACTCCTTGAAGAGTTGAATCTTGAAGATGGCTTGCAAGTGGCTTTGACTACGGACCAAGGTGAACATGGGTACTTGAATGAGGAAAGTGAAGGCTACAAGTTGATTTTGGACTCGCACAAGCCAATGGTTAAGGAAACTTCATTCATTGACTTGGGTCTTCAAGGGTTGAAGTGTGAAGAAGATTCTACATTGGGTTTGGTCCAAGAAAGCTTTGCTTTGGAAGTGGGACATGATGAGGACGTGGTAGAGGCTAGCAATGGTAAGTCTAGCATGGATGACGATTGGAGTGAGCTCAAGGCACCTAAGGTGGACCTCAAACCGCTCCATAAAGGGCTAAGGTACGCTTTCTTAGGTCCCAATGAGTCTTACCCAGTGATAGTTAATGATGAGCTTAGTGAAGATGAAATTGTCACCCTTTTGAAAGAATTAAAAAAATTTAGAAAGGCAATCGGATACTCTCTAAGTGACATTAAGGGTATTTCCCCATCTCTTTGCACACATAGGATCCACCTAGAGAGCGAATCGATGATTTCCATTGAACACCAACGTAGGTTGAATCCTAATTTGAAGGAGGTGGTCAAGAAAGAGATTCTAAAGCTCCTAGATGCGGGGGTTATCTATCCTATCTCCGATAGTACATGGGTGTCCCCGGTTCATGTGGTGTCTAAAAAGGGTGGAATCACAGTGATAAAAAAACGACAAAGATGAGTTAATACCGACTAGGACTATCACCGGTCATAGGATGTGCATTGATTATCGAAAACTTAACTCCGCCACTAGGAAAGACCACTTCCCCCTTCCTTTCATTGATCAAATGCTTGAGAGACTTGCCAATCACCCGTTCTATTGCTTTTTAGATGGTTATTCGGGATTCTTTCAAATCCCCATTCACCCGAATAACCAAGAGAAGACGACATTTACATGTCCTTATGGCACATTTGCTTATCGAAGGATGTCGTTTGGACTATGTAACGCACCCGCCACATTTCAAAGGTGCATGATGTCGATCTTCTCGGATCTAATTGAAGAGATGGTCGAGGTCTTCATGGACGATTTCTCGGTCTATGGCTCCTCGTTCTCTTCTTGTTTGTCCAATCTTTGTAGGGTGCTAAAAAGGTGCGAGGAGACAAACTTGGTGCTAAATTGGGAAAAATGCCACTTTATGGTGCGGGAAGGCATCGTGCTAGGACACAAGATCTCCGAAAGGGGTATTGAAGTGGACAAGGCCAAGATTGAGGTCATGGTGAGTTTGGAACCGCCAAAGACGGTGAAAGATGTCCAAAGCTTCTTGGGTCATGCGGGTTTCTACCGTCGCTTCATCAAGGATTTTTCAAAGATCACAAGGCCTCTCATTAGGCTCCTTTGCAAAGACATTGAGTTCAACCTTGATGAGGAGTGTTTAGAGGCGTTTTTGGAGATTAAGAAAGCGTTGGTTAGTGCTCCAGTTGTTCAAGCTCCGGATTGGGATCTACCATTTGAGATTATGTGTGACGCGAGTGACTTCGCGGTTGGAGTGGTCTTAGGGCAAAAGAAAGACAAGAAGGTTAATGTCATCTACTATGCAAGTAGGACGTTGGACGATACCCAAGCAAGGTATGCGACGGCGGAAAAGGAGTTGTTAGCGGTGGTATTTGCTATGGAGAAATTCCGTTCGTATGTGGTTGGCTCGAAGGTCATAGTCTACACGGATCACGCGGCTGTACATAGACGCCAAGAAAGACACCAAGCCAAGACTTCACCGGTGGATTTTGCTCTTGCAAGAGTTTGACATGGAAATTGTAGACAAGAAGGGTATTGAAAACGGGGTAGCGGACCACTTGTCTAGGTTGAGAATTGAAGACCTTGTCCCGATTAATGATTCACTCCCCGAGGAGCAGTTGATGTTGGTGAGTGTATTAAGGAAAGGAGTTGAAGCCATGAAGGGTCTCGAGAGTGCAAACGGGTTAGAAGACGGTAAGCTACCATGGTTTGCGGATTTGGTGAACTACTTAGCTTGTGGAAGGGAACTGCCTAACTTAAAGGGCTACAAGAAGAAGAAGTTCTTTCATGATGTCACAAGGTACTATTGGGATGAACCATTCTTGTACAAGTTGTGTTCGGATGGTTTATATCGAAGATGTGTGGCGGAAGAAGAAATGAACGGAATCTTGTTCCATTGCCATTGCTCGTCCTATGGAGGTCATTTTGCTTCTTTCAAGACGGCGACAAAGGTCCTCCAATCCGGTTTTTGGTGGCCTAGCTTGTTTAAAAACGCTCATGCTTTTGTCTCCACTTGTGATGCGTGCCAAAGGAAGGGGAACATTGTTAGAAGAGATGAGATGCCTCAAAATCCTATTCTTGAAGTTGAAATTTTTGACGTTTGGGGCATCGACTTCATGGGACCGTTCCCCTCTTCATATGGTAACCAATATATATTGGTAGCGGTGGACTATGTGTCTAAATGGGTTGAAGCAATCGCTAGTCCGACCAATGATGCTAAGGTGGTTCTCAAGCTCTTCAAGTCCATCATTTTTCCGAGGTTCGGAGTTCCAAGAGTCGTGATTAGCGATGGGGGTAGCCACTTCATCAACAATGTCTTCAAGAGTCTACTCAAGAAGCACGGGGTTAAGCATAAAGTGGCCACACCATATCACCCTCAAACAAGTGGCCAAGTGGAGGTCTCAAACCGCCAAATCAAGGCCATTTTAGAGAAAACCGTGGGTAGTTCGAGGAAGGATTGAGCCAAGAAGCTAGACGATGCATTGTGGGCATACCAGACGGCGTTCAAAACACCTATTGGGACTACACCGTTCAATCTTCTCTACGGGAAGTCATGCCACCTACCGCTCGAGCTCGAGTACAAGGCCATGTGGGCCGTGAAGCTCCTAAACTTCGATCTCAAGTCGGCCGAAGAGAGGCGTTTGATCCAACTTCAAGAACTCGATGAGATTAGGCTTGAAGCCTATGAGAGCTCCAAGATTTACAAGGAAAGGACCAAAGCCTTTCATGACAAGAAGATTGTGCGTAAGGACTTCAAGGCCAGAGATCAAGTCTTGCTTTTTAACTCCCGGTTGAAGCTGTTTCCCGGGAAGCTACGGTCTAGGTGGTCGGGTCCTTTCGAGGTCAAAGAAGTGAGACCTTATGGAGCCATTGTTCTTGTGAACAAGAACGGGGAAGAGTTCGTTGCAAATGGACAAAGACTCAAACCGTACCATGCCAATGAAACCGTTGAGGAGAACGTCTCACTTCCTCTCAATGATGCTCCTTCCGCCTAAGCGGGTAACCAACGTCAAACTTAGTAACGTTAAACAAAGTGCTCTTGGGAGACACCCCAAGCTTATCTTTGTATATACTTTTCAGTTGATGTTTCCCTATCTTTTCTAGTTTTTTTTGATGTTTTGTTTAAGTGCTGTTAGGATCTTGACGGGCTGCAGAGTCTTGGATCGATGGGCGAAAAGGACTAGGCTGCGAAAACCAGAAATCTGGAGAACCATACCACTTCATCCTGGATCGGTATTGGGCCAGAGGGTTGTGCCGACCGAATGCACCGAGTAGGAACGGATCGGTGTATGACGAAGAGGAAACGCCTGATGAAGCATACCAACCAATCCCCAGTCGGTACTAATCAAACGGTACGACGATAAACTTTTGTACCGCTCGGTTAGTACCGCACCAGAATGGATCGGTACGGGGAGAAATTCTTGCCGGACGAGTTTTTAGCCAAGATGCTCCCAACCCGGAATGGTTTTAGCCGAGGGGATTGTGCCCGAGACGATTTTTAGCCGGCTAAAGGCAGAAGAAGACACGCCGAAGGCGTAAAGGAGAAGTCTGTGCCGGATGATTAGTACCGACCCAGGGCCGAATGGTGCAAGAACAAAAATTTTTTCCCCGAGCAAACTCTAGCCGACACAACCTTCAATCGAGACGAGCTTTTAGCCGAGACAATTTCTCCGCGGATGATTTTTACCGAGGGATTAGTGCCATTCGTTTGTACCGGTTCATAATGGGTCGGTATAGAGCAAAACGTTCACACCGCATGGCCTGTGCCGATCAAGGATCGAACGGCGGGGAGAAAAACACTCATACCGCGCGACTCATGCCGATCAAGGACTGAACGGTGGGAGGAAATAGGCTTGTACCGCCTGGTTTGTGCCGATCCAGAATGGATCGGTACAGAAAAGTCAACGCGGGTCAACGTGTTTTATGTGGAATTAACCCTACCCAGACCCACCCGAACCGACCTGACGCGCCGCCTTCCCCCTTCCTCCTGCGATAAGTTTCGCGACATCTTCTTCTTCCTCTCTAATTCTTTTTTCTTTGAGATAATTACTCAAATATCACAAAAACGTTGTGATATGACTAGAGTAACATCTACCTTTTTGATATTATTTAAATGATACAAACTCTAAAGGAAATATCCATTAAGGGCAGTTTAAAACTGTTATTAACGATAATGCCATTTATATTTTTTTTTAGTGAGATTTTCGTCTGATTTATGTTTATATGACGGCGATTTCTGAACCGCCGGTGTTGCCTGTTCGTCTTTTCTGAACCGCCGGCAGTCTCGTCCGCCTCGCCGCAGTCACATTCCGTCTATTAAGAAAACCACCTAAGCACCCTTTTCGAAGGTTCAAAGGATTTTCATCATTTGAAATTGGGAAACAAACTACTGTAAGTCAACGATTTTGCGGGTTTTTCAGTTAATTTTCCATATTCCGGCCATATTACGGCCTTTAATTTCAAAACCCGTGTCTGATGATTTTACACTGATGGCTGATTTATGGACACTTGACAGCTGATTTACATATTTGATGGCTGATTTATGTTTATTTGATGGCTGATTTATGTTTATATGATGGCTGATTTATGCTTATATGATGGCTGATTTATGTCTTGAAGTGAGATTTATTATTAATTAATATGACGATTCAGTTTCTTCTAATTACTAATATGACGATTCAGTTTGTTCGAATCACTAATTACTCATTCTCATAACTAACAGGAAAAAGAAACCCTCTCTGGGCGATTTCTGAACCGCCGGTGTTGCCTGTTCATCTTTTCCGAACCGCTGGCAGTCTCGTCCGCCTCGCCGACAGTTGCATTTTGTCTATTAAGAAAACCACCTAAGCACCCTTTTCGAAGGTTCAAAGGATTTACATCGTTTGAAATTGAGAAACAAACTACTGTAAGTCAACGATTTTGTGGGTTTTTCAGTTAATTTTCCATATTCCGGCCATATTACGGCCTTTAATTTTAAAACCCGTGTCTGATGATTTTACACTGATGGCTGATTTATGGACACTTGACAGCTGATTTATGTTTATTTGATGGCTGATTTATGTTTATTTGATGGCTGATTTATGTTTATATGACGGCTGATTTATGTTTATATGACGGCTGATTTATGTTTATATGATGGCTGATTTATGTTTATATGATGGTGGATTATGTTTTTATGAACATATGGATACTTCTAATGGAAAAAAGAAGTACCCGCCTAAACGTTATGAAGAAGGGAAATCTCCTTTGCAGAATAGAAGCATCAATCACAATTGTCAACTGGGCAATTTTACTCTCGTTAGAGAATCAATAGGAAAAGATGCGTGGGATGAAATAAAGAAGTTACCTGTTGGACTACTGGCTAAGCTAGTTGATAGCGATTACGTGTGGTATGCTAAGACTGTACATTATCTACTCACCAGTCAGTTGGCTGTAAAGAAGGAGACTGAGATTTGGTCAGTTATCGGTGGTCAACCAATCAGGTTTAACTTGCACGAATTTGCTGAGATTACGGGGCTAAACACAGATCCGCTGCCAACTGAAAGGTGTGAAGCTGAATACACAGATTTTTGGGCAGAGTTGGGTGTTCCGATAGGGGTTGGACCAAAGTATGATGAACTGGCTTTGGTATTAGCTACGTGTTGTCCATGGAGTCTTGAAAAACGGAAAATGTTGGGGTTGTTATGTATTCTACACATGGGAATTCATGGGTTACATCATAATTCTAGACTACCTCTAGAAAGTGCAAAAAGAGTCTTCAAAGATAAAGACATTCAGAATTATCCATGGGGTCGGGTTGCATTTCAATGTCTCATTGACGGTGTTAAGATTGTTTAGTATGAAGGAAATTCATACACCGTTATCGGTTGCATGCACACGCTACTGTTTTGGGCATATGAATCAATTAAGGTGTTTGGAGAGCGTTTTGGGAGAATAAGAGATCCCAATGAAGTACCATTCCTTCGATGGGGTGGAGTCCGTACGCGTTCAAGTTTAGAATCGGTCATTAGTTAGGAGATTGCAAAGCATGGCCAGGTATTTTCTTGCTGACTTATTGATATTTTGATGGCTGACTTAGTGATATTTTATGGCTGATTTATTGATATTTTGATGGCTGACTTATTGTTATTTGATGGCTGATTTATTGATATTTTGATGGCTAACTTATTGTTATTTGATGGCTGATTTATTGATATTTTGATGGCTGACTTATTGTTATTTGATGGCTGATTTATTGATATTTTGATGGCTGACTTATCAATGTTTGATGGCTGACTTATCAATGTTTGTAGGTCCGTGTTAGGAAGATGATTATGAAGTCGGAAGATGAGATATATCCTAAGTGGGAAGGTGAAGATAACTGTAAAGATGATGACGTAGAACTCCATAACTTGATAATCGACATACTTCAAGATAAGTTTGTTCAAGGTTATTGGGATGTCAAAGAGTCTAAGAAACACAAAATGAAAGAAAGTCATGTAGCTGGTGGGGAAGAAGTGGAGAAGAAGAAAAAGAAGAAAAATGATGATGTTAGTGAAAAACTAGCAGATGAGAAGGATGACTCACAAGATTTCGACAATAATGTTTATGTCACTGGTCTTCTGCAACTGGTGGAGAAACTATTCACAAGGTTTGAGAATATGGAGAAAAAAATTGGCGGAATGGTTGGAGGTATAGAAAGTAGGCTTGAGACAAAAGTTGCCGAAAGGTATGGTCATAGAATAACTTCTGTTGAAGACAGAGTTGGGATGTTAGAGAAAGTATTAAAGGAGATGAAAGAGCGCATAGTAACTGGTGAAATAAACCAATCCATGTCTAAAGATGGCAACTCGAAGATTGGGAAAGATCAATTGGAGGTCACTAGTCCGGTAAGTTAAAAAATGCCAGAAATAATTTCTTAATCAATACGAATCCTTTAATTTATTTTCTTTACTTTATACAGCCGATCCGCAATTTGGATAAGGAGTTTCAGAAAGCTGAGAAGAAGAAGAAAACCAATGGGAAGAATGAGGCAAAAATCAATGAGAAGAAAGAGGCAGAAGAGAAATCAGTGGTTGATATAACTGATCAAGTTATGGAAGAAGAGAACCAGTTAGCAACTGAATCTGATGGATTTGACAATGAAGAGGACAGGCTTAGGCATGCATTACTGGGAAATGCACTAGACGCGATTCATGGTACTGTTATGAAACTAGATGAAGGTGGTACTCCGTCGAAGAAAAAGTTTCCGCCACCACCACCGTATTCGCTTATTGGAAACGATGGATTGACGTGTATGATGAAGGGTCTGGTTCCTTCACCAACAATCTATGATCCAATGAAGCCGGTTGACCAGACCAAACTGGAGAAACTTTTAAATTACCTCAGACTATATGAGTATGTACATTGATTAATTTCTGATTGAGTTATCTACCACTATTTGAATATAAATGTTTATTTGTTTATTCATCAGGTCTACTCCACTTGGAACAGCGCCTGCAGAAATTGAGTTCTACAAGGTTCTCATCACTCCGCGAAACGAGTGGCCTCCCGGCTCTAATTACGGATGGTTGTATGATTATGTAAGTAAAAATATTTGATGGCTGATTTATTGATATGTGATGGCTTATTTATTGATATGTGATGGCTGATTTCTTGATATGTGATGGCTGATTTATTGATATTTTGATGGATGATTTATTGTTATTTGATGGCTGACTTAATGATATTTGATGGCTGACTTATTTATATTGTTGTTACTTACAGCACTTGTCTTCATATATGAGAGTTCTCCGAAAAAGGTACCTTCAAGTTCCATGCCCTTTCCACACTGATCGAATTGCGTTTCTCAACCAATGGTTCATTGGTATGTGGATAAAGGAGTATGCGCAGTTCAACATGAATCCTAAGAACTGGAAATTCAAAGATGGGTATCGTAATTTAGCAAACGGGTTGCTTCCTGCTGACATGCCGACACACAAAAGGTGGATATACGATGTTGATCACTTGTATGTAGTTTACCAAGTTGGAGGTAATCATTGGATAGCGTTGGACATTGATTTGGTGAATGAGAAGATAGTTGCTTATGATAGCATCATTGGAGAAGGAACAGCCGCACAAGAGAAGAAAATTATGGAAATAGCTAGACCGTTCATGCGAATGATACCTGCACTGTTGAACGAAATCATTCCTTTTGAAATGCGAAAGGTAAGCTCTAAGCAGTTCTCGTTCAGAAGGAAGAAAGGCATCCCTCAAAACCTAAACCCTGGTGATTGTGGTGTGTATTCGTTGAAGTATATCGAGTGTCTTGCGCTTGGTGTCTATTTTGAAGGCCTTAATGATAGAAATATGCAGGCCTTACGGTTAAAGATGGCAGCAGAGATTTTAGATGAGGCACATGACATGTTTGCACAATTTAATTATTAGAACAAACTAGTTACAGCCGATTTATATATGTTTTGTTAGCAAGTGATGGGCATTATGGCTGACTTATGTATTTTGAACAAACTAATGACGGCCGATTTATCTATTTTTTCCAACCTTGTGATGGCCGATTTATGTACGTTATTTTAGCAAGTGATGGGCATAATGGCTGACTTATTCATTTTGAATAAACTAATTATGGCCATTTTATTGTTTTCAACGCATTCATACAACTTCATGGCCGATTTATAACGTTACATAAACAACTTGTACAAAATAACCATCACCATAACACACACAACCATGTTCTTCAAACCACTTAGCTCCATTTTGCAATCTTCTATCTCCTTTTCAAAACTTCTTAACTCTTTCTCAAAACCACAGACCACTGCTTCACAAGTCCGGGTCTCCATTTTCAGAGTCTCGATTTCAGAGTTACAAGCTTGTAATCCCTTTTCGAAGGTGAATGAAGCCCTTTCAAGATCATCAATCTTCGGTTTCATATCCTCGATCTCTTCAACCATTGATTCATCCGTCCATTTGAACAAGTGATAACGATTCTTCTACACCATACAAACAACAATTTAAACCCTAAATGGAAAACCCAAATATAAACCCTAAAACGAAACTAATTGCATCATTACCTCATCTCCTAATCGACAAGTATGAAATAGTCTTCCTGGGTTAGTCACCGTTTTTGATGTAAGCAGTCTACAACGTTCACCACATCTACAGTGCGTCGGGAACCCTCTTCCTTGATCACCCATGCTCACAATTTCTGAATTCGAATCGACTCGTCCTTTCCTCACACACAATTCCCGAACTCTCAAACCCGGTGTGAGAGAAGACCTAGAACCCTAATTTAAGTTTTCCTCCAAATGACCAAAACGACGTCACTTTACAACTGAACAAAACGACGTCACTTCAATTTTTTTTTTGGTTTCCAACACATTCATACAA
>PKMM01030763.1:0-11062 GCA_002933915.1 Eutrema heterophyllum | reverse complement strand
AAACTCAACACTTTTTGCCAAGCTTACTCGAAAAATTAGGCCTCACATACGCACACTAAAGATTTTGGCTTGAAAGGAGGGTAGGTTAAAGGTATGGTAAACCGTTCCAATGATGGGAATCGGCTACTTGGACTAGCAAAAGAGTGGTGAAAAGGATAAGAGAGCCCAAGTATGTATATGGTAACCATGAATTCACTATGCAATGCACAAGCATGATAATTTCAATGTCAAAATTATGGTTTTCACTTAGGTAGGATTGAAATCAAATCAAGACTTGCTTTAGCTAAGACCCTAGTAATGAAACGCAAGATCGAAATATGGTTCATCCTTGATTTCAACACGAGATCAAAAGCATCAAACAACAAATGACGAGGGCATTGAATCAAGCTCTAAATATGATACTTTACAAGGATAAATCTATCATTGCTCCTAATGCTCATGCAAAGCTACCTTATATGCTATGCATCTAGACTCGATCCTATATGGAATGCACAAAAGTTCAAAAAATTTCAAAATTATTGAAAATGCATGATATGCATGAGACTCAAGATGGAAAATACAAAATAATAACACAAAACGCATGGTTAGATACCGGTCCCTCCCCCAAACTTAAATCACACCGTCCCGGTGTGAAATAAATTCAAGGAAGAGACAAAGACAAAGGATGATATGCAAAGACTCAAGATGCAAGAGATACTTACAATGGAGGAGTGCTACTATGTGAATGGAGAGAATGGAGATCTTTCCCAACATCAAACACCGTTGCTACCTTGCCACGACCTTGCTACCGTCAAGAACCTTGCAACCACTCAACAAAATATCAAAAAGCCCTAGAAACACAAAATCAACTAGAAAGCAAAGAGAATATGTACAATGATAAGCATGGGAATGTCTACCAAGCGCACTTTGTTTAGAGTCACTAAGTTTGACTTTTGTTACCCTTTTAGGCGGGTGATGGAGGAGTGTGAGCACTCCATGGCGGATCTTTGAGCTCGAGCTTGAGCACCTTGCTCATGACATCTTGAAGACCGGCTTGCCCTTTCTCTTTGAGCTTAGGTGTGAGGATCGCCTTGACCGAGGCCAAAGGTTTGGGCCGTCCTTTGCACTTGATCTTGTACTCGATCACTCCATCCTTGTGCTTCCAAAGAGTGAGAGTCATCATAGAAGGCTGGCTTGGCTCGGACCTAGACCCATGAAGCTTGCTTGATCCGTTTCCCATCTTAGCCTTGGCCTTTTGCTTCTTCTTTGCACCCTTGCTACCCTCAACGTCATTCTCCATTTTGGTGGGATGGAGCGGTTCCAAACAAGCTATATCAACTTCCGAAGCTTCCTTGTCATTACCATAACCCAAATCTTTTCTCTCAAGAGACTTCTCTTCCTCTTCATAGACCTTTGGGGGTGGAGCTTCTTCAACCATCTCACATATACCCATATACCTCGCTTCTTCTTCATGAAACTCATCATCCTTTATGGTAATTGTGCCACAAATCTTGTTGGAAGAAGTTCTCATTGGATAATATACCTTATCATCCACATTCAAGAGAACTACCCTTTGATCTTTGAAATCCATTCTAGCGCCGGTGGTAAGTAGGAATGGGGTTCCAAGGAGAAGTGGGAGCTTGTTGGTCTTCTTCATCTCCATGACAACGAAGTCCATTAGGACTATGCAATCCCCAACCTTAAGCGGGTAATCTTCAAGAAGACCAAGTGGTTTCCGTGAAGAAGCGTCTCCAAAGGTGATAGGTGATGGGTGATAGGTGAGGTTTCTTATCCCTAGACTCTTGAACATCTAATGGGACATGACATTCACACTTGAACCGGAGTCACACAAAGCATCATCAATATCCAAATCTCCAAGAGAGCAAGCTATAGAGAATTTACCGGGATTACCAAGCTTGTGGAGAGACTTAGGCTCGATCCTAGTTGTGCTTGGTGAATCAATGCAATCAACACTACCCTTGTCTTTAACCATGGTCACGTCATCATCCTTCTCAAGGGTCACTCCCCCACCTTGTTCCTCAATGTCCACATTGAGCTTTAAAGGAACATCTCTAGGGGAAAGCACTTAGACATGGGAACCATAAATTAGAGACTCAATTTCTCTAATGGCGGCTTCATGATCATTGTAGGAGCTAGCTACTTTGGTATGGATATCCTCCATCTTCTTGCTCACATCCATTGCTCCATTAGCTTGTCCTTGAAGAAGTTGTTGAAGCATGTTCTTCATATCAAGGTCTTGAGGCATGAAGTTGTTGCCTTGAGAACCGAGTTGAGGAATAAATGGAGCTTTGTTGTAGTAGCCTCCTTGGTTCCCTTGAAATTTATTTTGAGGGACAAAGCTTTGTTGTTGATTGTTGTTGAAGTTCTTTTGATAGCCACCATGATTCCCGACATAGTGCACTTCTTCTTTGTTTTTCAAATCCACCATTTGTTCTTGGAACCCTTGGTTTGCTTCACAATCATCAACAAAGTGAACCGCTTTTTAAGATGTAGTGATAAGCTTGTCAAGCTTATCCAACTTTTCACTTAGAGCTTTCATCTCCTTGGTTCTTCGTTGCTCCTCAAAATTGCTTGTGGTCCTTGTAGACCGATCATACTCATCACCATATGTTCCATCACTCAAAGCAAGGTTCTCAACCAATTCCATTGCTTCATTCACATCCTTGGCCAAGAAGTTTCCATTTGAAGCGGTATCAAGCAACATACGGATCTTTGGAAGTGCTCCACGGTAGAGTGTGCTCAAGAGGGAAGCATCCGAGAATCCATGATGAGGGCATTTCATTGTATAGCCCCTAAACCGCTCCCAAGCTTCATTGAAGCTCTCATTTTCTCTTTGAGTGAAGCTCGAGATCTCATTTCGTAGCTTAGCCGTTCTAGAATGGGAGAAGAACTTAGCAAGAAATGCGGTTTTGCATTGATTCCAAGAAGTGATGGAAACTTGGGGAAGGTTCTTTTCCCATTGCCTTGCCTTGTCCCCAAGAGAGAATGGGAACAACCTTAGCTTGAAGCTATCCTCCGACACACCGTTCATCTTTGTCAAGCCACAAATCCGCCAAGCCATGAAACTTGTTGTTTTGCACCATGTTGATGAAGCTAGCTTTGACTTCAAAGTCATTGGTCTCAACCGGTGGTGCTTGGATTCCTTGGCGGTTGACATGGGCATTGGCCGCGTCTCCCGCTCCAACGGTGTTTTGAGCTCTAGCATCACGGGCGGGTGGTGGGGGGATGTGGAATTGCCCAACGTGAGCTTGTTGTTGCCCTTGACCGTTGTCCATGATCCTATAAAGAGAAAACAAAACTAGATAGATAGATTAGTAAACAAAGAAAATAAAAAGCTTGATCTCAAAAAGAATCTAAATCCTATTGACTAAACCAGAACCCCAATCGACAACGGCGCCAATTGATAATTGGGATTTGGCCTAAGAATCAATCCTAAATATGCTCATGTCATTGCAATATTTTAGGTGTCAATCCAATTGGGGTTTGTTCAATTCAACAAGAATGCAAAAAACTCTTTAATCCAAGCAAACAAGTGTGGTTTTGGTTTTCTAACAACCTAATGATTGAAATTAAACAAGTGGACAAGTAATAGCACTAAAAACGATTAAGACAATGATTCAAAAGAGGGTCTTTGGGCAAAGCAATTGATTTGGGGAAATCTTGAGTTAAGAAATGATGTATATCCAATCACAAAAGTGCATTTCCTTAAGCCTAGACCACTAATCAAGATTAGCATAATCTCTTAGCACTAATCACTTCACTAATTACAAAATCAAGATCAAATTCTCATTAGTGATAATATAATTAGCAAGCATTAATCATAAGTTCTATTAGCCAAGATTCACCTTAGAGATTCACTCTCATGAGCTAAGTACGAAAATCTCTTATTTAGTTCATTGGGGAATTTCATCAAACACTTTGTGTGCATGAAATTCCCTATGAGCTAGATTAACTATCTCTAGCCTAATCTAGCATTAAAACCACTAAATAAGAAAGGAAATAACATCATTAAGCTCTAGACATCAAAGATTAACAAAAGAAATCCCTAATCTACCAAGCCCAATGATCCAAAGAGTTTCTACTCACTTACCATGAAGAACCCAACAAATCTTATGAAAGAGATGTCAAATCCCATGATTAAGTGAATAAGAGATGAAAGATTAAAGAGATTAAAATTCCAATTGCATAAAACTCAAGATATCTCTTACAAAATCATCCAAATCCTAAGAGGAATCAAGGTGACCACGTTTTTGTGCAAGGAGAAAGAGAGAAAATAAAGTTTAAATCATGAAAATTAGGTTTTTTGACTATTTAAAAGAAGGTGGGCGAACCGGGTCAACCCGGGACAAACCGGGTATTGACCCAGCTGAAACTAGTTTTTGCTGATTCTGGAGATCTGTACCGACCACTCCTGGGTCGGTACAGTTGGTCGGTACTACTTTCTGCGCATAGCTCCTTTGGGCGCCAGACAGACACATCCCCGCTAAATCTGATGTATCTTTCGAACCACAGCTCCGAATGACTTCAAACTACTTTTAGAAGACAGATAACTCAATTATCTACAATTTCTATGAAGACTGACGAAGATAACTCCGAACGTAAGGTTTCCATTTGGCGTGATCTTTGGGTGACTTTGGCTGGCTTCGCATGAGGAAAGATTGGATTTTGCACCGGTCGGTTATGGGTCGGTATGGGGAGTGATCTGGGTCGGTACAACTCCCTGCCCTAGTACCGATCAAGCTGTACCGCTCCAGAACAGGTCGGTACTGGGCTTTCTTGTGCTGATCCATTGCTGCTCCGCGTTGGTCTCGCGGCCAGACGGATATACCTTCGGTAAAATCGCAATATCTCCTCGAATACATGCCTGAATGACCTCAAACCACCTCCAGTAGACAGATAACTCATCTGGCTACATTGTTTATGACGATCATTGACGCTAAATCTGACCGTAACCCCTTCGTTCTGCCGGATCTTCAAGACACTTTGGCTGGCTTCATGGGGACGGATTTGGAAGTGGCTTTGTACCGACCAAGTGTACCGAGCTAGGACAGGTCGGTACTAATCTTTGGCTTTGTACCGACCAGTTAGTACCGGTCCAGAACAGGTCGGTACTAATCTTTCTTGTGTCGATCCAATGCTGGTCGGCGTTGGTCTCGCGGCCAGACGAACACACGTTCGGTAAAATCGCGATATGTCCTGGAATACATGTCCGAATGATCTGATTCCAACTCTTATGGCAAGCTAACTCATTTCTATATAATTTCCATGAAGAACGTCGAGGGTAATTCGGAATGGAAACCCTTCGTTTAGTCAGGTCTTTCAGGCACGTCGGGTGTGGATCAAACTGGTCTTGGAGAGATTAGTTCCGATCAAACTGGTCTTGGAAAGTCCATTCTTTTTTTCGGCGGCCAGATGGAGACTCCTTAGAAAATCGGCCATATTTTCCAAACCACTCGTCCGAATGACTTGATTCAAACTCCGGTAAAAAGATAACTCATCCCTCTATAACTTTCATGAACAGCTCCGAAGCTAAATCAGATCAGAGAGCCTTCGTTTGGCAGGTTCTTGTGGACGGTTCGGATGACCCTTGCTTCCTACTTTGCTTCATTGCTCCAAATATCTCCAAAACACCTAGAAACGCTCCAAATGCATGCAAGACTCATTAGGACCTAATGCAAACACCTAGTACTCTAATTTAGACCAAAACACTAAGAGATCTATGGAAAATACATGCATGGGACCAAAAACACTAACATAAATGCATGCTAGAACATGTAAAGTATGAGTATATCAACTCCCCTAAACTTAATCATTTGCTTGTCCTCAAGCAAACAAGACTAAGAAGAGGAAGAAGATCAAAAATGTGAGCTCAAATCCAAAAGTACCATAAAAAGAATTCAACTCAATGTCCAAGTTACTAGCTCTAAGATGCGATCAAACAAGTCTACTCAAAAAGAGCTAGCCATATCCTTCCCTATACGAATCAAATTCAAGCCTTAACCTATAAAAGTATTCATGTAATCCAATCCTTTACAATTCATTAATCGTTTCAAGTGAATCATGCTCATACAAGGCAAGTGAATCCATTTGGCTAGGGTAAGGTCTTGAGACTAAGGTGATCTCAAATGTACGGGGTTTTCACAAATGCAAAGGATCTCTTAACGAATGAGCAAGCTTTAGCAAAATGTTAAGAGTAAAAGGCAATCTATGCATACAAGGATAGACTTACATCTACCCAATGCCCAAATCGTCTCTAACCCTAGCATATCTACCCATGAAGTCCTCATCCTAAGCTACCATTTTCTCACTTGGCCTTTTTGCCTTCATGCCCCATACGTGAACTTCTTCTTCCATTTAATCTTTTCTCACTTGGGGAATTTCTTCTTCTTCATTGAATCTTGTGGTTTCGTGCTTCTTTTTGTTGTTTCTTTAGCTCTTCTTTCTTTCTTTTTCTTTGCCTTGCCTCATCATTTACCAATTGATGCCTTAGCCAATTTTTGGCTTTTTCCTTTGTTTCTATGAGGCTATAACTATCACTAAGAGCTATTCTTGATAACTTGCACTAACCACATCACAATATTGCATTCCCCTTTCACCTTCACTTTCTCCCTTTTGAACCAACTTCGTTCTTATCCACAATTCCATTAGTCACACATTTTCGTTCACACCAAACCCAAAACTTCCCTTTCCCACGAGCCTAGCCTAGTCTAGCATTTGATGTTCGGCTAGATCTACATGCAATCCTATNGAATTAGCTATGGGAACAACCTATGGCAAAAGACTAATTCAGATGGTGAATCCTAATTAACTAATTAACCTAACATTCAGAGAAAACCCTTATGAGAACCCTGAACCAATCAAGGGATCTACTCAGACATGTAGAATGAAAACAACATGATTGAATAGATCATCAAAAAAATCAATAAGAAACAGGAGTTCAGAGTTCTCTCTCCAAAACCAGAGTAGAATAAAGCTTAATCCGAACTTCCTAGCCAAAGTGGCTGAAAAACCTAATTTAAACTCCTAAAACACGTTTTGGGCTAAATTGTAAATAATAAAGTCTTCTGGGCAATTTTGCAATTCTTCAACTCTTCATAAAAGTCGCGTTTCCTTCCCCATGGACGCCGGTATCGACCGATACCTAAGTATTATCGATCGATACTCGGGCAGTGAGGCGCTTCCTTTCTTCATGGTATTAGTATCGATCGATACTAGGTGGTGTCGGTCGATACAAGGGCTTCAAATCGGGTACTCAGCTACATGAACTTCTGTTTTGCTCCAAAATGTTCCAAAAAGCTCCAATATCTCCAATTATGCTCCAAACGTGCTAAAACTTGTAAGAGACTCTAAAACACTACAAAATAGTAGAAAGACTCTATAAAACGGACCTATATCATGACTTAAAAGGGGTAATAACCATGATATATCACGCCCCCAGACTTAGCCTTTTGCTTGCCCTCAAGCAAATAGAAGACTAAACCAGAGAAAGAGGTTTGAAAATACGGAGACTCACCTGTTCTTGAAACACTGCAATGACCCTTTTCCCAAGCACCCAAATGTCACCTAACCAGTTCCAAGACTAACCACCATGTACTTCTCCTTAGGCATTCGCAGCTTCCCCATACTAGACACATTATTTCGCAACATTGTTCAATTAAACCCATCATCGCCAGTTTCATCGCTGTGATTAATACCAAGAACCTTCTAAACTCTTTCCCATACAATATCATAACAATGAACCACCAAATTTCACACTTTTTGTATCACTTTCTCTCCTCCAGACTTATTTCTTATCTTGTTCTCTCTTTTTTTATTTTTTATTTTCTCTTTTTTTTATTTTTATTTTTTATTTTTCTTTTCGCATATACACATCAAGGTTTGAGACGCGAGTATTGATGGTGTTTGCCACCGAATCCCCGGTTCTTCCCTCTCAATGTATCAAAGGGTGTAGGCGAATAATGGTATCATAGGAAAATCCTAGCCTCGCTTCCAATCCTCTGTGTGATCATCCCTCACCAAGTAGAATAATTGGATCGCTGGAAACATTCCTAACCCTCTACTTAGGAGAAAATCATCTCATCTTTTTATGCTCTTTTTTATTAACTTATAACAAGGGAGAGAGATACTATCACTTTTAAACACATGGGTTCCTTTGTCAGATATGAATGAGGAATCAAGCTCTATGAATACTAACCACGTCGATGAAGTGCAGAAATTTGGCTTAGGCTTTAAAAGAGCTCTGCTGGAAACATGTGTGTCTTCTAGTTAACTGGTCAGCCTTTGGATTTTTCATTAGTTGATCTGTAACTGATTCTGTAACATTGGACACTCAGAAGCAAAGCCAGAACAATAGATTCAAGAACAAGATCATAATCTCCAACAGGTTTTGACTCAATAAAACAAATTTAACACAAAAATGACTGACTCTAAGAAAAACAAACACGTTGTCAGCAACTACCTCCCCCAGACTTAAACAACACTGTCCCCAGTGTTATCTAGTCTAGAGTTGGTAAAAGAAAACAGAAGAGTTGAGTGAATTGATGAAAATCGAAGGAGTTACCCGAGATGGTGATGAGTGTCGACCGATACATCACTGGTATCGATCGATATTCGTAGCAAGTTTCTGCTCATTCGTTGCGTGGATGGTGTCGATCGATACCGGGTTGGTGTCGATCGATGCTGCTCTTCTGAATCTGCTTCACGTGAAACACAAGACACAAAAACCAAAAATCAAAAACAAAAATAATAGAAAAACTTATGTATAACTTACCAGTGGGTTGCCTCCCACCAAGCGCTTGTTTTTAGTCATTAGCTTGACTTTGGCTCAGGTGATCAGTCGGAGCGATGTTGAGAGCTTACTCCCATGCAAGTTCCACAGCTAGATACTTGCAGACTAAGAGTTCTACTCAACATGCTCTCTATAACCTCCTTTCCTTTCTCTTTCAGCTTCGGAGTAAGAATGACTCTAGCCTTGGAGAATGGTTTTGAGGTTCCTTTGCACTTCACCTTGTACTCAATCGAGTCCCCATCACACTTTTGAGGGATTAAAGTCATAGAGGGAGCGCCTTTACTCCTTTGCGCTTTACCTTCTTTTTTGCCTTAGCTGTTTTGACGTCTTTCTTGGTGATGACAGAAGGACTATCTAGAATGTCCATGACAGTTGGTACGTCAGGAGGCTCTTCCAAAGGATCAGCTGCCAACGTCTCTCTTGTGACAACATCGATGCAAGAAACACGTGTGGGAATTCTTCCATAATGAATGGCGTTGTAGTACATCTCCTTGTCAATGTATGAGAATGAGGCTCTCTTGTTGGGTGTGTCCATAATGGCACCAACCGTAGCCATAAACAGTCGTCCAAGAATTAACTGCGTAATAGATCTTGCACTCATCTCCATAACCTGAAAATCAGTAGGAACCAGACAATCTCCTACTGTGACCATCAAATCAGGGATTCTACCGTGCGGAAGTGAGGTGATACAGTTTGCATAGGTGATGGATGTCTTGGGCGAACGGATATCAGCTCCCACTCTCTCTGCAATTGCCCTTGACATGACATTGACGTAAGCTCCCGAGTCAACGAGAGACTCTTTGAATTCAACTCCAGAAATAGAGCATGGAACTGAGAATATTCTTGGGTCTTCCCTCTTAGTCAGCTGCTTCAATGGTGGTGGTGTGCTTCTTGCCTTGAAGAAGAGTGCCTTGATCTCTTCCTCAGTTTCTCTGCAATTTTGGAAGTAACACGCTATAGGATGGTTCTCAAAAGCTTCCTCAAAAGAGATAGTGTGGGGGATCCTCCTGACCATCTTCTCAAAAGCTAGCAACTTCTCCGCAGTTATGGGTTTCATGAGATGCCTAGGTGGTATCGGATATGGCACTTTAGGCTTGTAAACCCTTTCCTCGACAATCTTGGGTGTTTTCACAGTGTCTGGCTCAGTCTGCGAGGGGTGTCGATCGATACTAGAATGGTATCGATCGATACAAGGCTTCTCTGTCGTTTCTTCAGATGTGGTGTCGATCGATACAGGTGTGGTGTCGGTCGACACTCGGGGTTCTGAGATGTCCCATGAGAGTATCTGCACTAGTGTCGATCGACACTGGGTGGTGTCGGTCGATACTTGTTATGTGGAAACGTCTTTGGCGGATCCTTGGACGGGTATCGACCGATGCTGGGTGGTATCGATCGATACTGGGGCGATTTCAGGGGCCCCTTCGTCGTCATCGACGAGATTCTTTGCAGTTAGGCCAATTTTCACTCCTGGATCGACCTCTTCATCACTTTTTAAGGTGATCGCATTGACTTGTTCATTTTGTGCATGAACCATCTTTCCCTTGACAGCCGCTGCAGTTTGAGCGACCTAAGTTTCCAGCATTCTCTAATGAATGCTAAGAGCTTTGATTTTCCCATTCAGATCTGTGTACATAGCATCCATCGTGCCATTGAAATCCACTGTCATCTTCTGCTGTCCCTGAAGAAGCTGTTCAAGCATAGATTCAACCTTGCTTTCAGGAGTTTTGGGTGGGTGAGGTGGGTATTGATATCTTTGACTTTGAAATCCAGCACCACCTATGTAGTTAACATCTTTCACTTCATCCTCATCAGCAAAGTGAACAGCTTTCGTCTTACCCATCAGAAGATTGTGCACTGGATCCAGCTTGACTTGAACCTCAGCAATCTGTGAACCTTCCATACCACCAGCTAGCTTCCTACGCTCCATGTCAGCACTCTTGGTGCTATTGCTAGACGCCAAGTTCTCAATCAGCACATAAGCATCGTCAGGATACCTGGTGTTGAAATTCTCATTACTCGCAGCATCTAGAGCCATCTGATACCTCCAATCAATCACTCTAAAGAAGATACCTAGCAACTGAACCTTAGTGAACCCGTGATGTGGACAATCTCTCTGATATGACCTGAATCTGATCCAAGCAGCCTTAAACGCTTCAGTTGGTCCTTGAGAAAACTGGGAGATCTTGTTCCTGAGCTCTTCGGATCTTGCATCATCATAAAAGTTGTTCAGGAACGCGTTCTTAGTCTCCTCCCAAGTAGTCAATGATCCAGGTG
>PKMM01030747.1:9680-22738 GCA_002933915.1 Eutrema heterophyllum | reverse complement strand
TGGACTTCTAATATAATTAGGCCCAACAAATACTTTAAAATCGAATATTTCTATTGGTCATGTTAAAAATTTGACTAGTTATTACGTTAACCGCCTAATTTTCACTGAACAGGGAAATTCGATATGGTGGTTTAGCGTTCAGCGTCTGGATGGCGCTTATACAGCCGTATTAACCAAATTTTAGAACACTGGGAAAAAGAATGTTACGTAGACATAGAAACCCCACTCATTAACTGTGTAAGTTCCTCTTATAAACATGATATTTCTTTTTGACAGCTCAGAAACATTAATACCATAGATGGACCTTATTTTGTGAAGCTTTGATTTCAACATGCTTGCACCTCTAAGTGAATTAGTGTGTTATGCGTTTCTTCACTTGTGATGGATGCAAGTGTGATAGTGCAAATAAGTTGGAAAAAAACCTAGGGTAAGAAAGCCATTATCGAGACAACAGTCTCTCACTTTAACCTGATTTCTATAAGAAGAGCTATATATGTCAGCAAACAAAAATCCACCACCAAATAAACACAACTGGCCTTCAGATACTTCTCAAACAAACCAATATTTTGACGGGCCTATAAAAATTGACTTAATCAGTGAATAGTTTAGAGAACTTACTGACACGGAAAATTATCAGAGTAAGAAAATCAGAGAGAAAGATGAGATACATCGCGAGTGGAAACAACGTTTTGGAATCATCATTCACAAAACCTCGCTTGTAGTTTAAAAAAGAAAAAAAAACAAACTATTGCTTGTGAATGAAGCTACTTTGTGGTATACCAAAGGTAAAATGTCTTACCCTTGGTTACATAGTAAAGGAATCACCGTCGGGTTTGAAAGAAACATTCTTACCATACATCTCAAACTTAAAACTTTGCTCAAAGGTGTGTTATTGTTAGATAAGAAAGTCGAACAGACCTTTGTGGCTTGCTGCTCTTTTGAACAATTACGCTAATAAAGAGCTTAAACACATGTACCAAAGATAAAACTCTCAAAATCTCTTAACAACGCTAATAATTCAACAAAAGAATCAAAGAAGTAAAGCAAAAACCAAAATAAAACAAAAAAAGACTTTAATTAAGGCAGAGTCTCCACAAAAGGTATGTGGCTTCTCCATGGCCTCTGCAAATTTTTGTGGCTTCTCCATGGCATCAAGATTAACCTGAGAGTTCTTTAGATATTGTCAGAGGCCACACACTCACTCTCCTCGTCTTCTACAATTTTTATATGCTCAAGCATTCGCCTTTTTAACCTAAAACATGATTTAGAGACGGTGAAATTCACCAAAAGAATAAACACATATATAGTGAACACAGTAGAGACTGAAGAAAGATTTTAGATAGATGAAAGTAAAAAGAGCATGGATATGTGCGTGAATTTAACTATGATTGGCAACTTCAACATCATACTGGCTTGTTCATTGGGGAAGGATTCAGACGATCCGAGTCAAATTCGAACTCAGTTTCAAGGTAAGCCGCAAGACATTACTACTGGAAGAATGCACTGGAGAATCACTCCCCACGCTTACGGTAAAACAAAACCATATAATTAGACCGGTTTCAACTACATCTAAGATGCAAGAAAATTAGGCCGCTCAAACTCAATTGTGTAAAATTCTCTGTTTAGATAACAACGCACACAATTCCTGCAATGAAGAACAAAACCATAGAATTAGATCTCTAACAATAACGCAACACACACAACCTTAGAAAAACAAAATCAAACTCTTTTTTGTTTTTATAAAAAAAGATTAATAATGATCATTATTATTCAATGGTAGCGACTAAACTCAAAAGGAATCATACGATCCCAAAAGCAGAAACACAAGATCCAAACGAAGAACAAAAAACAAACGTCAGAAGAAAAGAAAAAAACACAAAGCTACCAGAACACACAATGAGTTTTCTTGGGCATGTAGGAAAAGGGATATCAATGGCGGGTTTTGTGAGCTGGTTCATATGGAGGTCTTCGTATCTGACTCAAGTCGTCAGATGGAGAAATCGCTTCTACGTCGCTATCAATTGTCTCACCACTTTCGTCTTTGGCCGTGATATTAGTCGTATATGATCCAAATCCTCCACATTGCTTCTCTCTCTCTCTCTCTCTCTCCACTTTATAACCTTGATACGAAATCAGTTTAACCGATGTCGTTCTTCGGATCAAATGAATATTCTGGTTTGATTGATATGAATACATCATTATGGAGAGAAAATACATATTGAGAAATAAGTTTCGGAACCCTTGAATTTTGTTGTAAAAAATAGTCAAATTTCTGTGTTTTATGAGGATATCAGTAATTTAAAACCATTCAATAGAAGATTGCATCTAAAATCATCAACAGAAACTTGAAAAAACAAAAATTTAACAGAATTACATCTCACTCCTTATATTTTGAAAAACATAATATACAGCTCAGTTACCAGGAAGATCGTTTAGTTCATATATATTTGGAAGTTGGGCAAAAGGAGTTTACAACAAAATTAGGAGAGATACCTAAACTTAAAATGCCAAAAGAAAGATGTGGCAAATTGGTAACTCCTAAACAAGCTTATGTACCAAGTGATACCTCAGCTAAGAGTAACTCTATTATACATTTTAATTTACAAAGCACAAAACTCCAAACCAGGCCTCTGATGACAAAACAATCAGGATTATAACTATTTATCACCTCATCTATATATCTATAATCACATCCACCCACTCCGGCAGCTAGACCTCTGGAAGCAACCAGTTTCACGGCAAACATAGAATTTGAACTGTACTTCTACCTCGCTTCAGCAAAGCTCGGAGCAAGGACTGTATGCATCCACTGATCAACCGTTCTCTCCTCTTCGCCCAATGATAATGACGACCAAGAAGCCACCAGAATCTGAACGATCGCTTCGTTATTTATCTCTAGATGTGTTTCGGTTCTAAAGCCTGCTCAAAATGTGAAACAATGTTCTCTTGAATGTTCTTGGTTAACCATCGAAATGTTGATTTTTTGTCAAAAATGTCACTTTACCGTCTACTTGTTCGATGAAATCATCGAACTAAGCAGTTACGCCTCTGATTCATGATCGAAGCTAACTTTGTGCCTTCTCTGCACGCAGCCCTGTTTTTGGCTCATGTTTTCTCTTCGTTAGCCCAGTTTTAGTAGCATCGATATGCAGTTTCCAGCTTCTCCCGCTGAGAACTCTTTCCTCAGAAAACTTCACAGGTTCAATAACGTGATCTTTGTCCTTGGATCAAGCTGTAACCAACAGATTCACTAATACTTAAGAAATTGACCATTTCCAAACTCGGATTATGGTTTTGACAAAGACATAACATCAAGCTCAAGAGGGAAATATATAATGTCTACTTCTAGACAAAAATGGGAAGTAAAAAGCTGCGAAATAAGTGCCATGATAATGGATAATGTTTTCGAAATTGACGCAAACAATAAACTATTCCCACAAATATCGGTTTCAAGCTCCTTCAACCAAAGTTTAGAGGTTTATAAAGTATAAATGTTAATGCAAACTGCAAAGGCATACCTTGGTTTTGGATAAACCCCTTGACTCGAGGGTTTTGAGGATGTGATTGGAAGAACATGAAGGTCCCAATCCTTATCGATGTAGGAAACCGATCGAGAAGCTTGGTATACGTCTCATTGCTCGATACACATCCGATGAACCAGAGCTTCTTACTTTGATGTTTCTGAATATCCGAGAGCTTCGAAACTAGATCTCCAACGTGTTACTGCTGCTTCCACCGGAAGAAGCTTCACTGGTTAAGACGGAGGTCTCCATCGCCTATCCTTGCAATCCCAAACTAACTTAGAAGGTAACTCTGAGTAACGAAGATGTCTAGCTTGTGGAAACTCACTATTACAATCCATCCAAGCCGTAAACTGACTACGTCGACGACCACGATCTTGCTCCGGAAGATGGAAGGACAAGAAGCAAATAACTAATAAAAATAAAAATAAAAACACAGCCGAAAATCAAGCTAAGCAAAAACCAATAAATAACAACGATTCGCAGGGAAAAAAACAAAAAAAAACGTATAGACGCAAATACCTAATAAAAATTAAAAAAACACAGCCGAAAATCAAACTAAGCAAAAACCAATAAATTAAATGACAACAATTCGCAGGGAAATAAACAAAAAAAAAGATATAAATAAACTAATCAGGTTAGGCATCTCATTCAAAGACACAAACGAATATAACCACAAAACCAACAAAACCAAGAATAAACTCAAATGCGTAAACTCTAAACATTACCTCTCAGCCTCTCGGCAAAAGGAAAAACGGCTACCCAAATAAGGAAAACCTACCTAACAAAAAAAGAAAGAAAACAATAAACACGATTAAATTTAAAACACAAAATTTGAAATACGAAATAAAGAAGGATTTAGCAGATATATGGCCTAAACAATAAAAAAAAAAACACAAGCGACCATGTAACAACAACAAATAAGTCAAAAAAGCAAACATTAGAGTGAGTACATCTTGTAAACAAAAGAAACAAAAAGGGAAAAAACAGGATCCAAGTTAAAAGGCAAGCAAAGGAAAAGAAAAGGAATAAGACAAAGGAAAAAAGCATACCCTGGATGACCTAACTACGATCGCAAAAGATATACTAAACGAAAATAAACGAAGACATAATTATAATCATCAAAGAAGTAGGGTTTCGAGTAAAATAAGTAGGGTTTTGGTATTTTGTTTTTCGACACACCGGCGGCCGACCTAAAAAAAAAAAAATCAAAGACGGAAAAAACAAAGACATGCTTTAGCCCAGCCTAATCATATAAAGCCAAACAAATCGGTATTATGCAACTCGTACCGGTAAACAAATCGGTAGTATGAAATTATTTTGAAAACTTAGTTTAGACCGAAAACTTAATTTAGACCGATCAAAAGGGTATTGAAGTCTTTTTGGTGAGGGACAAGAAGATAATTAACCACCTCCCGGATGAATGAGAGAGCTCCATTCCTTAAATCCCACTTTGCTTATATTATATATGATGCTTGTGAGATTTAGAAATGATAATGTATGTGTATGAAGTCATTAACAGTTAGCAATCAGTATGCCTAGATTGTTAGATTCGTGCGCATGAATCCTCGTGATTTCTGTCTCATTGGTGTCTATTAGTATGGTTAGTATATATCTTTTGTTACAGTTCCTTGGCTGTTACTGTGATTTTCTAATCTGCTTGCGAGATGTAGAAATGATCAAGAAACCAAGATGGAACGTTTCTGGTTAACGTGGTTTTTGCATCTTTTAGAGGGGTCTGAGATAAGTCAAGGAATTAAGTTCCAAGGCTATTATGTAGAAAAGTTTTTGAACTGGCTATTAGCCGCCCGGTTGATAAGAATATGTATCTGTTGTTAAGCATCTATGCATGCCACTGCGTTCTTGTGTCTTTTTTGGGCGTTTGTCTTGCCTACCTACGTATTATTTCTAGTATATTTTGTTACTGTTCGTTGGTTTGTTACTACTTCTTATCGTTATTAATTTAAGATATAGGATGGATTATGAATTGAGTGCTTCTTTCATCTAACTGAGTGTGCAAGTTTGAATGAATCAGAGAATAATGTTGAAAAGTTATGCACTCCTTTTGTTTTCTGCTTTGGTTTCCTCATTGCCATCTATTGTTAATTTGGTCGAGAGATGACAACTGAGAATAAACATTAATACCATTGAAATAGTTTGATTTAGAATAGCTTAACACCAACTCACGATGTAAGAACTATGATTTGTCTGTATGGTTTATGATTTTGATGGTATATCTATGTAATTTCTGCACCAGAGAGATGATGTTTACTGTGGCTTCAGCTCACTTTTAAACTTTTACGAATCTGCAGGTTCATATGGATCCACCTTAAGATACAAGAACATTGAGAGGATGAAGGCTATTGGTAAGCATTCTCTTCTTGGTGCCAGCGGAGAAATCAGCGACTTTCAGGAGATTCTCCGTTCCTTCACGCCGCGAAAGGTACTTGTTCATGTTCCCTCCATCGTCTGAGATTGATCCTCGATTTGTTTTCTTGCTTTTTTACAATTCGAAATGCTGAGCGAAATTGATGTGGATGTTTCTGGAGATGAAATGTGTGGTGGTTGATTTATTTTTGTTTTTACGAATTTGCAGACTTAGCTGATACTGAGAGGGAGTGAGGGAAATGGAGAAAGCTAAGATTTTAGAAAGGCCATTGAGTGTTACACGCAGGTCGTGTTTTTGTTTTAATTTTTTTTTGCACATGAACACACACACTTATAGGAACACAGAGCGTTAACCTGATGATGTCGTTGCTTGCTTTAAATTTTTTCACAGTTCATTGATGGAGGAATGGTCTCTCCAACAGTCTGTGCACGCCATTTCGGGTGGGTTTCCCGGCGGCTACTTTGGTGCTAGCGGTCGCAAGATCCGAAGCGGTGCTTGACTTGCAGGTGGCAAGTGGGGATCACAGGGTTCAGCACGAATGCTCCTTCGATTTCATAATCTAATAGTTGGATTGTTTTTGGATATTTTGGGTTTAGATTGTTGGATTGTTATGGTATTTTTATATTAATTTTTGGATATTGAATCTAAATTGTTTTTGATATTTTTGGATATTTTGGTTTTTGATATTTCTGATATTGAATCAGAATTTTAATTTTCGGATATTGAATCGAAATTTTAATTTTTTTTTTTTTTTGTTTTTGTTTTTACTAGAAGTTGCAAATCAGTCTCTAAATTACGACTAATATTGGGAGTCATATCTCAGTGCCAAATTTGTGACTAATATTGGGATTCACATATCAGTCCCAAATTTTTGCAACTGTTTTTGCGACCACTGTATTTAGGGACCAAATATTTGCGACTACTTTGTTTGGTCCCAAATGACTCATTTACGACCATTTTGAAACTCTTTTAGGGGGTCGCAAAAACTATGTTTTTTTGTAGTGATGCACCTCTTGGTCGTGGTCATCGGGATAAGAAAAATTTGTGAGGCTTGATGGCTTTGTGACAAATTGTGTTAAACATGATATTTTGAGTGGTGTTTCAGTTGATTCTACAACCACTTCGCAGTATCCTCTTGAGAATTTTGTTGATTATGCTAATTTCTCTCCTGCACACAGAGTTTTTCAAACTTCCATATCTGCTGATCGTATACCACGTTCGTACGCGAAAGCAGTTGCTGATGAAGATGGTTTGCTGCTATGCCAGAAGAAATCTCTGGACATGAAAAGAATCATACATGGGATTTGGACTTCACATATAGCTCCAATATCAAGACTTATAGTAAGGATGTCATCTTCAGGAGCGTCCTTATCGAAACGATCTTTCTCGAAAAAGGATATTTCCACGTCAGGAAAGGATATTTCCACGTCGGGAAATAGCCCCCCATCGTTTGCCTTTTCAGTATTAGCTTGCCGTTGATGTCTCTTGATCGACGCCACTTCTAAAACCTCGCGATGACAAAAACCCTAGCCGACATCTCCAACGCTCTAACTCACCAGATAAGTTTTCTCAGATTTACTTTTTTCATCACGAATTCGATCTGCACAGATTTTACACGAATTCAATTTTGCACAGATTTTTCACGAACTCGATCATACACGAATTCGATTATGCATAGTTTTTGCACGAGATCGATTATACACAAAAACGATTTTTGCACGATTTGAATCTCGCCATAATTTTGCACGATTTGAGTCTCGCCATAATTTTGCACGACTTTTCACGAATTTGATTATGCACACTTTTTGCACGACATCGCTTATGCACGAAACGATTTCTGCCCAATTTCAATACCGCCCTATTTTTACACGGTTTCGCCCGATTTTTGCACGTCATAGCTGTGCACAATTTCTCTATACACGAATTTTGCACGAATCTGCAAAAATCATCAAGCATAACCTTATACAAAATACGATACTCGCACTAATTTAGCACAGAACAACTTATATTCGATATGCTAAGTGTCGCGCTAACATTATTGTTGCAGAAATCGAAAGAACATGTCGTCGTCTTTACCGACCTATCATTAAAGATATAGTTAATCCACCGAACTCCTTCAAAACAGCTCGTTCACCGACCTCATTCCAGCTCGTTCGCTAAAACGCATATGAAGTTACTTACCGATCTATCAAAGCTATTATCATAGCTCGTCAGCTGAGCTCCCCAAAACTCAGTTAGGCAGCTCGCCGACCTCGCAGCTAAGCAGCTCACCGACTTCGCAGTTAAGCAGCTCGCAATCGCAGCTCGCCGACCTCGCAGTTAGGCAGCTCGCAGTCGCAGCTCGCCGACCTCGCAGCTCGCCGACCTCGCAGCTCGCCGACTTCGCAGTCACAGCTCGCCGACTTCGCAGTCACAGCTCGCCGACCTCGCAGTCACAGCTCGCCGACCTTGCAGTTTGGCAACTCACAATCGCAGCTCGCCGACCTCGCAGTCACAGCTCGCCGACCTCGCAGTCACAGCTCGCCGACCTCGCAGTTAGGCACTTCGATGACCTCGTAGAAGCTGCCGAACTCCGTTCATTGCATATGAAACTCTACCTCGCTGAACTCAAGATAATCGAAGCATCAAGTTTCAACGACCAAGTCAGAATGCCGATCTCAATTCCAACCAAACTAAAAATTCTTCATGAACTTCTCCGAACTTGGCGGGGGGGGGGGGGACTTATTGTTGGAGGTGAGTTTAGCACTCCCCGATTTAGCCCGGTTCGAACCGAGATCGGCTTAATCAATCACGATTTACGATGGTTTGAGCTTAGGAGAAGGCTCATGATCGCAGTGGCCGACTTCAAAGCCCCTCAAGCCCCGACTCGTCAAGGATATCACCGACCTCCGAGATTTGCGGAATATTTCCCGATCTCGGAGGGATCTAAGGAAATATTCATTTTCCTGATGGAACTAGGAAATGAAGTTACCTTGTTTTTAGCCGACTTAGAATCTTATAAATAGAGAGGACCTGACCTCATTCAAGACATCCACAATTTTCTATGTAACATGAACTACGACCGGCTTGATCCCTATTTTTAAGGTACGTAGGCAGCCTTCACAGGTTCAACTGTAAAATAAATAAAATAATTTTCCTAAACTCCAAACTGATTTCACTGATCTACGATATGTGTGAAATCTGGTTCTTTTAGCGGTCCTCCACCCGCGGCCAGCCCCTGTTCATCTCAACTTCGACGTTTTGCGTCCCGATCCTACTTCTTCGAGCAATACTTCTTCTCCATCAGCACTCAAGCTCAAACCAAGACCCCAACAAATCAAGATCCTACCATTTATGCATCGTGCAACATGGCTCTACCATCCAAGAATACCAAAGAAGAAGAATCGTACTCCAAGGAAGCTCCAAGTCTGATTTCTCATTGTGATCCTGAAGGAGATCACCATCTCATACTTGATGACAGAAATCCCGAATGGGAATGGCGTGATATGTTTTATATGAAGGATTACAAGGTTAAATTAAAGGAAATTTTTTTTCGGACAAGTCCTTTCTTCGACTAAGCTCACCTAGCTATCGATGTTGAGCTAAACGACTTTAAACAAAAGCGCTCAATGGGAAGGCAACCCATTTTAGGTACGTTTTTCCTTTTAATTTTTCTTTCTTTTTCTATTAACGTTTTCTTTTTCTTAGTTTCAACTTTCAAAAAAATCAAAAAACCCAAAAAATCAAAAAACCGAAAAAGACAAAAAGAAAAAATCACGGTTCGAAGTTGCTTGCTCCAGCCCGAACCGCGAGGAATCACTTGACCGCAAAAGAGAATCGACCGCGGGTGTAGCACTTCGACGCACGGTGAACCAGCACGTGGCCGCGGTCGCATTCGACTGACCCGCGGCCAGCTCCCTGCCAACCCCCTGTCGATCGTGATCGTTTTACCTCGATCCCCGATCGATTACCATCCACTCCCGACCATCCCCACTACCATTCCTAATCACCACAACACCATCTACCATCCCCCACCCACCACCATTCCATTCCCCACAACTTCCACGTAAGTTTTCTTTTCCCTTAAACTTTTTCAATTATTACATACATCTATTTCTCGTCCTTGCTCGATTTATTTCACACTGGGGACAGTGTGATTTAAGTCTGGGGGAGGATTCCATCCCTTACTAATCACCTTTTCTTTCATGAGTCTTTGCATTTTGCATTTTTTCACGCTTTCTTTTAAATTTTTAAGTTTTTCAATAAGTGTAGGAATACGTTTTGAGGGAATGATGAAAGAAATCCATGGTGATAACTGACCAATGTGCTTCTACGCTATTTCCTAGTAACATGTTTTCATAATTTGGTTCTAGACTAGGCGGTAGCTAGAGTTTCTGTTAATGCAAAATCCCCAAAGGAATTTAGATCGTAGAGATTCTTTAGGATGGAATATACTAGCTCTATTATATTTGGACTTTAACTTGACTTAATTTTCTCATCAAAGGTTTAGGCAAAGATAACGTATCATACCTCACCTCTAAATACCTTTAATACCTAGCCTCAATTGTCTCGGTTTGATCCTTTTGATGAGAAGTTCACGTTTGCACTTAATGAATTTAGAGAGCTAGTTGACCTGAATTTTGGATTTTGAAAGTTTATATTTCGTATGATGGATACCGTGGACTAGTGTTATGGGAACTTCTAGTGAGAATTTTCTAGGCCAAATTGCGTTTTATGTAGTTCGATGGTTATGTTTTAGAAGAACGGTCTCCAAGATTTCTAGTTCCCTATGAGTTTCGTTTGATCTTTCCGAGCTTTGGTTTTGTTTTGTTTGAAGACAAACAAAGTTTAAGTCTGAAGACAAACAAAGTTTAAGTCTGAGGGAGTTGATAACACTGTATTTTTACCCGTTTTACCGCCTATTTTATAACACTCTAATAAGTGTTTCATTCGTTTTTACATGTTTTTATCGTAGTTTTCACATATTTGTAGTTTCAAGACTCTTTTCAGGTTCCTTAGGCAAAACGACGCAAATTGGAGAAAAATCGGATTTTTGACAATTTTGGATCGTCAGAAGTTCGACATCCGATGGAGACATTATCACCGTCCGATCACACCCAAATTTGGATACAAGATAGAAGGGAGAACTACCTTTCATACCCAGTTTGTTTTAAGAAAATCCAACGGTTAGATCTCAATATACAGCCAATTGACTAAAGATATGTTCTGCAGTCTCACAAAACAAGCAAGAGAAAAATTGAAGTTTCAACCTCATAGGCCAACCACCGCGGGTCCAAGGCTTCTGGCCACGGCGAAGACACTCCTGGCCGCGGGAAGAGACCCTCCAGCCGCGGCAAAACCACATTTGACCGCGGGTCGAGCTCACACACCCGCAGCCAGCCAAAAACGGCCCAAGACCATCTTATTCGAAGCCCATCTTCAAGCCCACTTCGTTTTCTCTTCAAATAAACCCTAAGGACGACCAAAGCGAGAGTTGAAGACCTATAAATACTTGTTTTACAGACACAATTTCGTGTGCCTCATGGTGACTCATTGTGCCTCTTTTTAGTTTACTTTTTGCAAGTCTTTTCTTAATCTTTTGTTCTTACTTTCGAAATTGGTGAAGAAGTTCTCTCCGGACTTAGTTCTTAAACTTGAGAGGCTCTTTCATCAATCTCCTGCTCTTAATTTAATTATACTTTTGCTTTCTTTAATCGTGTTCGAGTAGTTCTCTTATTGGGCAAAGGGATCTCAAGAGGCTCCCATGGATCAATTTATCATTAGGGTTTAGTTTAGGAAATATTGGTTCTTCGTTCTATCCTTATTTTTAATGCATGTTTTCTTGATTAGCTACCTTGCAACTGAACTTAGATATTTTTAGAGTTACGAAAGTACTGGATCTATATGTTTGACCTAGGGTAGACGAGCAAAACCGTCACAAGATACGAAAGTATACTTGTGGAGGGGTTGTGAGCGTTAATGACCTTTGCGTATCATCATAACTTTCTGCGAGGCCGGAGACAAAAGCTACCGGCCGAGTATATAAATTATCGATGTGTAGGATGTACGAAAGTAGGCTACACACAGTGTCCGTGTTGCAAGTTCAAGAACCAAAAGACGACAAAAGTCGCACTAAAAATCCTAGATAATTTCTTATGATAATCGACCATGGTCCCTAGAGAGTTCCCGATTGCCCAACGTTTAGTTTAATTGTTTACATTTTCGCTTTGCCTATTCGTTTAATTTACTTGATTTCTTTCTTATTTTCTCGTTTAGTTTACAATCTTATTTTGCTTACTCGTTTATTAGTTTACAACCTCGTTCTTACTTACTCGCTTTGATTACTTGCTTTCTTTATTTTCTCGCTTAGTTTAGTTTAGTTTCAAATTCGTGACAAACCATAAACCTTATTTTCGTTTTAGACTTCCTTACTAACTCTTTTTCTAAGGTCTCGCAGAATAGCTTTCCCTCCCTGTGGATCGATACCTATAGTACTACAACGCACGTCTGTGCACTTGCAGAACTTTTAGGTTTACAAATTTTAAACCTGAAGTTTCGGATACCAATCCGACACGTACCAGCGATCGATCTCGAGGGCTACACTAGTAGCATTGTGGATTCGTGAATTTACAGTCCGTAATCCTTCTGCATTCTCTGCTAGCACCTGATGAATGTATTCCAATCCTGTTGGATCTATATTCACTCTAGGATTACCGAGAGTTGATCGCGGTTTCCTGCCATATGCGGACCGAATTAACCTTGTACATTCCTCCGTTCGGAGTCGGGTGTTAGGACAGGTCTTTGATCCAGGTTTCGATGATGCAAATAAAGCGGATAAAGGTTGGTGGTGGAGGAAAAATCGATGGATCGACCCTCTGTGGAATGTGCTGGCCTTGTCCGTTGCTTCGTTCGGATTCCGAGGTCAAGACGGGTCTTTGATCTGGGTTCCAAAGATGAGAATTCGACGGATCGAAAGAAGGTGGTGGAGAAAAAGTCGATGGATCGACTCGAATATATAAGATAACTTACAAATTTAGAATTAGTTGAGTAAAAACATCTAAATGCAATAAAATTCTATGAATGTGAAATATAATGCTTCTATAAATGAAAATCATCATGGTTCTAATGTTCTATAAATGTAAAACAAAAATCGGATTTTCTAATTGACT